>CM033649.1:54524690-54577049 GCA_019512145.1 Engystomops pustulosus
TGAGGGGTTAAAGGGAACCTGTCACCAGGGACCTCACTTTTCACTAAGGACAGATTGTAAAAGCCCATGACACCAGTAGTGCAAATATGCCTTTCTGCCTTTTCTAAGCATTTGCATTACAATATAATTGTGTGTTATAACTTACCTTACTCTCTGACAAATTCCTGGGGTAGTCACAGGGGCTGGACTTTGGTTTGGATGCATTTCAAAAAACAACATGTGGCTTGTCTGTGTTACCCACTCCTCAGAGCTTGGCCCCCACCTTTGTGCTTACAATCTGTCTTTAGTGAAAAATGAGGTCCCTGGTGACAGGTTCCCTTTAACAATCTTCCTAAAAGTTTAGTACCCTAGTGGGATAAATAGAGATGAGCGAGCACTAAAATGCTCGAGTGCTCGTTATTCGAGTCGAACATTTTTGGATGCTCAAGTGCTCGTTTCAAATAACAAACCCCATTGAAGTCAATGGGAGACTCGAGCACTCAAGGGGACCAAGGCTCTGCACAGGGAAGTTTGGCCAAAAACCTGGAAACCTCAGAAAATGATGGAAACACCATTGGGGGTTGTAGATGCTATCTCGCCTCACTCGCTTGGTTTGTTCTGTTGCTGCTTAATCGCACCATTATGCCAAAATTATGGGCAACAGCATGAAGATGACAGAGTGACCGAGTGAGGCGAGATAGCATCTACAACCCCCAATAATTGACCCTGACACTATAGGGGATGGCATGCGGAGGCAGAGGCAGGCTAGAGAGTGGCATGGTGACATACCCCAAATGGACTCAAACCAATTTTAAAAATTCATTTTGGTGAGGATAACGTGTAACACTGTACGTATCAGTATTTGGCCTGGTTATGGCGGCAGAGAGGAACCAAAGGAGGTGAGCAAGAAGCGCTGAAATGATTTCCTATGTGAACAAAAGGTTGATGATATATTTAGTCGATAACACAGCATGGCGGCAACACAGTGACCAAGTTCCATAATGTATCTGGTGAAACACCCGAAAAATGACAGCTCGTTTGATAAGGGGATACAATCTGTCTTTAGTGAAAAATGAGGTCCCTGGTGACAGGTTCCCTTTAACAATCTTCCTAAAAGTTTAGTACCCTAGTGGGATAAATAGAGATGAGCGAGCACTAAAATGCTCGAGTGCTCGTTATTCGAGTCGAACATTTTTGGATGCTCAAGTGCTCGTTTCAAATAACAAACCCCATTGAAGTCAATGGGAGACTCGAGCACTCAAGGGGACCAAGGCTCTGCACAGGGAAGTTTGGCCAAAAACCTGGAAACCTCAGAAAATGATGGAAACACCATTGGGGGTTGTAGATGCTATCTCGCCTCACTCGCTTGGTTTGTTCTGTTGCTGCTTAATCGCACCATTATGCCAAAATTATGGGCAACAGCATGAAGATGACAGAGTGACCGAGTGAGGCGAGATAGCATCTACAACCCCCAATAATTGACCCTGACACTATAGGGGATGGCATGCGGAGGCAGAGGCAGGCTAGAGAGTGGCATGGTGACATACCCCAAATGGACTCAAACCAATTTTAAAAATTCATTTTGGTGAGGATAACGTGTAACACTGTACGTATCAGTATTTGGCCTGGTTATGGCGGCAGAGAGGAACCAAAGGAGGTGAGCAAGAAGCGCTGAAATGATTTCCTATGTGAACAAAAGGTTGATGATATATTTAGTCGATAACACAGCATGGCGGCAACACAGTGACCAAGTTCCATAATGTATCTGGTGAAACACCCGAAAAATGACAGCTCGTTTGATAAGGGGAGGGAGGAGGAGGAGGTATAGTAGGTCTGAGAGACCGTGACCGGGGTAGGCTCTGCAATCCTCTGCGGTAGCAGTATATGAGCGGCCCCAGGGTCAGACTCGGTCCCAGCCTTCACCAAGTTATCCCAATCTGCCGGCAGCTAAATATAGTGGCCGTGCCTGGCAGCACTCGTCCACGTGACCATGGTTAGGTGGACCTGGTCAGAAATGACATTGGTCAGGGCACGGATGATGTTGTCTGACACGTGCTTGTGCAGGGCTGGGACGGCACATCGTGAAAAGTAGTGGCGGCTGGGGACCGAACACTGAGGGGCGGCGGCCGCCATGAGGTTGCGAAAGGCCTCGGTCTCTACCAGCCTATAGGGCAACATCTCCAGGCTCAGTAATTTGGAGATGTGGACGTTGAGGGCTTGGACGTGTGGAACTGTATTTCCTCTTGCCCTCCAGAGCCTGGGGTATAGACAGCTGAACACTGCGCATGGAGACATTGGTGGACGCTGTGGAGGATCGTGGAGGCGAATGTGTGGTTTTCGAGCAGGAGGTGTTCCGGGGTCCTGGGCAGGGGGCTGACTAGCAGAGGCAGCAAATGACACAGTTGAAGGAGCAGTGGTGGGCCCGGACAGAGGTGAACGGCCTTGGTTCCATTGAGTGGGGTGTTTAGCACTCATATGCCTGCGCATCCTAGTGGTGGTTAAGCTAGTGGTGGTGGAACCCCTGCTGATCCTGGTGTGGCACAGGTTGCACACCACAGTCTGTCGGTCATCCGCTGTTTCTTTAAAGAACCTCCAGACTTGAGAAAATCTAGCCCTCGCCACAGGGTTTTTTTTTTTTGTTTCGGACGAGCATCAAGCTCGGACGAGTATGTTCGCTCATCGCTAGTGAAAAATCTCCCCATAATGCCTGTTTCTTGTAATTGTGAGGAAGAGCAGTGAAAGAAACAGGAACCCATGAAGCCTCTAAAAGAAAAACTTGTATTATAAAGTGAAACCTCCTGTGTTTTACCTCACACAAATGAAACTGTTATACACTGGCTACTTTATTTAGAAGTGTCATTTAGTGTCATATCTTCAGTGTTGAAATATCACAAAACAAATAGACCCAAGTGTAATTCTTAACCATGGTGGATGGGAATCACATTTGCAATATTTTTAAGGTTAGCAGTTTGTGGGTTATAATGACTGTCGACGTAGTGGGAAGAGTGGTAAAGAGGGGCGGATGATGAGGAGCCGGTTGTCAGACAGTGGTGAAGTTGTCGTCAGGGCCGGAAGTCCGAGGGGGGAGCAGGACTGAGGGATCGGTATGATGGGTGACAGGACCCAAGCTGGTGATAGTATTTTTAAATACATTTCTTCTGATCCCTGATGCTAGGCCTCTTCTTCTATTTTGCTAGTACCTTCATGTTCTCACACTTCCCCTCCTATCTGTTTTGTCCCCCACCTAAAGATTCCCTGTGTCGCCGTGTAAACTTCCCATCTCTCCTCCACTAACCTCGCGTTGTGAAACAGCCTAGCTGTCGAGTAGGTTATTCTCCGCGGGCATCGCTGGTGCATCAGTGACCTGGGCACACAATGAGAGGTGCGTTCCTCGACAAGCTGCCACGATTCAATAAGATCGTGCATCCAATTTCCTGCATGTGCTGAGCAACATCCCCCACCGGGGCCTAGCCCTTTGAGGTGAGGCCTGGAGACAGCCGGGGCCCGCGGTACCGGAGTGGGACTGTGGAAAACCTGGGCATCGGAAAAGAGCTCAGCAGCAACCGGACAAGTGGTTTGTGACTCTGGGAAGGGTCCAGAAAACAGTTCCTCAGAGCATGCCGGTTCAAATGCCAGATTTTCCTGGGAGGGGGCACACTGGGGGGAAGGAGGCTGAGGTGGAGGAGCTGAAGGAGTGCTCACTTGGATAGCATGGGTGGACTGCGTGCAAGACTGACTGGTGGACAAATGACTTGAAGCATTGTTCGCAATCCACGACATCACCCCTTTCGCACTGTTGTGGCCTCAACAGTGCTCTACCACGAGTCCCAGTAAGTTGAGACATGAAGCTAGGGAGTTTAGCTCTGCGGCTTTCCCCCGCTCCCTCATCAGCAGGTTGTGTCTCACCCCGCCCAGGACCACGGCCTCTGACCCCTGCAGTACTTGGATGCCCTCGTCCTCTACCCTTAGCCGTTGGGTTCAACATTTTCCAAATAAAAGTATTTTATAGACAAAAGAGAAATAGAAACTGTAAATTTTTTTGGGTAATTTCTTTTTGTTTGTTTTTTTTTAAATGGATTTATAGAAGAACAAAATGAAATATAGGTGCAAATTTCATTCCAAAACTTTCCAATGATATGACAGAACCAAATAACGTGGCAAAAATCTTCTTCATGCACTCCGCATCTCAAGCACCTACCCTCCGCTTTAATCTTCATTTTATGTAGGTGAGCTGGAGACAGATATATCATATGTAGGATACTATATTGAATTAATCTATGATTCCATCCTAAAGAGCAATTTCTGATGTTTCTATTGTGGAGGATTTGGCCCAGTAGAGACCGTGGTAGCGGGGTGCTGTGATGCAGTTCACGACAGTGACACCAAAGTACAGTCCAAAACAGGTCTAGCCTGTGTTTATTTCGGCAGGAACAAAATAAAACAGCCTTTACATTCAGGCATCAAAAACAAAATAATATCCTACCCGTCAGGGTGCTAACTAAACAATGGTTCTCTGACTCACCACTAACAAAACACTTTTCGTTGCTCCAGGCACAGAGGTCAAGGCTGTGTGCTCTCCAGCCTCCTTCCAGAGAGACAACACTTCCAGCTCTGCTGAGCGGTTTTATTAGGCTGATTGGGCTGTTCCCACCACCTGTGTCCAAGGTGCTGGACACAAACCTCAGCACTAAGGCCTTGCATAATATCAAAACCTAGGGGAAACATACCGCCCATCCACAGTTAACCCCTTCAGTGTCTCACAACATATACACACATGCACATATATGCATATACACACATATACACACATACACATATACACATATACACACATACACATATACACATACACACATATACACACTACATTGTTGGTTTTAAAATTATCATAAGCTAAAATGCCTGTACAATGCTTGACATAGTTTGTCTTTGTATGTGTTTCTATGTTCCTATCACTGTGTCATTACTATCTGTGATGTTTTTTTCTAAAAATCTATCTTTTTTTCAGTCCCATTGCATACCTCCTCTATACACTCGTGCGACACAGTGTTTAATCCGTAGCCTTTTCTTTTCTTAAAAGTCCCGAGTGCATGTATAACCTGTCCATATTTCAAAAAATCCCCTTTTCGGAGATGGTATGTCTTTATAAAGTGATCAAACGATTTAAACCTTCTCCCCTCAAAGACTTGTGCCACATACCTAACCCCCTTTTTTCCCAAAAGCTAGTGTCAGGCACCTCCAATAATTCTGGAATCTGATAATTCCCCCATAACGGTGTCTTCTCCAGGAATCCGTGAACCCTCAATATTTTTTTACAAGCAGTCCAAACCCTTCCCAGGAGTTTAGAAATTTCCCATTGTGTCAAACTACCAGTATTTAGTGTACCAATTTCCAGAAGCTCCAGAATTGTGCTCTTCTCACTCTTTGTGGACTTCATCAACTTATAAAACACCCGATTATCTTTCCATTTACTCAATCTTGTCAATTGTGCGGCTATAAAATACCCCCAAAAATAAGGTATACCCAAACCCCCCTTGTCAATTGGGCGATATAAGTAGCTTAGCTTCATGCGCACTCTTTTGCGCCCCCAAATCAAATCATTCAGCATCGCTTCTATAAGCTTGAAGTGAGCCTTCCTCTATCGATACTGGACTCGCGGATAATACAAATAAGAGTTGAGGCAGAAAAATCATTTTATTAATACCTATTCTGTCCGCCCTTGAAAGTGTTAATCTATCCCAACAGTGAATTTTGTCCCTAATGGTTCTCAATAGGGGAATCAAATTAAAGCCTAATGGTTCTCAATAGGGGAATCAAATTAAAGGGAACCTACCACCTATAAAGGTAGAAGGGGTGGTAGGTGGATGGATGGGACGTGAGGATAGCCCTTTTTTGGGCTAATCCTCACGTCCCAGGTGTCTTTTAGAAAACTTTATTGCATGTATATGCAAATTTTTTATGCGGCTACTGGGGCGTGGAGTTGCCGGACATGAGGCTACTAGTCGTGGCTACTCCACGCCCCAGTAGCCACGTTACTCCGCCTACCAAGTAATCTTCGGCGCGCAGCTCCTGGTAGCTGCGCGCCCTCGTCCGGGTCCCCTGCGTTCTGCAATACGCAGCTGCGCGGCCGCAGCTCCGGGGCCGGAGCTACTGCGCATGCGCAGAAGGCCAAAGATGCCGAGGGAATCGGACGAGGGCTCCTGGTAGCTGCGCGCCGAAGATTACCTGGTAGGCGGAGTATACAATAAAGAAAACAGATGGGATGTGCAAAAAGACGACTATATTCAGTAGTATGTAGCAAAGAAATATTAATTTTATTTATACAATACACTAAACACTAACATTTAAAAACATCTAAAAAATGAGCACTCCAAGAATAAAGTGCTTATCCACAGTGCATGACAATAACATGTTCTGTTCTCCCCCTACTTAAGATTGTGTAGAATCTATGCTTGGTGTTTGTACGGAAGGTAATATGGTCAATAATAGACAGAGAGACTAAGAGCAAGAGGCTATCCAAAGAAGGTTATCTCTCAAGCATATATGCGAGTCAGTAAAATCAACAGAGAAACACTTCTAACACCAAAACCTGTTAGGGATTTTTATGCAGGGCCCCAACAGCCCTCTTGACTTTTGTAAGGTGAGTCCTAATTAACCCTTTGAGGGAGGATGAGATAGCTGCCGGCAGCGAGCTGACAGAGTAAAATGAAAAACACAGTCGGTCTTCCAATGCACTCACATCAAACTGTTTATTTCAAACCAATACCGCTATATTTTAACACATGAAGATCAGCATTTGGGATGTTGATAAGACACTTAGATTCTATTGGCCATTATGTTTTTGTACCAGCACATTCTGAGAAAAATGACTAGGCCTTGTTTACAGCCATGCTTATCTACACAATGGCTCCTAGAAGCTTCTTCATAACCAAAATAAATAACAAGAATACAGAGGCCCGAAGGACGGTAAGAAATGCCAAGGATATTGTGAAAAGTCAAACAACAGTTTAAATGAGAAAAATAGCTGAATTAAAACATTTAACCCTATAGCTTCTAAGAGGGAAGCATACCCCCCCCCAAGGTGGCCGCTGTATCTAAGATGGCGGACAGTAGTCAAGATGGCGTCCGAAACCAGTGCGACCTCCTTAACACCAGGGGCTGAATACGTATCACCAGGGGCTGATTACTTATGACCAGGGGCTGAATACTTATGACCGGGGGCTGAATACTTATGACCAGGGGCTGAATACTTATGACCAGGGGCTGAATACTTATCACCAGGGGCTGAATACTTATCACCAGGGGCTGAATACTTATGACCAGGAGCTGAATACTTATCACCGGGGGCTGAATACTTATGACCGGGGGCTGAATACTTATGACCAGGGGCTGAATACTTATGACGTTGTGATACTTAGGTTATTCTTGTGTAATACTGCTAGATACATTTTCCTGTTTGTAGAAGTGTTGTTGCCCACTTGGCCTCTTCATACAGTGCATGTAGATACTGCCGGCCTGACTGCAACCACTTAGTTCTGTTCAAACCCAAGGGACTTGCTATAAATATTGCCTGAAGGGACTGACATTGCTGGGTTGGGTCTGATGCCTCTCTAGATGTTTCCCTTTTCACAAATAACAGGTATAGAGAACATAATAAGCCCCTGAAATAAGCTCTCAGCATTTCCCATACGGAGGTCGGTGAAGTGTTTGGGGCATTAGCGGCCAGAGGGGATTCTATCTGTGGGTCAAATGGGATTAACATAGCAGCCATGGGGGCGAGACTTTTATGTATCAGGAGGGAGACTCCTCTTGAGTACGAAGTGTGATATGAGTGGATGGACCATTCACCACAGATTATTGATGAGATGTTCCCTATGAAATGTAAGGTGAGTTTCCTACAAACATATCACATGTGGATTGTCTGGTCCTATATGAGCGGCAGCCTTTGCAGCTGAACCAGGTGGAGGGGGACGGACTGGGGTCACAAATATGTTTAACTTACTTTAGTATAAGCTCAGCTACTCTAAGAACATAAGGTATAAGGCTCAGAAGCCGCGTGCAAACAGCAGATGTAGCTCAGAGTCACCAGACATGTGACAGCGATGGCGGCCAAGTCATTCCAGTAATTACTAAGCAAATAAGAAGCACCTGGTAAGGATCACAGTAGTGTCTCCAAAGATGCAAGAAGTTACGTCTGACGAGAAGAACTAGTATTCTCATCCTCCTAGACTGTAAGCTCTTGTGTCACCCCCTCATCCTCATAGACTGTAAGCTCTTGTGTCACCCCCTGTTCCTCATAGACTGTAAGCTCTTGTGTCACCCCCTAATCCTCATAGTCTGTAAGCTCTTGTGTCACCCCCTCATCCTCATAGACTTTAAGGTCTTGTGTCACCCCCTCATCCTCATAGACTGTAAGCTCTTGTGTCACCCCCTCATCCTCATAGACTGTAATCTCTTGTGTCACCCCCTTCATTCTCATAGACTGTAAGCTCTTGTGTCACCCCCTCATCCTCATAGACTGTAAGCTCTTGTGTCACCCCCTCATCCTCATAGTCTGTAAGCTTTTACAAGCAGGGCCCTCAATCCTGTTGTTCCATCAGACTTTGTTTGTCCTTTATATTCGACACCAAAACAGTATCCAAGGGATAAGGTCATGGGCGAAAGACCAATCCCTAGAAAGATGCAGCCCCTGTACAAGTAATCAGGTAACGGACACAACACTGTGGTTAAAAAGTAATTCATTTTATTACCCTGTTTCCCCGATAGTAAGACACCCCCAATAGTAAGACGTAGTGGAGGTTTTAAGGGGGTCGCCTAATGTAAGACGTACCCAGAAAGTAAGACATAGTTAGAGCGTTTTTTTGGCCGGTTGGAGCGGGATGCGGACGGATCTGGAGCGGAATGAGCGGAGGCAGAGATCGCATTAACGCCTCTAGAAGCGTCTCTGACGCATGTAGAGGAAGTTTTATCCTTTGAAAATACCTTGATGCGTATAAATCCGCATCTCAAATCTCTCTGTCTGAGCCGGGAGCTGCAGCCTCTTCATGTTACTGCTGTAGCTCCCTGCCCGATAGAAGACTATGTGACGTGCAGGCTCCGATCACATGACCTAAGGCATAGGAGACAAGACAGCACACTGTGGAGTCTGCAGCATGGAGCTGAGGAAGAAGCTTCCTGCTCTTTGCTCCCATCTGTGTTACTGGAGCAGCTCCTCCCCCTCCTCTGTCTCTGCTAAACTCTGCTACATCAGACCTGGAGGGGGAGGGGCAGGGAAGTGCAACATCCCCCACCGGGGCCTAGCCCTTTGAGGTGAGGCCTGGAGACAGCCGGGGCCCGCGGTACCGGAGTGGCAGGGGCTAGGCTCTTCCTGCTCTGGTATGGGCTAGACTGAGATTACTCACTCACTCACTGATCTCTAGGATTCTCCTACAACAGAATCTCTCTGAAAAGATCTCCTAGAATCCTCCAGAACATTCCTGGCCAGGGGGTTTTATTACCTCCCTTTGGTCAGGTGGTGGCTGCTCCTCCAATCACATCTCAGCTTACAAAGGACAGGATGTAACACAGATCATTGGATGACAGAATCTTACATCATACAAAATACTTAACTCCTGCCCTGCCAGGCAGGATTCACCACTGCAATACCCCTATGTCCTATCAGGACCATGTAGTGTGATGTGATTACATGCAGGTGGGACGTATTCGCAAACCCTCCCTCGCCATTGCATCGGCGAGGGTGTTGCATAAGCAGAGGTCCTCTAGCAGACAGCTATGGCTATGGCACTCGTGGAGCGTCATTAGTCAAAGGGCTTTTATTTCTAGGACATAACAATGGCTCTGGCACGTCAGGAGACAACTATGGTCGTAGCACTCTAGGGGAAACCCATGGCTCTGGCACTCATTTGGACACCAATTCTCATGCACTCTAGGATTACTTTAGGTTAAAGCTTTCTAGGTAACATGACTAAGGCATTCTTCATATATGGCAGACACAATCTAGGGGACATCTATGGTCAAGGCACTTTCAGGGCTTATAAGAGGCTAAAGCTCTCTTTGAGACATCTATGACTGAGACACTCTAGTGTCACCTACACTTATTCAGGTATAGGTTCCATCTGAGGGGAAATGTGGCTAGTAGTATTTGAGGCAGACGCACCGGGAGCATTTGTAGTAAACCCTGGTGAAATATCTAAACATGAGGAACTGTGGGTGACATCAGAGACTGAGGCCTCCTAGTCAACATCTGTGCAAATAGAGTAGACAGTCCACAGATCATTGGATGACAGAATCTTACATCATACAAAATACTTAACTCCTGCCCTGCCAGGCAGGATTCACCACTGCAATACCCCTATGTCCTATCAGGACCATGTAGTGTGATGTGATTACATGCAGGTGGGACGTATTCGCAAACCCTCCCTCGCCATTGCATCGGCGAGGGTGTTGCACATGACAATAACATGTTCTGTTCTCCCCCTACTTAAGATTGTGTAGAATCTATGCTTGGTGTTTGTCCGGAAGGTAATATGGTCAATAATAGACAGAGAGACTAAGAGCAAGAGGCTATCCAAAGAAGGTTATCTCTCAAGCATATATGCGAGTCAGTAAAATCAACAGAGAAACACTTCTAACACCAAAACCGAAAAGATCAAGAAATGACAAAGAAGTGAGACTCATTACAACATATAATAATCAATGGCAAGACCTGTACCAAATTATTGGAAAAAATTGGAATGTACTAACAAGTGAACCTAAATTGCGGGATCATATCAGTACGAGACCAACCCTCACGGCCAGAAGAGCCAGAAATTTAAAGGATCATCTCACAAAAAGTCATTTCGTACAACCTACTTCCAGTACCACAGGAGGACATCAAATCAAAGGAACATATGCCTGTGGAGAATGTAACATCTGCCAATATATGGCAAACACAGACATGTTTACGAACTCCATCAACAAGAAGCAATACAAACTAAAAGACTACATCAATTGTAAAACAAGAAATGTTATTTACTTACTTGAATGCACTTGTCCCAGGATCTATGTTGGCCAAACATCACAACCACTAAAAAAGAGAATTCAGCAACATTTTTCCTCTATCAATATGGCCAAAAAACATTTTAAACAGGAGAAAAATCTTACCTCAGTGGCAAGTCACTTCATGAACCATCATAACAGCCAATGCACAGGGGTGAAAATTTATGGCCTAGAGAAGATCATCACTAACATCAGAGGAGGCGATGTCACCCCAATTTTACTCCAAAAAGAATCCAGATGGATATTCAATTTAGGTTCCATGACACCGAAAGGGCTGAACGAAGAATTACAATTTACAGGATTCTACAAAAAGGTATAGCCTTCTGTACTATGTTTTCTCTGCAATTGTTATGTCGTTTATTCTGCATGATGTTATCGATCTAATATAGGGGAACTACGGGCGTACATACAAGTAAAATGGGCTCATATATCAATTTTTTATAAAATAATGCTAGCACATGGCCTTATACAGATTTAGGGTGAGCTCCAGGATGGGTTTAAGATCATGGTTACACATTGTTTGCTGAGGCAAAATCACATATCTAATGTATGTCTAATGTATGTTGTATGCAATTAATTTCATTAATGTTTTTTTAAAATATTTTTTCCCTTTCCTATATTCCTCCTTTCACTTTTTTCCCTTTCCACATAGCACATTCTGATGAGGACGTCATCATTGCACAAGAAGTAGAATTCACAGTTATAATTTGCGTATAATGGAACCTTCTCTCCAGAGATACGATTCAACACAAGGGGAGAAGCCCCCAAAAGACACTAGAAGAAAAGAAAAATCACTTACTCACTTAATCTGGATAAAACTGTATCTGGTCCTTCTCTGAAAAAGAAAAAAGAAAAAGAAAAAGATTTAGATCACGGGGACACCAATAATTTTTTCACAAGATCACCATGGAATTAAGGTTTTTTTCACTCAAAAATATTGTCACAGCCACAGTAAACCCATTTGTCCACAGCGGTTATAAATCAATATGTCTATTATTATATCTTGAATTATTATTATACACCTTGATTTGCATATAGGAATGTATACTTGCTAAAATATATGTATTCAGCCATTCATAACTATAGAAATTTTCCATAAATTTTCTATCTTCACCATCAGTCCTTACTCATTATATACATATATAAAGAAGTTAGTGAACATATCTAACCAAACATGTATAACATCATTATGTTGTGGTTATGTTTTCTTAAACTACTTGTTTTTCTAGTCCCCAAATACTGCAGACTATAACATTCTAACCCAAACTTACGAATAATCTTGAAGGCGTTGCCGGCGGGGTTCCGGGGGTGTGCCCTCCTGGTGACGCGCGGCTGACACAAGCTGGAGGTGGAGGATTGTGTCGGTCGCGCGAGATCCGGGATCGCGCATGCGCGGTGCCGCCGTGGCACGGCCGCCATCACATACACACATGGCCAGCCCGTCAACATCTTCCTACACAGGTGAGCTGACTCTCCCACAATTATCATTGTATATATACATGACCTCAAGGCACTAGACTCTAGACCCCTGAGGAAGCCACATCGTAGGCGGAACGCGTGGGGCGCGTTATCTCCTCCACTTGACCACTTGGTGATATCATTTTCTCTTTATGCATTTTTTATTAGACTAAGCTGCATTGTCTGTTCCGATTGAGGTATCATTCATATATTGATTTCAGGATACTCTTTATATCTTGACCGCACTGGTAGTCTATGTTCAGTCTATTATTGACCATATTACCTTCCGTACAAACACCAAGCATAGATTCTACACAATCTTAAGTAGGGGGAGAACAGAACATGTTATTGTCATGCACTGTGGATAAGCACTTTATTCTTGGAGTGCTCATTTTTTAGATGTTTTTAAATGTTAGTGTTTAGTGTATTGTATAAATAAAATTAATATTTCTTTGCTACATACTACTGAATATAGTCGTCTTTTTGCACATCCCATCTGTTTTTCTTTATTGTATACGATTGCCAGGGATGTGTGACATGTTGAGTTGTCCATACTTAACATAACTGGTAGGCGGAGTAACGTGGCTACTGGGCCGTGGAGTAGCCGCGACTAGTAGCCTCATGTCCGGCTACTCCACACCCCAGTAGCCGCATAAAAAAATTTGCATATACATGCAAAAAAGTATTCTAAAAGACACCCGGGACGTGAGGATTAGCCCAAAAAAGGGCTATGCTCACGTCCCATCCATCCACCTACCACCCCTTCTACCTTTATAGGTAGAATCGGGGTGGTAGGTGCCCTTTAAGTTCTACAAACCGATCAAGTTCCTTTGCCACCTGAATCCCAAGGTACCTGAAGCCACTGTTACAGGAAAGAACTGTGACTTCCCCAGTTTATCTGTAGCCCTGACCATTTCCCGAATTCTTCAACTGTGGAGGTTACTCTTGGGACCGTAACCATAGTGTCCTGAAGATATAAAATCAGGTCATCTGCATATAGGCAGAGTTTGTCTGTGGCTCCCCCACTCACCCCTCCAGTGATCCTGTTATCCTGTCTCAATAGAGCAGCCAGCGGTTCGATATAAAGAGCATAGAGTAGGGGAGAGAGAGGACACCCCTGTCTTGTCCCCCTAGACAAAGGAAACTGGTCAGACTGAAGTCCATTAATCACCACTCTAGCCACTGGGGCCTTGTATAAAGCCTTAATCTGTCCATTAAAGACAGGACCAAAGCCGAAACATTCCAGAACTGACCATAGAAAGCTCCACTCCACCCTGTCAAACGCCTTAACAGCGTCCAAAGACAGGATGGACTGGAGCCCTCCTTCCCCCATCTCAATTGCTGAGTATAATCTGTGAATACATTCGTTCATCCTACGACCGGAAATGAATCCTTTTTGGTCTGGGTGAATGATAGTAGTTACCCAGTATTTTTGCGATTATTTTTGCATCTGTATTTAACAGTGAGATGGGTCTATACGACCCAACTTCCAGGCTATCTTTGTCTTTTTTGGGGATTACAATAATATTTGCTTCCGACATGGAGTCTGAAATACTACTCTTCGAATCTGCATCCTCGATGATCTCTAACAGCAGTGGTAATAAGACTTCCCCATATTTCTTGTATACAGAGAACGGAAAACCGTCCATACCTGGTGAGGAGTCTTTATTACATCCCCTGACAGTATCTTGTATTTCTGCCACGGTGATCAGAGCCTCTAATTTCTCTCTGACTTTCCGAGAGCTTAGGGAGTTTGATTTTTCTTAAATACCCCTCTATTTCCTCTTTAGAGAAGGCTGCCTGTGAGGTGTACAGCTCTTCATAAAATAATTTAAATTGGGCCATCACCCCCCCCCCACCGGTCCTTTATTATTCCTCCTTGCTGGCAATGTATTGCGGAGATATAGTTATTTGGATGTGGGGTTTGTATCATATGGGCCAGTACTATCCCTGCTTTACCACCCTCTGAAAAGTGTCTCTGCCCTCTAAAAAGTAATTTATGTTGTGCCTTTGCGGGCAAAAAATTCCTCATACAATGTTTTTGCTTGCAACAGGGCTAGTGCACGCTCATTAGTTTGTTGCCTCTTTAGATTTTTGTCAGCCTCCATATACTTATATTTAAGCTGTTGCTCTTCCTGATAGTGGATATAGGGCATTAAGGAATGGCTCACCAAGCAATGATCAATATGGGTCAGATTTTGTGTGTTTTGCTCAAATACGAAAAGGCCTTCTTCGTTCCAAATTTCGTACGCCATACGTCTGCTAAACCGAGTTCTTAGCATAAGGTTGATAATTTAGATTCTCTTCCACTGGTGGGTTCTCCTACCTTCCCCTCCAAACACATTCGGTCCAGACCGGCATCAAAAACCTTATTCAAGTCCCCTATTACAAAAATTGGATAACTGTCAGGGCCGGGAGTCTGTGGACTCTCTGGACCACCGTGGGAGGTGGTACTAGCCGACCAGGGACCACAGTCTAAGTGGAAACCCGGTGTTCACCAGAGCCCGCCGCAAAGCGGGATGGACTTGCAGCGGCGGGATTCCACCAGGTCATTCCACAGGTGCGACTAGCCCGCGGTGGCTGCCAAGGTAGTAATACAGGAGACACCACTCACGTCAGAAATCGCAGGAGCTGGCACACAGGAACGCAGGACCCAGGACAGGAATGGCACACGGAAACGCAGGACCAACAGGAACGGACTGGCCACACAGGAACGCAGGACCACAGAAACGACTGGCAACAGGAATCACAGGACACCGGAACGGACTGAACGGGCATGCGGGACAACAGGAACGCAGGAATCACAGGAACGCAGGAATCACAGGAACGCTTCTCTTCATGGAAGACTTGAAGATCCGCAAGGGCAAAAGGAAGAGGCGGAACTAAATCAGGCCAGCGCCAATTATTGGCGCACTGGCCCTTTAAATCTTAGCAATGCAGAGCCGCGGAAGCTGCAGAGGACGCCGCTGGTGCCGGGGGAGTTGAGTGCAGCCGGGCACCGGAACATGTTGAGGCACGGGTGCACCCGCGTTCCGAAACAGGGATCGCGGGAGCACCCGTGACAGTGCCCCCCCTCTTCGGCCTCCCCCTCTTCTTCTTGGTCCCAAGAAACCTCTGGAGGAGAGTCCGATCCAAAATGTTCTTTTCGGGCTACCAAGATCTCCCCTTGGGCCCGAACCCCTTCCAGTCTACAAGAAAGAACTGCTTACCCCTAATGATCTTCATGTCCAGAACCTCCTTAACTTCATAGACATCTGGGGAATCCGCCTCAGGAGCCGGAGGAGGGGATTGCTGGGAGAAGCGGTTCAAGATGACTGGCTTCAGGAAAGAGACATGGAAGGAGTTCGGGATGCGCATAGATGGAGGAAGGCGGAGCTTGTAGGCTACTTGATTGATGCGCTTGATTACCTCAAAGGGTCCAAGGAACCGGGGACCAAGTTTGTAACTGGGTATCTTAAGCCGGACATATTTGGAGGATAACCATACTTTGTCGCCAGGAGAGAAGACAGGAGGAGCTCGACGTTTCTTATCAGCCTGGGTCTTGGTACGGTCCATAGCACGTAGAAGAGACTGGCGGGTCTAATCCCAAATAGACTGGAGGTCCTGTACCAATTCCTCTACCGCAGGGACATCAAGGAAGTAGACACAGGAGAGGGGCGAAAATAACGTCCCATAGACCACAAAAACAGAGCCATTAGACTCCGAGTCCAGGGAATTGTAGGAGAACTCAGCCCAAGGTAGCAGGATCCCACAAACTCCGAACATCTTTGACCAGTCGGGCCACCAGTAGTACGGGAGATGAAGGCCACAGTCGTTGCACCCCAGGGTGCCCAGCCACACGAGAAGATGTCCCCAAAGATAAAATCCTCCTCCTGAGAGCAGGTCTGACATACGTCTTGCCGGGGGGTAGCTGCCGAAGATCCACTGGAGCTGCAAGAACAAGCTGGTCTGGAGATTATGGGCAGATTTATCAAGCAGTCTGAAAGTCAGAATATTTCCAATTGCCCATGGCAACCAATCACAGCTCCCCTTTAAAATATTCATGAGCACTGGTGAAATGAAAGCTGAGCTGTGATTGGTTGCCATGGGCAACTGGAAATATTCTGACTTTCAGACTGCTTGATAAATCTGCCCCTATGTGTCCAAATTGCCAAAAAAGATTGTATAGCCATTATAAAGTAACAAAGCATAATCTGCTCTGAATGGCGCAGCTTCCCTGGCATGTGCCCAAACAGCAGGTTACCAGCACATATGGGGGATTGTTATACTCGGGAGAGATTGGTTATCAAACTTTGTGGAACATTTTGGCATTTTATCCACTGAGAATTTGTACATTTTATGAAAAACACATTCACTTAGCCAAAAAAAATGTAATTTCGAAATTGCATCCGATTTTGTTTTAACCCTTGTAAAGCAATTAAAGGGTTAACAAACTTCATAAAAGTAGTTTTACGTACGTTGAGGGGTGTAGTTTCTATAATGGGGTAATTTATGGGGTTTTACTTTTATTTAGGCCTCTCAAAGTGACTTCAAACCTGAGCAGGTCCCTCAATAGCAGGATTTTGTGTTTTTTATGAAACTGTGAAAAATTGCACCTGATGTTCAAAGCCCCATAACGGCTTACAAAAATGATAGTATGTATAAAAAACCACGGAGGCATAAAGTAGACATTCGTTGAATGTTAGTTATTACGTTTTTTGCTGTTATGTTATTTATGTGTGGAAAAAGTAGAACATTTTGAATTTCGAAAATTGAGAATTTTTCCAAATTTTCACCAAATATCTGATTTTCTCATAAATAAATGCAAAACATACCACCAAAATGTTTTAACTAACATGAAGTACAATGGGGTAGATTTATCAAGTGACAACCAATCACAGGTCAGCTTTAAAATATTCATGAGCACTGGTAAAATGAAAGCTGAGCTGTGATTGGTTTCCATGGGCAAATATTCTGACTTTCAGACACTTGATAAATGTGCCCCAATGTGTCACGAGAAAACAATTTCAAAATCACTTGCATATGTTAAAGCGTTCCAAATTAATAACCACTTATAGTGACACAGGGCAGATTTGAAAAAATGGGCCGTGTCAGGAAGGTGAAAAGTGGCTTTGGCGTTAAGGGGTTAGGATGACTGGTTTCCTTTAAAGGACTTTTAGACAATTACGGCTTTGCTGTGTTCTATACCCTACATGACTCACTGAGGACTCTATACTGTTGGCTGAGTACATATTATCCTATCCTACAGTATATCCAAAAAAAGGTAAAAAAATGGCACTCTACTGTAGATAATAGGTTATACATTTTCTTAATTTGATACATGAGACTCACCCTGTATACTATGCAGGAAGCCCTCGATAGTCTATACAGGGATGTAAGGAGCCGTCTTTCTTGGTGACAAAGAAAAAACCTGCACCAGCCGGAGAGGAGGCGTATGAATCCCCTCTGCAGGTTCTCCTTGATGTATTCAGACATGGCAGCCGTCTCTGGAACCGAAAGTGGATAGACTCTACCTCTGGGAGGGGTAGTCTCTCTGGAACCGAAAGTGGATAGACTCTACCTCTGGGAGGGGTAGTCCCAGGCAGGAGATCCACTGGGCAATCATAGGGACGATGTGGTGGCAAGGTCTCCGCTTGCTTCTTAGAAAAAACATCAGAAAAGTCCCGGTAACAAGCTGGCAGGCCCTCCAGAGAGTTGGAATACACAGAAGAGGATAAGACCGGAAGTGGAGCCACCATACAACGGGATTGACATTCAGGACTCCAACGTAGAATCTCACCAGTCTTCCAATTGAGAATCGGGGCATGTAGCTGGAGCCAGGGAAGACCCAGAAGAAGAGCTGATGTGGAGCGAGGCAAGACATAGAAGACCAAATCTTCTTGATGTAGGGCTCCAACCTGTAGTCGGATAGGTTCCGTGCGGTACCGGACTGGAAAGAAGCTGTCCGCTTACAGAAGAAATTACGAGAGGAGACTTGAGAGGAACCACCGGAATGTGATGCCGGGAAACGAGAGCGGCATCCACAAAGTTCCCCGCCGAACCGGAATCCAGGAACGCTGAAACCTGCATGGGAGCACCGGTGCCAATACTGAGAAGCACCGGAATAATCAGATGTGGAGAAGCTGAATTCACACTTAGGGACGACTCTCCCAAAAGCCCTAAGTGCTGCCATTTCCCGGACGTTGGGGACGCACTGGACAAGTCCTGATGAGGTGCTTGGGACTGGCACAGTATAGACAGAGGCGTTCTTGGAAACGTCTGGATCGTTCCCCAGATTTAAGTCTAGCTCTATCAACCTGAATAGGTTCACCAGCAGACTGAGTAACGGGAGGCTGGAATGGCTTCTGGAAAACCGGAGCCAACCGTGGCAGATGTGGGAGCCAGACTAGAGATCCCTCGTGCCGAAATTCTTCAGCTCTTTCCAGGAACCGCACATCAATTCGGGTGGCCAAGGTGATAAGACCAAGAGTAGTCAGAAGATCCCAAGCAGCCAAAGAGTTCAGACGCCAAAGTGCGGAACTGGACAGTGTATTCACCCACAGTGGAGTCTCCTTGGCGTAGGTTCAGTAATGCTGTTTCCGCAGATGAGGCTCGTGCAGGGTCCTCAAACACGGACCGGAACTCTGCCAGGAAGTTGGTAAGGGTGGCCATAACTGGATCATTCCTGTCCCACAGAGAAGTAGCCCAGGCCAGGGCCTTCCCGGTGAGGAGGCTGATGATGAAGGCCACCTTGGAACGTTCACTGACCAACTGAGATGACATTAGTTCAATATGCAGCAAGCACAAGGTGATGAATCCTCTGCACTGTTTGGGATCGCCATCATAGTTGTTAGGCATAGAGAGACTCATCCTAGGCTCTGGTGTCGGGGAACAACCCGGGATGACAGGCAAAGTGGCAGGAGTAGTCGAAGAAACAGCTGCAGGAGTAGTCACCGGAACTTGATGCTGAGGCCTGTAGTCAAGCAGCTGTTGTAGAGTGGAAGCGACTTGGCCTAAAAGTTCTCCTTGGGCAGCAATCTGCTGCGACTGCCGGACGACAACACTGGAAAGTCCAGCCAGTATCTGACATGGCTCCTTGGCGGGGTCCATGGCTGGATCTTACTGTCAGGGCCGGGAGTCTTTGGACCCTCTGGACCACCGCGGGAGGTGGTACTAGCCGACCTGGGACTGGAGTCTAAGTGGAAACCCGGTGTTCACCAGATTCCACCAGGTCGTTCCACAGGTGCGACTAGCCCGCGGTGGTTGCCACGTAGTAACAGGAGTCCCACTCATGTCAGAAATCGCATGAGCTGGCATCATCGGAACCATGACCACAGGGACAGACTGGCACAACAGGAACGCAGACCACAGGAACGGACTGGCACACAGGAACGCAGGACCACAGAACGGACTGGCCACACAGGAACGCAGGACCACAGGAACGGACTGGCACACAGGAACACAGGACACAGGAATGGACTGGCACGCAGGAATCACAGGAACGCAGGAATCACAGGAACGCAGCAGGAATCACAGGAACGCAGGAATCACAGGACAATAACTTAAAAAATTCCTTTCCTTCCCTGAATTTTAACAACTCACCAAAAACTTTAAGAGAGAAAGGTGGGGGAATGTATATAATTCCAGCAAATATGCTGGCCCCCTAGCCATCCCACACAAAAATATATCTCCCCTCTTTATTTATTTGTTTGCTAGACAGTTAAAGTCAATTTTTGAGTGTATAATACCGAAACATCCCTTTAGTATAGCTTCTGTACGAATGGAACTCCTTCCAACCCATTTTTTCCCTTACCTACTATGATGTGTTGCTGGTAGACGGGTTTTCGGTCAAGCATACATAGCAGGCAGATGTCTATGAATCCGTCAAAAATCATACATCTCCTCACTTTATCACTAAGACCCTAACGTACCATGCAAAAATCCTTATCTCACAACCCTTTAAGGAAAAAAAACAAAAAAAAAAACAATCCTCGTCCCGTACCCCACCCCACCCCACCCTCTCCGTTATCTACCATAACCATGTTCCGTATATCTCCTATTTCCACCTACGCCATTCCTCTATCCTTTTGGCTCCCCCCCCCCTAATCACTAACAACTGTACCACTACAAACCCAGCAACCATACAGTCTGCCATGGTTTACCATCCCGGAACCACTATCTATATACTGGAATATGATTTATGAGCCTTCCCTTTCGAACTCTGAGGCTTCTGCTGGGCAGTCAAAAAAACAGTTTTATTGCAATGGATTCCTCCAGTCTAGAGGAAAGAGCAGCAAGTATGCTTTTTGTCTTCTGCTGCTTCTTTTCACTCCTATGGAAGCTCATTCTTGCCTTTTGTGTGTCTCGTAAAAATCTTGGAAAATAAGACTTTTTTTGCCCGTTTACCAGGATGGGGTCTCCACCCTCCCGTACCGCATATAAGTCCTGTCCCTGGACTGAGCTTTTAACCAGAATGGCTCCATGTCTTGCTTCCCTGTGAGGTCTGTAAATGGTGACTGCTATGGTCCCTTTCAAACCCCAAACCCCCGCTGTAAATCCCTCCGGCCAAAGGTGTCCACTCCCCATTTCTGCATTTCCTCAGACATATCTTGCCATCTCACGCTATCGCTCTCCCACTTTCTAGATACCCACCATTCTAATTTGGACCTTCTGGACCTGTTTCTAAGGTTATTCATTTTTCTTTAAGTATCCTTCGGCTGCCTCAATTCGAATGCCTCTTGCCACTGCCTCTTTAACCTCTTTTACCACCTGATTTACAGTGGCTTCAGTGCTTCCATTGATGCTTAGTTTCCCGAACTGTGTCTAATTTTTTTCTTTCCAAATTGAAGGAGTTCCCTTGCGTGGGATCTTCCCCCTGTAGCCCTGTAATCTAGATCCACTTCATCTCTGTTCCACCCTCCTCACTATATCCTTCTCCCTTGTTGTCTGCCGGGGCTAACCGAATATTTTCCAGATCTTATCTATCCCCGTGGACCTACGGTGCCGGCCGCATTTTAGGTCCCAATCCCGTCCTTTAACTTGCGGTCCCCCAAAGTAGTTTTCCCTCAGTTATTTGCTCTAATCAACTGCGCTCACTCTAACAGCGCGCCCAGCTGGTGAATTATGTGATTTGTCTGTCTATTAGAAGGTCCTCTTGAGAGTAACAACGCCTGGACCAAGCATATAGAGTAGAAAGAAATGGCACTCACCACGCCTTCAGATCTGTCCTTAGGATTTGGTTTTTATATAACTCACAAAAGCATGGCAATCGACCTGGGACTGGAGTCTAAGTGGAAACCCGGTGTTCACCAGATTCCACCAGGTCGTTCCACAGGTGCGACTAGCCCGCGGTGGTTGCCAACGTAGTAATACAGGAGTCACCACTCATGTCAGAAATCGCAGGAGCTGGCACACAGGAACGCAGGACCACAGGGACAGACTGGCACACAGGAACGCAGGACCACAGGAACGGACTGGCACACAGGAACGCAGGACCACAGGAACGGACTGGCACACAGGAACGCAGGACCACAGGAACGGACTGGCACACAGGAAAGCAGGACCACAGGAACGGACTGGCACACAGGAATCACAGGACACAGGAATGGACTGGCACGCAGGAATCACAGGAACGCAGGAATCACAGGAACGCAGGAATCACAGGAACACTTTCTCTTCATGGGAAGACTTGAAGATCCAGCAAGGGCAATAGGAAGAGGCTGGAATTTAAATCAGGCCAGCGCCAACTATTGGCGCACTGGCCCTTTAAATCTTAGCGAGCCGGCGCGCGCGCGCCCTTGGAGACGGGGACGCGCGCGCCGAGCCGCCGAAGCTGCGGAGGACGCCGCTGGAGCCGGGGGAGTTTAGTGCAGGCGGCCACCGGAACATGTAGAGGCACAGGTACACCCGCGATCCGAGACAGGGATCGCGGGAGCACCTGTGACAATAACTTTCCTTCCCTGAATTTTAACAACTCACCAAAAATGTTAAGAGAGAAAGGTGGGGGAATGTATATAAATTCCAGAAAAATATGCTGGCCCCCTAGCAGCCCACACAAAAATATATATCTCCCCTCTTTATTTATTTGTTTGCTAAGCAGTTTAAAGTCAATTTTTGAGTGTATAAATACCGAAACATCCCTTTAGTATATGCTTCTGTACGAATGGAACTCCTTTCCAACCCATTTTTTCCCTTACCCTACTATGATGTGTTGCTGGTAGACGGGTTTCGGTCAAGCATACAATAGCAGGCAGATGTCTATGAATCCGGTCAAAAATCATACATCTCCTCACTTTATCACTAAGACCCCTAACGTACCATGCAAAAATCCTTATCTCAGAACCCATTTAAGGAAAAAAAACAAAAAAAAAACAATCCTCGTCCGTACCCCACCCCCCCCCCCTCCGTTATCTACCATAACCATGTTCCGTAGATCTCCTATTTCCACCTACGCCATTCCTCTATCCTTTTGCCCCCCCCCCCCCTAATCACTAAACAACTGTAACCACTACAAACCCAGCAACCAATACAATCTAGCCATGTTTACCATCCCAGCACCACTATCTATATACTGGAATATGATTTTATAAGCCTTCCCTTTCGAACTCTGAGGCTTCTTCAGGGCAGTCAAAAAAAAAGGTTTTATTGCAATGGATGACTCACAGTCTAGCAGGAAAGAGCAGCGAGTATTGCATTTTTGCTTCTGCTAGCCTTCTTTTCACTCCTATGAAGCTCATTCTTGCCTTTTGTGTGTCTCGTGAAAAATCTGGAAAAATAAAGACTTTTTTGCCCGTTTACCAGGATGGGGTCCCCACCCCTGCCCTTCCGCAGTATAAAGTCCCTGTCCCTGGAACTGAGCAATTTAACCAGAATGGCTCCAGGTCTGGCTCCCTGTGAAGGTCTTTAAATGGGACTCTATGGGCCCTTTCAACCCCAAAACCCGCTGTAAATCCCTCCGGGCCAAAGGTGTCCACTAACCATTTCTGCATTTCCTCAGACATATCTTTGCCATCTACGCTCTCCCCACTTTCTAGATACCCTACCATTCTAATATTGGACCTTCTGGACCTGTTCTCAAGGTTATTCAATTTTTCTTTAAGTACTCTTCTGGCTGACCTCAATTCGGAAGGCTCTTGCCACGCCTCTTTAACCTCTTTTACCACCTGATTTACAGTGGCTTCAGTGCTTCCATTGATGCTTTAGTCTCCCGAACTGTGTCTAATATTTCTTTCCAAAATTGAGGAGTTCCCTTGCGGGGGATCTTCCCCCTGTAGCACTGATAATCTAGATCCACTTCATCTCCTGTTCCACCCTCCTCTTTATCCTTCTCCCTTGTTGTCTGCCGGGGCTGAACCGAAGATTTCCAGATCTTATCTATCCCCGTGGACCTACGTGCCGCATTTTTAGGTCCCATCCGTCCTTTAACTGCGGTCCCCCAAAGAGTTTTCCCTGCAGTTATCGCTCTAATCAACTGCGCTCACTCTAACAGCAGCGCCCAGCTGGTGAATTATGTGATTTGGTCTCTATTAGAAGGTCCTCTTGAGAGTAACAACGCCTGGACACAGGCATATAGAGTAGAAAGAAATGGCACTCACCGCCTTCAGATCTTCTTTAGGTATTTGTTTTTATATACTCACAAAAGCATGGCAATATGCTGTTCAAACAAAAGGGAGTGGAGGACAAAAGGTGCAGGACATCACAAAGCCGTTAAACGACGGGCGTTCTCACACAAATACACCGGATGAAGTGCATTCTAACGCGAACAATCTCCTTATATGCTGATGATGATATCATCACTTGTCACAATCTGGAAATATCGCTTTTTAATTTGATACAGACCTTAAAGCTGTTCTCAAAAATATCATACTGTCACGGTTAGTAGGGATGAACGGTCAGAGAGTCTATGGGCAGAGTCTGTGGACTCCCTGGGCCACTGCGGGGAATAACGATACTAGCCGGAACCTGGAAGGAGTCTAAGTGGGCTCCTAATCACTGCCAGAGCCCGCCGCAAAGCGGGATGGTCTTGCCGTGGCGGGGAGCCTCCACGGATGCGACTCGGCCCGCAGTTGCAGCCAAGGTAGTGACACAGAGTAGGCAGGACCACGTAAAGGCAGGACCTTGGGAAGGCGGGACCTCAGAAGGAGGGCTGGCAGGACCTCGGAAGGACGGCTGGCAGGACCTCAGAAGGACGGCTGGCAGGACCTCGGAAGGACGGCTGGCAGGACCTCGAAGGGACGGCTGGAAGGACCTCGGAAGACTACTGGGATACTGGACCGCCACAGGATTACAGGAACCCCACAGGATTACAGGACCACCACAGGATAACAGGACCGCCCCAGGATAACAGGACCACCACACGGGAACACCACAGGAACCATGGAGGTGCCTGGAGACGCTCAGGAATCACAGAGGCATCTGGAAACACTTAAGGAATCATGGAGGCGTCTGGAAACGCTCAGGAGGCTTTCACTTAAGTAAGAAAGACTTGAAGATCCGGCAGGTGATGCTGGGAACCAGCGGGCTATATAGCAGAGCCGGGAATGCCAGCGCCTATTAGGTGGAAGCGTTTGCCCTAGTCCGACAGCAGGAGCGCCACCAGACGGGACTGGAGCCAGGGACCGGAGCTGGGAGAGGTGAGTATGGATCCAGAGCGGGGCAACCGTGCCACAGGTCCGGAACGGGGTCACCTGGGATCGCGAGGTCACCCGTTTCAGTACCCCTTCCCCTTAGGGCCCCTCTTCTTCTTCAGCCTCTTCTTTCTTACCTTCATCCAATTCTTCTCGTGACGGAACACCTGAGGAAGAGAGCAGGAACAGTGAAGACAGGACCAACCTTGTGGTGCGAGGTCACCCGTTTCAGTACCCCCCCCTTACCCTTTAGGGCCCCTCTTCTCTTCTTCTTCAGCCTCTTCTTTCTTCCCTTCATCCAATTCTTCTCGGTGATGGAACACCTGAGGAAGAGAGCAGGAACAGTGAAGACAGGACCAACCGTGTGGCGCTTGGACCTGCCATGGAACAAACTCGGGAGCGGAGTCTAAGTGGACTCCTGGTCTTAGCCAAAGCCCGCCGCAAAGTGGGATGGTCTTGCTGCAGCGGGGAGCCACCAGGTCGCTGCACATGCAACTAGACCCGCAGTGGCAGCCAAGGTATGAACACAGGTAGGCAAGACCTCGAAGGCAGGATCTCGGAAGGACGGCTGGCAGGACCCTCGGAAGGACGGACTGCAGGACGCTTCGGAAGGACGGCTGGCAGGGCTCCGAAGGACGCTGGCAGGGCCTCGAAGGACGGCTGGCACGGTGCCATCGGAAGGACGGCTGGCAGGACCGACCCTCGGAAGGACGGCTGGCAGGACCTCGGAAGGACGGCTTTGCAGGGACCTCGAAGACGCGGAGAGCCGGAAGGAGGCTGGCAGGACCTCGGAAGGGACTGGGATAACCTGACCGACCCATAGGTATAACCAACCGCACAGGACTAACAGGAACGCAACATGGGAAACACCAGGGAACCGCACAGGACACGGGAACACCACAGGAACCATGGAAGCGTCTGGAAACGCACAGGAATCACAGAGGCTTCTAGAATCACGGAGGCGCCTGGGAATGCTCAGGAGGCTTTCACTTTAGTTAAAAAGACTTGAAGATCCAGCAGGGGATGCTGGGAGCCAGCGGGCTATATAGCAGAATTTAATTAAATTGAAAAAAATCTTAAAACTGATTTCGATAAACTACGCAAGATACATCTATCTTGGGTGGCAAGAATCCAATTCTGTAGAGGACTGCTCTCTACCAAAGGATTTTTTTGTATGTTTTTCGTGCCTGCGAGTATATAATTCCCATCATAAACCCAAAGAAAATCCGACAATGATTAGTAACTTCATAATGGAATTACAAGCACAACCACGGGGGCAAAACAAATCTTTATTATCGCTTAAAAGAGGGCATGGCATGCCAAATATTGGCTAAACAATTACTGCGCAAAGCGGTTGATTTGGGGGGAAGCAGCCTTTCTGGGGAATTTAATTTCTCTCCAAAACATGCCCACAATACAATACTGCTTGAAATCCTGGAAGGAAGTTGTTAGCAATATAGGATTAAAAGAGGACAAATGACCACCCGAGCTTCTGGTCCCCAACATGATACTAGACTTGTGGATTAATAAAGTTATACATACAACTGCAGACCTTTATGAGGGTACAGTCTTAAAACTTTTTGAAAGCCTAAAAGAGCAATTTGACCTTGCCAATAGGGTTTTCTTTCAATACCTTCAAATTAGAAGTATCCTAAGGTAGGGGAAAAAGGAAAGTGCGAATTCCCATTGTACCCCTTAACGAAATAGTTTTTGAAGTCCCCGAGGGAAAAATAAGGGTTATATCAGTAGGTGTCCAGGATCAGTGGATCCTCGGACCACCGACGATGGGAGATGAACTAGCTGACACCTGCGGCCCAGCTGAGTCTAATTGCACCTGGTTGTCACCAGAGCCCGCCGCCGCAAAGTGGTTGGACTTGCTGCGGCATGATACCACCCACCAGGTCGTTCCACATGTGCGACTAGCCCTCTGTGGCAGCCGAGGTCGAGGTACCTTATCGAAGACCGTCTTGTGGTCAATTATACCATAACCGTACCCACCCTCTTTGTACAGTCCATGCTGTTCAAACAAAGAAATACCAACAAAGACATATGAGACCCTGATCGTACTGCAAGTACCAAAAGAAGTTAATTCAAAATATAAATCTTTATTAATACATATAGACAATCACAAATTGGACATTAACAAACTACACTTAAACGCACAAAAACAAACAGCATGGTGGTGGTCAATCCATTAACCATAGTAAAGAGTAACACGTCATAACGATATACAAAATCAATCCATAAGTATAGAGATAAGGGCTACAATGAGCACAGAAAATATAAACTCCATCTCAGTTAAAACACAAGTGTCAAAGTAATATACCTGTGCCTCAGGTTAAATTAGCCCCAGACCACCACCATTATTAATTAATCGTGTGCATATGAAAAACGTGAAGTGAAAACCAAAAAACCAACAAAAAATATATGAAAATGATAAAAGCAATTATATATGCTGTGCCAAAATCTATGTGATTGTGCTCTTATGTTATGCTATAATAATATTAATATACATGTAAATAAGACAATGTGATGGAATAAAATATATATGGACACCACTCATTAGGAAAGAACGAGATGTGCCCATATGAGTGACTGCATAAAAATGTGTATTGAGTGCTCAAAAGTGTTAATAATATCTATTTAGCACATTACTGTATCCGAGTGTAATTCAGTGCTTATGAAGTGTGTATTAATGCCTATTTAGCACCATAAGATATAGAAAGTTGATTTATAGCCCAAATTTATGGCTGGTGGGAAACTAAACTGACCCAACAGTTGTATGTGAAGTAATGGTCTAACTCTACATAAAGTGCTATGTGTGTAAAGTGTAATGTGCTTATTACTAAAGTGCAACAATCACTACCATGATAAATTGTAACGTGAGTACATTCATATCATTATGAATTGGTACATGATTGCGTTAAAGATGTTGCATGCTCAATCTCTCTCCATAGCTACCGAAAGAGAGAGAGTGCAGGATACCCCCAAAAGGAGAAGCCAATATCATATATCGTAGATCCAATCCTTGAATAAGGAGGCATAAAGGTATGTATAAGACCTCCACATTGCCACCATTACGACAATGCACATGCCCAACCGCACACCCAGTAGACTGTATATGTCACTTAATCCCCCAACCAAGGGGGGGAAGTTGAAGGCATTCAACCAATCAATATAATCTACCCTCAATATACCTCACCCTACCGCCAAAAAATTATGAATGAGATGTAAAACCGATAGATACACACTAAACCATAAAATTCGCGACTCACTACCCATTTCTGCTTAAATATATGGGGAAAAAGTGAGCTTCTCATTCAATCCTGAGGGAAACACAGTATCCAATTTCACAATCCATTTCAATTCAATCCTCTCCAGTCTTTTAAAGGTATCTCCTCCACGGCCTCCCAGAATTATCTTGTCAATACCATATGCTCGAAGATCCTGCCATCTATCATCATGGTATTCCAAAAAGTGTTTCGGTACAGGTTTAAGCCGGGCTAGCTTTTCCAAATCGGTGGGAAGAAGTTTACTTGCTGTCCTGATATCCTTGATATGTTGAAGACGGATTTTCAACTCACGTGTTGTCATGCCTACGTATTTTCGGTATATCCCGTGCCCACACTCCTTGCCAGCACCCAAGATGGCGGATGATGCGCATCTCTCCGGCGCATGCTCGGATTCCGGCGCCGGACCTGTACTTCCGGTCAGTGATGACGCGCATGTATGCGCATCATTCGCTCTCCGGAACTCGGGCCTGTCTTCCGGTCACGTGCCTGTTGGCCGGAGCAATGCGCCACTAGTACACACCTGCCTCATTACATATCTTGGGTAAGCGATTTTATCATAGGCTTATATTGGTCAGCTGGTTATGGGTGTGTGGGTAGATATATCCTCCCCCCGCCTTGCCACAGCACACCCCCTTGAGGAAGCGACGGCGAAACGCGCGTCGGGGTGCTGTGGTGGTGGTCTGGGGCTAATTTAACCTGAGGCACAGGTATATTACTTTGACACTTGTGTTTTAACTGAGGTGGAGTTTATATTTTCTGTGCTCGGTGTAGCACTTATCTCTATACTTATGGATTGATTTTGTATATCGTTATGATGTGTGACTCTTTACTATGGTTAATGGATTGACCACCACCATGCTGTTTGTTTTTGTGGTTTTAACGTGTATGTTTTTAATGTCCAATTTTTGATTGTCTATATGTATTAATAAAGATTTATATTTTGAATTAACTTTTGGTACTTGCAGTACGATTCAGGGTCTCATATGCTCTTTGTTGGTATTCTTAGTCTTGTGGTCAAGTCCAGGCTCAGGGTCAGGGCAGGCGGCAGAGATGCAAGGTCAAGTCCAAATCCGGGGTCAGCAACGGGAGGTCCAGGCAGGTGGGAACGGAACACCGGCACAAGGGACACAGCACGGAGGAACTTGGGTAACACACAGGAACGCAAATTTCCACGGGCCCAGAGATGGATCATTACGTATATTTTGATTCCAGCAAGACAATGTATAGCAACAAATTGGAAAACAGCACAAAAATTTAAGTTAAAAGATGTTTGCAATAAAGTAAATACATATAGGCACTATGAAATTACTATGGCCACAAATTATACGCACTTTTGTATAACAAAAGAGAAATGGGCCATATGGGAGAAGTCCCCTTGACTTCGGAACATTCAGAATTTGTATACATAGGTCTATTTAATAGAATGGTCACATTCAGCCCCAATTGGAACTGAAACTGGAATATTTCTCACTTTAGATATAAAGTGAAAATCTTGCCCCTCCCAGGCCGTTGCATTTACTAAGGGCCCCGCGGACCGCAGTTTCGTCGGACATCCCTACAATTTCCAATTTGCGCCGCTGGGACAGGGATTTAAAAGGGGTTTTTGGCGCACATGATCGGATTTTGGCACAATCGCGCCACCTTTCATGCGACATAAATCGGAGGGCGGGCCATCGGACGATCTGATGGATTCGGACAAACCGCGGGATTTAACTTCAAAATTATGTCGCAAGCCAAGCACTTACATGCACCGAGAGCAAGAAGGTGAACTCCGGCGGACCTCAGCGGGGAAGCGTCACAAGCAGGAAATCGGGCACACCATCTAAGTGAATCGCGGGGTACTCCGAGGGACCGGGTAAGTAAATGTGCCATGTGAGTACTTAAATTTTCTCTATTTATATTTAAGTCTTAAATAAAAAAATGTAAAAAAAAAAAAAGAATCAAGGGCTCGTATGTTCAGTGTGTCTCTTGATATGCACATTCACATTTTTTCACAAGGAAAGACTATCTTCTGTAGCGACACACTTCCGGATGCATCATGGGGGTAAGACACGGGGCTTACAGGTGGTTGGTCTTGACAAAATTCGCCCCAATATTAGGGGTGGAAATGTCATACCAGAGCTTTGGCGACGCAAAGCTCATTGGATCTTCAAATTAAAATGCCTTTCCCCACAGGGTCTCAATGAAGAGCTTCTCTTCACAGGCTTTTACAAACAGATATGACATCATTGATGGGCTGGTGCCTCTAAAAGCATTTTATGTGATACATGAGGATCATACTTCACAAATACTGGCTATACATCACATGAGAGAAAAATGTAAGTATTGGATAAATACAAATTATTTTTATAGAAGTTTTTTTTTCTCACTTCTGTTTATAGACTTGGACCCTTATGGTCCTCTTCTTTCACAATTGCATACACACGTAGTAGTCTGGGCCCTTAAGGCTTACACACTTCACATTTATACATGCCACACCACACACTAGATTGTACTTCTCACACATATTTGCACTTGTCATCCTAGGAATAGAGGTCATACCGTACATGTATTAACATTTATTATTCAGACTAATGTTTAATTACATACACACCATATGAATAAAATAATAAAAATTAACAACAATTATATAAAAAAAAACCTTTTTCCTTTTTTTTTTTGGTTTTTCCATTTTTTATTAACTTAAATTAATTTCAGAGAATTTGAATTGTCTTTGCTCGAACTGGATACTTACTTTATATTCTAAAAATTTGATTGGATCCCGGAGTTCCTAAGTATCACGACTCATCTCCAAAAGTGCCTCGGGAAGAATACTAAAACGGCCTTGGAAGACTCCATACTCCAGCATACAAACATCTTTCTTTTGAATTGAATAAATTTGGACATATAATAATTTTTGGAAATTATTTCAAAATCTTTGTACATGGACTCCAGGATTTGCTCCCTTTTAAGCCTTGGATGGACTGGTATCCTGGGAGTATTGGGTTTTCTTTTTCATTTTTTGATATATAATATTGTTTTTTATGTACTATTGTACTAGTAGCTTGTTGCTAGTGTCAAATACTTGGATTGCACCATATTATGTGACTTTATACTATAATGTTAGGCACTTGCCATGTGACAACCACAAAGACAGACAATTACGCTGACTGTGATTGATAGGACTCTATTTATTGTTAGTTGTATGTTTATACTCACCTTTGGTCCACCCCCCAGGAGTGTTATATGCAGACTTTCATTTTTTGAGTACTAGACTGTGACACCTTCATAATCGAAGCATTCTTCCGTAACGCCTAGCGCACCAAGGACATTACACTCATAACAATCATGCGGCCCTCATTTTCCTTTCAATATACGAACCATTTACTGCCATTTATCTCCTTAGCATGACCACTTTTTAGGATAGTTGTCACTGCTACATAGCAGGACAATTTTTTGCATAATCATTGGGTTACTTCAATGTAATTGCATTATCACATTTCTTGGTGCCTTCTCAGCAACTTTGTTGATATATTATATGCAATACCATCCACATAACGTTATCTTTGATTCCAACTTTAAGAAACTATTGATCCATTGACGCTAGCCCATTGCTTAGCAACCATCTGACTTAGAGCCGCGGTCGGGGTGCACAAGCACAGTAATCTGCAGTCAGACACAATGGGGGTCATTTACTTACCCAGTCCTGACGCGATCCACTGGCGCTTTCTCCGGCGAGGATTCGGTCTTCCGGCGATTTACTAAGGTCATGCGCCCGTCGCTGCTGCGCCGAGGTCCGCCGTTTTCCGACGGCCACGCCCCCGATTTCTGTCACATGAAAGCCCGGCGAAATTCGTCGCAAAGCCGGAAAAAGTCGCGAAACCTGACGAAAGTGCAGCCATGGAGCCCTTAGTAAATGAGCCCCAATTTCTTAATTTTATCACTTTTTGTTTTGGGTGATTGACAGCTGGCCATGGAAATTGTATGGGCATCGACTTCATACGTTCCAGGTATATTGCCATCTGAACATATCTGACGTCGTTTACTTATGCTGTCTATTTTGTTCATAAACAATTGTGTTGTGTATATTACGCTTTTCGGGATAAACACTATTTATTACTATTCACCATTTTCACTAAATTGCGGCTACTCTCTATATAATGAATGGGTCGTGCCCAGGATAACGGTGCTGATGAATTTTTTGTGGGGCTGCTATACAATATGTGACTTTCATATCCCTAGAACCTAAAGTAAGCTTTGTACCTCATCAAGTTCTTTACGTGTGCGACCCATTGTGACCCTTTGACTGCAATTTGCAGTAAACTTTGATGCACTGCATCAAGTTTTATATGTGCAATCGATTTGTATCTATTCACCACGGATGACATCAACCCGTTGCTTAGTTACATCCAAACCTAGAATCCGGCGGGGGTGCGCATGCGCAGTAACGAACATTTATACATCACATTCTCACTTCCAGTCCTGCACTGTTGTTCGAGCGCAACACCGTCTGTGTGTGGAACTTTTATGGGGGATGTATTTAAGGTGAGTCTGATATGTTTGGGGCTACTTACCCTTGAGGAAGTTGTCTTCGACGACGATACGCGTGGGGAGCCTGCCACCACTTCTGCTACCCTTCCCTCCACCTGTATGCCAGCTCTATAGGGCTCTACACCATGTGCACATCTAATGAGAGATGGGGTTTGCTTTGATCATTTATATCTAATATCTTTGCACCTTTTGTTGCATTTGGCACTCTTTCTTTGACCCTTTTTTATCACATAACAACTGAGTATTACACACAAGCACTTTGTTGTGCATTTTGTTACATTCTCCCTAGGAATTATACATTTGGTGTTTACAATGGGCTAAGTGCAATAGGAGGACAGACGCCAAATCAGATAGCTCCGCTCTGTATACGCAGGCAGAGATGCCAAATCAGACAGTCCCCCTCCGTATACGCAATCAGAGATGCCAAATCAGACAGCCGCCCGTATACTCAAAAAGATGGCACTTTAGGAAGCACCCCTCAGTATACCCAATCAGAAACACCAAATCAGACAGCCCCCCTCTATATATATGGGTCTGTCTCCCTGCACCCTGTATGAGAAATACAGGGTGCAGGGAGTGTCTGCAAATTAAGTATCTTTACTTGCATCTTTGTAGAATTGTTTACATTAGGTCCCATTATGTGACTTGTTACTAGAGCATTTTGTACTCACTGTGGACTATTGTGCTGACTCTCCAATACTCATTTGTGGTTACATTTGTTTGATGTATGCCTTACTGCATGGATAGGACCACACACTTTACTGCTTGATATTTTTTCATAGCAGGGTACAGGGAGAATATATGAGGGACATGGCTTTGCACCTCTCCTTGTCCACTCTTTAGGTGCTGATTGGGCACCTTTTTAAGGGTTTTATAGTTTGTGTTATTACTGTATATATTTTTTGCTAATTGAATAAAAGTATTTTCTTTGATTTTTGGTCACTTTATGCATCATCTTTTCTTTTTCGAGTGTTGCTACTATTACTTGATGCATGACCATGATTAATCTTAGCTGTGCCGGCCTTATTTTAATATAAATAAATCAGACAGCCCCCCACCATACGCAGAGAGAGAGAGACAATAATGTCAAGAAAAAACACAGGTTTGTATGTGCGCGCTGCCCCTAAGTCTAAATAAGAAAGATGGGCTCTGGATAGTAGCGAATATTTTATTATTTTTCAGTAACGGACGACGCGTTTCAAGGACGTACTGTCCTCTTCATGAGGTCCTTTAGCATAATACACTAAAAAGACATTAAACAAAGGTAGGGGGGGGGAAGGTAATGACATAAATATGTGGAGTATAAAATTCCATATAAAACTTGTGCATTCCTCAATGATCGAGGGATTACAAGTATATAGCAGCACATAGCTATACACAGACGAGTAGAGGTTAATACTATTAAATTTGACAGTTGGAGGGCACGTGGCTGATGGCCAATACGGTGCTTACTTGTCTCCGCAAAATTTGACCAAGACAGAATCTCACCACACACTCAGCGCCATCCACACTGTAGCTGTAATGTATAGTAAAAAAAAAACTTTTATTTTTCATTTTCACCCTACATATTCCGGATGTTCATCCCGCTAACCAGTTATACCTTCGTGCAACACTTGACGTATACGCTTTAAAATACAAATAATATACTATAATAGAATATACACCCTCTTGAAAGACCCTTCTATGCTGGTTCTAAAAAAGGCAAAAATGGCACAATATGGCCCACGTGCACATTTCGCCTTTTAGCAATATTATAGACTACAAACGTGGTCCGTTGATCTTATGATTTTTTTGATCCTTTTAATGTTTTTATATATTCTTTATTTTTGCTGTGTAGTTTTGATTTACCAAAGTAATTTAAGAGAGCTTGTATTTGTGTGAAACTGTTACGTGTGTCGCTCTGACTAAGGGTATGTCTCTGTCTCTTTCCTCTTCTTCTGCTATATATGGTAAGAAGATCAACAGAATGGGTCCTGTGTGGTATTAGGATACAGGTCCAACAATAGTTTTTTGTTACTAACCGTCAAGATCTTTAGTTTTTTCATCTGTAAGATCCGCTCCCCAACCGGTTTATTGAATGACAACGTGTCCTCCTTTGGGTCCCGATGCCTTCGCTGTGCGGGGCCTTGCAAGTGATGGTGATGTATCTCGGCTCCTCCGAGTGAATGTGCGCATGCGCAAGGGTTGGCACAACTCCGTCAGATTAATAGAGCTGTTGATCTCCAGTTTCAGGATGGACATGAATGAAAGGCGCTCTTGGTAGGTATATGGTGTATCTAGGAAGGGATAATGTGGATCTCCCTTGCTAAACAATGCTCAGTGCTCTGTACCAGTTAGAAACGAGAGAATTGGGTAATGAATAGCACCCACAACCCTTTCCCTTATCCATTAATTCAAGTGTTAGGAAGTTCTAATTGAGGTATACCGTGCTGCGCTTGCTCTCAAGAACAAAAAAACTATGGTATGAGAATATACAGATAAAAATGGTGGAACTCACACAATTTCCATGTGACCATTACTTATATGCCATTGTCAGTCACATCCAAATGGGAACAGAGTACAAACACCAAGCACCTCCCAACACACAGGCGGTGGCTTCCACTACAAGATAAGCTTTTCATGGAGGTATGTGGCTTGTCCACACCCCCCCACGCTTCAGTACTTCACATTTTACTATGGCTAATGGGTCCCACATTTATGAAGAGGGTTTTCACCCAGTTTTCTTGTCTGACTTTGCACTCAGCAAAGAAACGCGTAAACAAATCCTTGCACATTCATTTTATAAGTTTTATTCCCACTACAAAAACAACCCACAAAATTCGTTTTAAAGAGGTCATCTTGATGCACTGGTGCCACATTTATTAAGCACTCAACAGAATTGGTTGCACACTGTGGGGTATTTATTATGGCCCCCAAGCACGTTTTTCCTGGGCGCGTACCAGAATATTTTCCAATTCGCCCTCCGTTTCCCCCCTGAATTGCCCCGGATCTTGGGTGCACGCACACTCTGTATATTCTGTGACTAATTTGGCTCCGGCATGCATGCCATGAAATCAAGGGGGTGGTCATAAGAAAAAACCTACGTGATTTCGGAAACCCCCCACATTTTTTTTTGTTAAAAAAAAAGTGGTTCCGCTTGACACCGCTTACTCTGCCCCCAGCGTAGCACGGTGAACTTAATTTAACTCCGACGGACTTCCATGCATCGGCGCACTTGGTGGACAGTGGCGCACTACTATTAGTGCAATCGCCAGAAGACCTGACTCCTCCACATAAACGTGCCGCTGTCTCGCAACAGGACCAGTTTAAGTAATCTTGCCCCCCATATTTAAAGGGTTGCACAAAAACAAGATGGTGCACACTTTCTAAGCAGTGCGCCGATTATTCAAGAAACATGCTCCATTGTTGAATGATCTGGCCCACCTGGCACATAATCCAGGAAATCTGCATTTAAGTACGAATTACTCACTTGTATAATTCTGGGCCATTAAATATATTAAACAAGACTATCCAAAAAATACATGGGTTCTTACTAATAGAGGAGCGGTATAATCTCGTCCGAGCTTGATGCCGTCTCGAGTTTAAGGTACTCGAACCGCTCGATTATGCCTGACGAGTCTTTCCCCTGCTCGAGATCGAGCATATTAATTAAAAACAACACAGTTGAAGAACAATTACTAATATCCCTCAAAATTAAAGCACAGTGAACACTGATCATTTTAAGTAAAAACACGGTGAAGAACAGCGTTAAGAATAGATTACAGATGTTCTGGCACAGTCTGCTTACCTGTCGGAAGATTGCGCTTGAGACAATCAAGCAGCAGTAGAACTTCAATCATCAGTGAGACAGACATCGGCAGCACCACGGGGAACAACATCGGCAGCACAAGGACACCGACCATTTGAACGGGGGACACAGACAAAATCGGCAGCACGGGGGAGACACAACATCGGCACACGGGGACACAGACTTTTCCCAGGGTTACACAGACAACTCGTCAGGCACGGGGTGACAACCGACATCGGGCATCACGGGGGACACAGACATTTGCCCGGGACACGACATCGGGCAGCACGGGGACACAGTACATCGGGCGCACTGGGAGACATACATCGGGCAGCACGGGGGAGACGACCTCGGCGCACGGGGAGACGACATCGTGCCGCACGGGGGCGACAGACATCCTCGGGCAAAAAAAAGGCACGGGGGATACTCAGTGGAATAAGATGAGCGATCCCGGACAAAACGCGTATCACCCCGACAAGTATAGTGTGCAGAACATCTGTAATCTATTCTTCATCGTTTTTCACTAAAAAATCGATCCTGTGTTCACTGTTTTTCTTCTATTCTTTTTCCAACTTGGGTCTTCCATTGTTACCTTGTCCGGAGATATAGTACGCACCGACAGTGAAGAATAATTGACCTGCCCGATGTTTGCATACATCTGCTAACATATCGGAAGACTTCTTTTCAGTTATTAAGACACATTTTATTCCCGACCCATTGTCCTTTGAAAAATGCTCGGTCTCCCACCCATTTACTCAATGGGCTCGTTATTCGACTAGCACTCGAGCACTGGAAACGTTCCGTCTCGAATAACGAAGCACCCCGAGCATTTTAGTGCTCGCTCATCATCTAATTCTTACCCTTTACTCCTAAAGGAACGAATGACCCCACTACCTAGGGCCGCATATAGAGGGTCCCTTAGGTCATTGTCATGAATAGATAAAATTTCAAGCAGAAAAGCTGCATTGATTTATGTAAACCTATTTTGTGTCCACCATCTTTCCCATAGACATTCGCTGAGGGTCCCTTCTACAAAAAAACCCCCTCCTTGTCCCCAACTAGTGAGCTGCCCTATTAGGATATGGGTTAATTTCTGTAAGGGCACAACACATTCCAGGGACAGGTGGGTGATGTTTGACTATAAGAACGTCACGCGTTGGCGCTTTATATAAATAGCATCCACACACTACAATTCGCTGGATTTTTTTATAATAAAAATTGTGTTCTCTTTGTGCTCTGGTTTGTCTCCATAGAACTGAACTCATCAGCACAGTACAGCATTGTCCCTGGTGAGCATCCATTATCGTTCTCCTCCTGCTGCTTCCCAGTTTTAACCTGCTTCCTTCCTGCTGGCGTAGCCTGTGTGATCTTGAGCCCACTTAGAACTTATTGGCAAAGTATAACAACAATCAATCTGGAGCATAAAAAAGGGTGCAATCTCTCATGGAAGCTGGTGGGTCCCTGAACTCAGAATGCTAGTCTCTACAGATAAACCTGAAATTATCTGGTAGAAGACTGGTAGAAATGCTTATCTTCGTATACTCACCCCTCACCACCTTTCTCCCATTCCCGCTGGTTTGTATACAGAGGTTGGCCCACCTTTTGCATGAGGCAAGGAGGTTATTGCTGCCTATGTATGTTCTTAGTGCATATTAGCCTTGGAACTGAGAGTAATTGACGCTCTCGTTTTAATTAAGCTGGATAGCATAGGATTGGATTTAGCTTCTTCTTGGAATTTCCGAAAGCCACTTAACTAAATCCGCTGAGCCAGTTGTAACAAAATTTGCTGTTTGGGCAACTATTTTCCTTTTAGGGGGGGGGGGTGCCCGTAAATCGTTTCTTCTGATTTAAAACCCTATACACGCGTCACTCTATAACTTATCCCCGAATGAATCGTCATTTGTCCAAATAACTGTGTGAATACCTAATCCTATATACTCGCGTAAAGCCAATTGTTCAAGCACAAAAAATTGTTGAAAAACTCATACTTGGACTTATACTCAAGTCAAAAAATAAGGAAAACTCACCTTTCGAGCTCCCCCCGCGTCTCTAAACCTGGAATCTGTCCAGCATGGCGGCAGGTCTGTGCGACATCACCTCTCTGTGACGTCATTCCCCGGCTGCACTAGTGTTTTTGTGGGGCCAGCAGGAGGAGTAACACAATCTGCCGGCCTTCTGCCGGACGGTTCAAACAGTAGAGCCAAAAAGGGAGTTGTTAGATTTGTTTTTTTTTCAATCAATTGGGCAAACCTGGCTGGCTGTATGTACACGGGGGGACAGAATTTCTGGCTGCTAGTACTGGGGGGGGCTGCTGGCTGCTGATATCCTGGGGGTGGCAGCTGTCCTGCTATATACGTGGGGGGGGCACTGGCTGCCATATCTGGGGGCTTTGGCTGCTATATCTGTGGGGCTGCTGTCTGCTATAATCCTGGAGGGCAGCTGGCTGCTATATCCTGTTTGTGCAGCTGGCTGCTATATCCTGGGACAGCTGGGTTTGCTGCTATATACTCTGGGGCTCCTGCTGCTATATACTGGGGGGCCTGCTGCTATAAATCCTGGGGGGTGATTCTGGCTGCTATATGTACTGTGGGGGCTGCTTGCTGTGTAAAGGGAGGGAGGGATGCTTGCTGCTATATACGGTGGGGGCTGCTGGCTGCATATCTGGGGGCTGCTTTGTTTCTATATACTGTGGGGTCTGCTGGCCGTAAAATGGGGCAGGGGGCTGCTGATTGCTCTATACTATGGGGGCTGCTAGCTGCTATATATTGGGGGGGGGGGCTGTGACCACTGCATATTTCCTAACCCTAGCTTATACTTGATAATAGGTTTTCCCCCTTTGTAGTGGTACATTAGGGGCCTAGGCTTCTATTCGGTTGCTATATTGAGTATAAACTGGTAAATGTTAAATATATATCCTTTTTAAGACTGTTGGTTACGAAAAGCTACTTGTTGCAGTATTATCAAAATGTAGTTTATACATTGTTGAACTTTTAAGACAGCAAATATTTTTTTATCATCAGTCGAGTGTAAAGTTTCATGGAAGCCAAAATACAGAAATTATGGACTGGTACAATATACTTGATAGTTGGTGCTAACTTTACTACAGCTCTCAATATAAATATAGATTTATTTTTTCTTGAAAACCTTTACGCTTATAAAAACTTGGCATGATCTCTCATTATCAAAGATCCTAAAGTGACGGCTAGATTTGGCAGAGGCCATACAGATCAAAATAGGTCACAAACTAGCCAACTCTCCTACAGTTTCAATGGCCCTGAAAGCACTAGCATTTGGTAAATGATTTCATGGTGAAGATAATACTACAAACAATTCTGGATGTGTTTTTCCCCCGGATGTGGGAGCCCGATATGACCGTTCGGATACGGAGCGGTCTCCCTACTTACGGCACAACCCGACTTACAGACAACCCAATAGTTTACAGGCACCCCTCGCCACGAGACCCTCTGCCTCTAGTAAGCTCTCTGATGCGTTTACATAGTCCCATTTGCAATAGTCAGCCTAAGGTGTCTGAAAAAGCTTTATTGATAATTCTTGGTCCTATTACAAGCAAAAAATTTTAAATCCAAGTGTCCCTGGGCAGCCCAAACAATTTGTCTGGAATCTACAATTATAAAGTATAGCAGTTTTCTCGACTTACATCACAACTTCAACTTAGAACAAACCTACCGTCCCTATCTGGATTAACCCCGGGGACTGCTGTATTTATTTTTGCAACAGGTGAGCGAGCGATTTCACAAATGTCAGTGGCTGTAACACCCCAGCTTAGTTTATTTGCAATACCCCCACATGAAGGCTAAGCGCCGAAATGATCGCGTTGGGAGATCGCGTGGCGACGAAGGTGAATCCTGACTATGGGTATGTCTTAAACGTCAACATTTCTATATTTGATATAAATGGCATTGTGTTTACACTAAGTTAGGTTTTTTAAGGATAGCACTTTTTTTTGCTTTATTTTGCACCTAACAAAGTGCCTTATGATTATAATTGAGACCATACATACAGTCTTGATTTTCACAAGCCTGTAACATGTAGTTGACATTACCCGTTGTTGCCACGGCTCTGTCTTCTTCCCGGCCTGTTAGCTACCCACTGTGGAAATCACGTGGCCTGGGAAAAAGCCGAAGGTGAGTATAGCGTGTTTTTTTTAAAAATGGAAATTCACTGACCATGGCGCAGGACCGAGTGTTACTGGGCCTCAGCCAGTCGGTATTTTACAGAAGGTGCACTGCCCTTAAGATGCTGCCCTTTCCATCATGCAGCAGGGGCTGCTAGCAGGGCCGGGTTAAGTCCACATTTACTGTAGTCCAGGCAGGGAACAGCAATATACCACCCCCAACAATCACTATATATGGCCCCCAGCAATAAAAGTATATAGCCCCCCCAGCAATAACTATATACAGCCCCTCAGAAATAACTATATACAGCCCCCAAGCAATAAATATGTACAACTCCCAGCAATAAATATATACGGCTCCCAGCAATCAATATATACAGAGTCCTCGCAATAATATACATTGCCCACAGCAAACTATAGTCAGCCACCCATCAATAATTATACAGTGGCGCCCAGCAATAACTATATACAGATCCCCGGCAATAAATATATACAGCACCCCCCAGCAATAATTATATAACCCCCCCCATAACCTATATGAGTACCCCCGTAAAATAATAAAACTTTTATAATTATGCATGACCTATCAGCCATGCTAATGACTTTAAGGTTGCTTCCCAGCCGTTCAGGCTGCGCATCACAAGGTTGTTAAAATGAGATGACGTGATCGTGCTCATTGTAATAAACCAGGGAAAACACCACAGATGTACGCAGAAAACCACCATAAGCCCCATTAGGCTCATTACATATTTTAAAATTTGTTCTAGAAAGGAAGGAAGCATCGATATCGTATATAGAAGATCCATTGTCACTTTTAGCCTGTAGTAAATGCTCTTGGTTTATCATGCTTTTTTGTTGGTAGATCTGCGGTCATGTTTTAAAAAGGCAAGGATTAAAATAAAAGGGGTCGGATGTAAAGGAGCTCAAGTTTGAATGTAAGCTTCGGTCACTTTTAGGTAACAATATTGTGAATACATATTGTCTTAAGGCATTTTCTCTGCCTAAAGTACTCCTTTTTCCTGCATATACCCCACTTCGAACCTATAATATAGCATGGTGAAGGTAAAATATATTTAAAAAGAGACTTTTTTTTCATAGAGAATGTGCATTTGGTTTACCTGTAGTGTTGTCCACCTTTTTTGTCAGCCCCTTTCCAGTCATGGCCCTATGGCCATTCGTTCCCCCCATTTATTTAGCTACTGTTCTCTATAGAGCAAATCCATTGATAGACTGGGATCCTGTTCAAATTACAAGTGCTGTAACAAATCACCAATAATCTGTATATCAAGTGAACAGGTCATTGAGGAATAGACAAATCTTCTGCAGAAACACTGGTGCAAGCCAGTTCTGGCTTAAGGCTAGCATGGTCCTGGGCTTTGTGAATATTATAGCCCTCACAAGTCTGGAATTCAACTTCCCTAGAATCAAGCTTTTTGGGAACTAGATCATATGCTCGCTTCTACCTCTTTCAATCTGTGGTGTCCATGGACTTTGGAGGGACCTTCATTATATTAAAGAATGTTTGTATGGAAGCAGGAAAAGATATACAAATTAATATGTGAAGATAAGCTGAGTGTAAATTTGGTAGGAATGTGGGTATCATGGCCCCCTAGAAGGCTTGGGACCCCGGCCTATCACCAAACCACCTATATTTAAGCCACTAGTGCAAGCTAAGAAGAATCAGTGTGTGTCAATCATCTTTCCACTTTGAACTTCAGAGGATTATACTGAGTTTTCATGGTCAAGACCTATGTTTGACTTTGGGTGATAACTCTTTGCAGTGCCTCCATCATGACGTTAGAAGGCAAGATTTAGCCATCCTTCCTTTACCATTACCATGACTCAAAAGAAAAGAATGACAAACTAAGGTTGGGCATATGCTGATTTTGGGCGGGCCAGAGATTAACCTCAAGTGGGTCTAATGTATCTAAATCTTTTAAGATATTTCCCAGTGCCATGTTTTTCTGGTTTTGTGCACACTTCAACATTTTCTATTGGCCAAGTTGTTTATTATGGAGTCTCCCTGTGTGCAAGAGGAAGAACTGGACAGAGAAGAATCGAGCATCTCATTAGCACACAACCCTAACTAAATAGGAAATCTTCATGTCACTACCTCATTCTTTGAGACACCTATTTAAACCTTCATTGCACAAATTTAGCCATAAAAACCAACCCTCAGTGTTAGGATGCAGTTAATTTAGACTATTTTGTACAAATCGGTGGAGGTCTACCAACCTTCTCCCCATGTCTCCATAGGAAAACCTGGTTTACTATTCAACATAGATCTCGTATTAGCGGCCCCCAGGCATGACTTAATGATCATAACACCTTATTTATTCTTAAAATGGATGGCCACTGTACCTATGTCATGTGTATTTTATGTGTGGAGGCGAATATAGGTAATTTACCAATACATCTTTTTAAAATAGGTCTGCACTGCTTTCTTGATATGTGAAGCCTCTTCTTTTACATAAACTCATCAGCAGACATCGTTCATAAAATGGCAAGTGATCTCTGTCCATTACCAATCGCCAATTAGAGATCAACATGACCATCCATCTGTGGCTCTATGGACAGTAAGGATATGAGGTCTCACGTTACATAACCCCCTCACAAAGTGAGCCGAACTAATACCAGTGTATATTTAAAATATCCTGTCAACCACATCGCCCCTTCCACCTAAGCTTTTCCACGCGCGAGTTCTGCGCGTGCTTTTGACGCGCAGAACTTGCATTGCCCTGTCCCATTGTTTCCCTCAGGGGTCTTTCCTTAGTTGCATTGTTTTCAACCCATGCTTGCGCTTTGTTTTGACGCGTTCAAAATCGCAGCATGCTCTTACCTTTCACACGCGTTTTTCCCCGCCCCAGTCAAGTCTCTGGAGACGCATGTCAAACATGCATTGTAACTACTACGCGCTCGCAAGCATTGCAAGTGCAATGCAGTGCAATGCATTTTAAATGGAGGGGTTGCTATGTGCCATGAATAATTCCCCTGCCGAGATCAGCATTTATTAAAAAAACAACAGTGAATAAGGAGATAGAATAAAACATTGACACATGATTTTAAGTTGAAAAACCATAAAGCCACAGTGAAGAATATCTTACCGATGTTCGGCACATCTGCGTACTTTCCGGGGAAGAAAAATTTTTACGGCGCGGAACGTGCAACACAAATAGCCTGTGAAGACCAATATTATGTGTTGTAAAGACACCTTGCATTTTCCATACTCTGCAATGTCTTCTTCACCATATATATTGTTCTTCACATCTTTATTCTAGTCTTCACTGTTCTTCCATCTGCTAACTTGCGGAGATTCACAGTCCGGAACGTGAAGAAAATATTGGTGATGTTTTGCATACATCTGCTATCTTATCAAGAATACATTCTTTTTTTCAATTAAATAAAACATTTATTTCCCGACCAATGGTCCCTTTAAAAAGGTCCCATGACTTAAAAAACGCGGCGTGAAAAACGCACGAAAACGCAAAAACCACGAACAACCGCGTGAAAAACGCAAAAACCTAATACTCCAAGGAAAAATGGATCCAAACGACAAAACGGAAGTTTTTCAACGAATTGCCACCCTGAGTGAAATGCCACTCGAGTGTGGAAGTGGCCTTAGGCCTGAATTCACACTTCCTCTTGAAACGGTCCGGCCAGAAGCTGCGGGTGTCGGCAATATGTAAGCCGAACACCTGCCGTCTACGCGGTTGTTACCTCTAACACCTATAAGGTGTGGGCGGGCAAGTTACAGTGAATAGACCCCCCCCCCGCAGCGCTTTACCCGGGGGGGGGGGGGTTCCGCTGCTCCAATCACAGCCCCGGGAATGGCAGTGCCGGCTGCGCGATCCTCTTGTGAGCCAGGTCCTGCCATGCAGTCTAACAGTGAAAAAAAAAACGCAAATCCGCCAAACCCCCCATAGATTTGGTATCCGCCGCATCCGTAACAATCCGTACAATAACAGAAACAGTATTGGACCTGATTTGGTGAACGCCGTAAAAACAAACCTGAAAAACTCGCCACAATGTGACTTGTTTCCAAAGAAAAAAAAATTAAAAATTTTCTACCACAAATTTCGAAAATGTGAGCAAAAGTTATGTGCACCATGAATACCACTGAGATGTCCGCTATATTAGTTTTTATACAGAAAATTGTAAAAATAATGAAAAATTATATCAATGGGTATCACCGCATCGAGTGCCGCTATAGAATAGGATAAGATAGAATTTTTAGTGTATGGTTTACGACCCCCAAAAAATACAAAAGAAAACCAAATTGCAATTTTCTTTTCACCCTACATCAAGAGTTAATAAAATCTCATCTAAGCTAAAATGACCCACTAAATTAAGATTTGTAAAGTGCATCTCTGTCGCAAATAATCCCTTATATGTCCAAATTGCCAAAAAAGTACCACATTGGGGTATTGTTTATACCCGGAGGGATTGGGTTAACAATTTTGTGGAGCGTTTTGGATTTTAAATCCACTGAGAGTTTGTACAGTTTTTGTGAAACACATTCATGGAGCAAAAAACTGTAACTTCAAAATTGCATTCGATTTGGTTTAACCCCTGTAAAAATTAAGGGCTAACAACTTCATAAAGTTGTTTTACCTAGTTGAGAGTGTATTTTTCTATCATGTGGGTTTTTTTGAGTTTTTTATGAACATGCTAAAAATGCACCTCACTTCAGCCCCACAACATCCTACAAACATAAGAGTATGCATAAAAACCATGTCCACATAAAGGAGACATTTAGTGAATGTTTATTTTATTAATATTTTTGCGGTATGACTATTATGAAAAAGTAAGAAAACATTTTGAAGTCCAAATATCAGACTTTTTCCAAAGTTTCATTCACCAAATATCTGTTTTCTCATAACATAAATGCAAAACATAACCACCAAAAATTTTTCAACTACAGATACAAAGGGTCAGGAAAAGAATTGTTAAAATCACTTTGATATGTGTCAAGCTTTCAAAGTTATAATCATTTTAAATGACACAGGGCCGAGTTTGAAAAAATGTCCGTGTCCGGAAGGTGACAAGTGGCTTCAGCATTAAGTGGTTTAAAGAGAACTTATTTAGTCCATTCCCCGCAGGGTTCCCACATATGTGACTCTTAATATTACAATTGCCTGAACATTATAAAATATAACATTTATATTGCCCTGAAGCATATTTCTATTAAAAAGTCATCCTTTCTAATCATAGAGTATATTGTCTTCATATTTCATTTTACCGGATCTTTTATTAACTATGTCTTCAATGCCGGTTTCCTGTGTTTCTTTTTAGTATACAGTCCCAGGGTCCACATCATCACTTGATGGTGATGTAAGCTGATGACAATTTAAGGTTTGGACCATAATTTGGGGTACATTTAGCAAATATGAATTAAGATGAAAACATTGCTGACAAAATCCCTGAACCCATTTTATGCTGTTAACATCAATAAGAAATGCAATGCTTACAATTGGAGGAGTAGAACCAAAGATTGAATTTCCTTGTGAACATAGTTTATAAGGTCGTGAAACCAATACTGCCATGGGAGGTTGTTGACTTCGAGTTATAGATTCTAATGGTTCATGCCGTGCAAATTCCTTTCCTATGGTTGAATTGTGTTTCTTTCTTCGCCTCTTTCCGCAAAATTACAGTGCAAACAACTGACGTTTATGACACACATGCCAGAACGAAAGGAAACATAGCCAATATTCAACTGTATCCCGTAAAGTTCCTGCAAAAATCTATCTCCTTCATTCAATGTAATTTTTCATTGTTTTTTTAATAGCTTTTGGTCACAATCCAATGTGAAGAAAGACATTAAAACACCCAAAAGTAAGAAAAAGAGTAGTTAACGGTGATTGTGAGAACTGCTTGATGCTAAAGAAAACATTAGCTTTACAAAAAGGACCTTTGCTTTCCTAATAATGTATTCCTATCATGGTATTCATCACCTTTTACTTTATCCGCTGGTATGTCTAAATAGAAGGCATGTACCGGTACACATTAATCTATACATACCGTACAAAAAGAAATAGCCAGATTTTACTTAGTTAAACTATGTAATCTCTCACCACATTTTTTGAGAGAATGGGTAAAACCTAAAAAGTGGCTAGTTTTATGTTCTTTTTCTCCTCCACTGGAATCCCTATGTTTATATTCATATGTAAATGCTGCACTGTGCCCTCCTCAATGGTGAATGATTTCAAAGACTAGGTATACATTTCGTGAAGAGCGTGCCACAGGATTACATTGCTTAATTGGTACATTTCATATTGCAAGCTACATAGAGCATTCCATCTCTTCAGCACATCACCTGAAATTAGTACAATTTCAAAATCACAATATTTTCCAAGCTGTCAGAAATCAACTTTGGGTACCATGGTAACATTTCACTCCAGAGCTCTGTGACCGACAGGGCCTTTTCTAGCTAATCATCAGCTCAACCGAGCCATAATTCGCCCCATTAGTCAAGTGAGTCCATTGTTTAGGTTGGCAAGTATCCTTTGACACTGTATAGTGGGGACTTCCTGTGTGCTATTGAGGTTCTGGACAGCATCTGGGATCAATACAACCTCCCTAGTTCACCTCAACCCAAAAATATTTTGTGATGCTGTATTTAAATGACCGATGTGCCCGAGGCTTCACTCAAAGTGGATACAATTATTCTCTTGGCAGCTAGAGCTGGAAGTCAGATCTAGGTCCAATTTGGAATTCCATTGTGGAAGCCTTGGATGCGATGATGGCATCCTTCACCCTGATCCCTGATCGCCTACTATCCCCCCCTTCTATCAACTTTTAGCATACCGTTGGGACTTGGTATGGTCTGTATTGAGGATTATCCGACAGAGCTCCTACCCCCACCCCCCCCCCCCTTTCCCTCCTCACCCAATTTCCTTCCCCTTACCTCCTGTATGTTGTGTGTGGGCCCTTGGGCCCTTATTGTTCCTTTGTTGGTTGACATGCTTGTTTACATTGTGAGTTTTTCTGCATCTTCTTATCTACGTACGTTACCTTATTCTAGCATGCAATTGAGACTAATGCTTACTCTTGACTCTATACTTTCACCTTAATTGATTATTCTATTTTGTATATCTTGTCCCTGGGCTTAGAGGTAAACCATGTCTATATTACATACATGGATGGTTAACCACTACTCAGACTACAACAGCCACATAAAGCTTCATATACTGTGTTAAGGGTTTAAAAACAATCTCATTTATCCAGTGAAGTAGTACCTGTCAAATCAGTTTTTTATTTAATAATAGAGTAGATTGCAGAGCCGTTAGGTGCGATATTGATTTTCTTTCAATAGGTGATCTTTTCTAATTATAAAATACATTGAGGGAATAGTGTTGAAGCATCATAGCAATACAATTTGGTTCCATTTAAAGATTCCTTTTTCGTATCCTGCAGAATTAGGAACAAAAATACCAGAAAAACTGTTCAAAGTAAGTCGTCCAATGGCTCATAGAACTTGTGGTACTTTAAACACTGAACTTCCCCAAAGAGAAATTTCCAAATGTGAACAGTAGCATCTCCATATTTTCAGACAATATTTGAATTAGCTAATAATTAACTCCATACTGTTCTATGTATAAACGCTCGGCCACTAAGTATTTGTCAAAATGGTTTGACATCTTTCTCGTTTACACACTGGAAGGGACCAACCTACTTAACTAACATTAATAAAACAAAAAATTCTGCATCCACAGAAGTTAATACGTACTGTGTTTAACATTTGACAGTTTTACACATGTATTTTAAGGGACACTACAAATATCATCATGTAGCCACACCCAAAGATGCCTGATGTAAATCTATTCTGTGATAGTTAGTTACTATCATAATTTCATCCACTGAAAATGTTATCACATAATTCCAGGATCTACAACTACACGCTAATCATAGTCAGTTTTAGCTCTTTTGTTTACCCTTTTTCCTTTGTGACTTGATCTGTTGTTTCTTTTGCAAACTTCACCTACCCCCATAGCTGATTCTCCAAGTTCTTGTCTTCATAAATTAAAAGATCAATAAATCTTGACCCTGGTGTGATCCTCTTCTATTATCTAGCTACACAACCTCTTTTAATACTTTTTCATCACTTGTGACCTTTCACTTTCTTCTCTGTCTGTGTGTTATTTCAGTATCTGTAACCCTGGCCTTTTCTTCCATAAGTATTGATCATTAAGAAGCTTGTGCCTTTCTGTCCCCTTTGTAATTGATTTTTATCTCGTGTTTGAATCAGCGCTCAGTTAGGATCTTGTACTCACTATTACAGTACTAATTCTTCTGTGTTTTGTCTATCCTTCCTTAATCCTCTCTTCCTCTGTTTTCTATATCTAGTTTTTCTCGCAATCGTTTTATTATCTCTGTATCAGGGCTTATGTTACCAAGACAATTATTAAAAAAATTATAGGCAATTGTGGAAAGCACAATTTTCAGATTTTTCCATGATTAAATTTAATTGAGTTTTCTCATTTTATATATGTCTGGTAAGATTGGATGACCTCTGGTGCCTACACCTTCAGTATACCATACTTGTCTGTACCATAACTGTAAAAGCATTGGAACTTACGGGATGTATAATTTTCTCCTGTTAGTAAGTGATGTGTGCCAGAACAGATAAATTTTTAAAATTCTTTCAGAGGCAGACAAATCACTATTTATTTCAAAGTTGTCATTAAAATGTGTATGGTTGGCTATCTGTGCAAACTACCCAGAATTGACTTGTACACATTTCATGAATCGGCGGCTCCCCTTGCACTGCTCCAACAGAAGTTCACCCAACTTTTTTTTGGTGCAACCACAGCTGCAACACAATCCGGCTTGGAACCTGCTTGAGAATCTGGCGCACTACCTTCTTTGCACCGACCGCCCCTTTATGGCAGAAATTTGTGTTTGCTTTCACATAGTGCAGCCGTAAATTGTTCAGGGCCACTTTATACATGTGCAAGCAGTTTGCATTTCTTTCTAAGTGCAAGTCGAAAAAAAACTTTAACCCTGCTGTCTGTTTCTCAAAATGACCGAATTTAAAGTTTGATACTTTGAAAATATTCATTATGCATTTTTGAAACTTGTGGTTTCTTGACTTTTCCTCATTAGATAGGTTCTTATTATAGCAGTTTTTATTTATTTGTTTTTTGCTTTACTTTTTGCTCCACATCTTTTTTAAATTGTACTGTGCAAAAATACCTGATACCTTTTAGTACTATTCTCGCATCTCCAGTCCATTTTGGTAAAAAAAATACAGGAGTTATAATCTACTTGTGTCTATATAGTAATCTAGTACTTTTTATCAATTTTCTAGGTCCATCGAATCACTACATCATACATTGCAAATTATGATACTGTTGGATACAATTTTTTCACATCACAACAACTGTGGCAGATTTGCTGAAAGAAAATGACATGGGGCTGGTACCATTAGAAAAAGTAGCCAAACTGGCCAACAGGTAGTGCGTCCGTATTCGGGAATTTATGTTCTATGTTTTATTTACTGAGACACAACCGTAATTTCTTATGTTCTCAAAAACACAAACAGGTCATTCTGAGAGCATAATGCACTTATAGTGAAAATTAGTAACCAAAGACAAAAGCCAGACATGATTTTACATTACAATTTGTCCCACCAAAGGGGCAGTTGATACGCCTAGTCAACTCATGCATTTTTCGTAAACCTGTACTCGCAACACTATAGGTGGCCAATGGTTGTTTTTACAACATTCTTGATTCTTATGTGTATGCCAGAACTGAATAGAACAGCAGGGTTAATAAATATAGGCCAGAGTGTTGACCTATTGCTTGAGAGTCCAAACTTGGCCTGATTTTCTCTGCTAGACACTCTGATGAACGGCAGGACTAAAAATATTCTGTCTACGATAAAGGAAACCTGTGCATCCCATCCCATTACTTGAAATAAGCATAAGTCACATGTCTCAAGTCACTTCTGCCTTCTGACATTGGTTTGTCTTGGGATATTATCGCGGATTAAATAATAGGATTACGTGAATGGTGTTTTAATGAAAATCCAAGACACATTACGTACAAATGCAGAGTGAAGCACCTTTCCATTTCTAATGGGGACTAGAGCTCTTTGTGCCATGCCTCCTTCTACTTCCTGATTGATAAGAAGTGCAGTAGGATTGGATACGGTATAGATTCAACCCGCAATGTTGCTGCGATTTGTCTGAGTTTAAGAAGCCACACCCAGGGATAATTGGCTGAAAGCGCATGAATGAAAGCTTTCTGCAAAGTCCTTTTCCTCTGGTCAAAAGATGTTGGTTGTGTAATTTTAGAGCTCAGTTTTGTATTGTGAGTTGAAGGATTGACAGCTCGTTTCCTGCTGGAGGTGGTTCGATCATGGAACTCCCCAACGGCAATAGTATGTGTTTTGGGCTGTGCTGTCGTACCTCTGCTTGCTGTTTTTATTGATTTAAGGCCCTGTGTATTTGACTCTTGCTATGTCAGAGTGCTTAATAAGGACCGACTCTTCTGCTTAGTCTACCTGTCCCCATGTGTCATCTTGTTTGGACTTGGATAACCGGACCACTCTTTTGCCGTTGTCTTTCGGTTTTGAGAGATCAGGGTCCCTCGTGGTTGTTTGTATTTGTCTTGTGGTTTTTGACTCTTACTCCAGTAGTTAGGGAGTCATGCTCCGTGTCCTTTGCCTAGCACAGCTTAGACAGGATGTGCAAGTAGGGAATCAGGGTTGGTGGTGATCGTGCTGGAGGCCTAGGAGAGCCTTCTCTATCATAGATCTTTTATTCTTCAAGTTGTGGGAGTTTGTGCTAGTTGTCTGTCTGTGTCCTTCTTCCTGATCCTGCACGGTTAGTGATATTTCATATAAATGTTAATGTCAGGGTAGTGCTGCAATAAAAAAAATTTCTTTTACATCATATTTATGAAGTGTCAGTGTTACAATATTGCCCGCCCTTCTTCTGACACTTACGCCTATTTTTCTTGGTCGCTTAATTTAGGCAAAGCTTAGTAATCCCAACACTTTTCCTGTGCTTCTAGGTTCCCAACACTTTTTGGTGCACAAATAAACAAGCTAAAAGCTGGTCTACCAAGTTCTATTTCACCTACACGAATGTGGAAACCGTTCAGTACCTTTTTGTAGTGGAGAGAGAGAGACAATATTGTCAAGAAAAAACACAGGTTTGTTTGTGCACGCTGCCCCTATGTCTAGATAAGAAAGATGGGCTCAAAATAGTAGCGAATATTATATTATTTTTCAGTAACGGACGACGCGTTTCAAGGACGTACTGTCCTCTTCATCAGGTCCTTTAGCATAATACACTAAAAAGACATTAAACAAAGGTGAGGGGGGGAAGGTAATGACATAAATATGTGTAGTCTAAAATTCCATATAAAACTTGTGCATTTCTCAATGATCAACGGATTACATGTATATAAAAGCACATAGCTATACACAGATGAGTAAAAGTTAATAGATCTAAACACACATTAGTATGGTAAAAACCTATAAAAATATTTGTATATATACATAATACATACAGTAATGCAGAAATTCCA
>CM033649.1:54577059-54913242 GCA_019512145.1 Engystomops pustulosus
ATAGAAAGGACATGGGAATTTGGTTAGGTATAAGTTGTGGGACGTAGAGAGATGGAAAGGATACGGGATACCTAGGCTGGGTTGAAGAAAAAAACTTAAATTAAAGGTCAGGAGGTATAAAAAGGGGTGGGGGGGGGGGTGTGTGATGGGAATATTTATTCGTTATATTTATAGCCCTTTTTACCTTGACCTATAAGTGTTAAGTTTTTACCACCCACCTAGGTATGAGAACTTCAATTTTTCCACTTACCACCTGCCTTTTTTGGTTACAAAGTAAGTCAAGGAAAAGTGTTTCTATCAGTGGGTTGAGGAGATAGGCACATCACCCACTCACAAGGTTTGGAGAGACTTAAAGGGTTTTCGTACCCACAAATGAATGCTGATCGGGTTCCCCACAGACACCCATATGTCACGATGCAGATGGGTGTGGACCAACTATGCCACGTAGGACCACTCCTAAGACCACAGAACGGCAACCAGATCCCCTTGTTTAACGAACCTACTTATGGAAGTGGATCCGATGGCTGGAAACCAAGTGATGAGAATTTAGGTGATTGGTAAGCGAAGGGGTTATCAGAGTTAAAGTTTAGACCACTGTGGTACCCAGGTTGAAGGTAATGAGAGCCAGGACATAGGGATACTGGTAGAAAGAAGTTTTCAGAACAACAGGGGTTAGCGATGGTGGTGGTAACAGTAAGAGTGGTAGCTCTGTTCAGAAGACATCTGGATATAGAAAACATAAATATAATAAATATAATACATATAATAAACTGGAAAGTACAGTATCAATAGGGAAGGAGCTTGCAGAGGTAGGAAAAAGTGATGACAATTAAGTATCGGGTGATAATACAATAAAAATAACTCGTGATATAAATGCATATATGGGCATATAGGGCCACCGTCAGTCCAAAAAATGTGTCTAAAAGTCCATATTGAGAAATACAGGGTGCAGGGAAGTGTCTGCAAATAGAGTCTTACTGCTATTTGAGAATTGCTACACTTAGGTCCCATTATGTGACTTGTTACTAGAGCATTTGTACTCACTGTGGACTATTGTGCTGACTCTCCAATATCATTTGGGTTACATTTGTTTGATTGTATGCCTACTGCATGGATAGGACCACAACACTTCTACTGCTTGATATTTTTTCATAGCAGGGTACGGGAGAATATATGAGGGACAGGGCTTTGCAACTCTCCTTGTCACTCTTTAGGTGCTGATTGGGGCACCTTTTTAAGGTTTTATAGTTGTGTTATTACTGTATATATTTTTTGCTATTGAATAAAGTATTTTCTTGATTTTTGGTCCCTTTATGCATCATCTTTCTTTTCTGAGTGTTGCTACTATTACTTGATGCATACCAGATTAATCTTAGCTGTGCCGGCCTTATTTAATATAAATAAATACAGACAGCCCCCCACCATAGCAGAGAGAGAGAGACAATAGTCAAGAAAAACACAGGTTTGTATGTGCGCGCTGCCCCTAAGTCTAAATAAGAAAGATGGGCTCTGATAGTAGCGAATATTTTATTATTTTCAGTAACGGACAACGCGTTTCAAGGACGTACGTCTCTTGTCAGGTCCTTTAGCATAATACACTAAAAAGACATAAACAAGGTAGGGGGGGGGAAGGTAATGACATAAATATGTGGAGTATAAAATTCCATATAAAACTGTGCATTCCTCAATGATCGAGGGATTACGTGTTTTTTTATACTTTATTAAGTGTTTTTATAGGAAAGTGACATTTTAGGGGCTTATATTTTAATGCATTTATTTTTTATTTATTCTAATGTATTAACTTTAGTGTTTTTGACTTTTTTTTAATTCTACATACTTGAACTTAAACCAGTGATGCTCTGATCGCTGGTTTAAGTTCAATACACTGCTCTACAATACTATTTTATTGTAGAGCAGTGTAAACTGTCTGCGCATGCTCAGACAGTTTACAGTCAGACCCGGAAGGGGTCTGACTGCCATGTAGACCGGGCAGCTCCGGGGCACATGCCAGTCCTCGGAGCGGCCCAGAAGTGGATCGGATCCCCCGGTAAGCGGCACAGGGGATCCGATCCACAGCGCAAACACCCCTACACGCCGCGGTCATGTTTGACCGCGGCGTGTAAGGGGTTAACACCCGCGATCGGAGCCGGCTCCGATCGCGGGTGTTAGTGCAGGCTGTCAGCTGTACTAGACAGCTGACAGCCGCTGCTTCTGGTATCGGCTCCGTTCGTGAGCTGGTGCCCAAAGCAGGATGTTATAGAATGTCCCCGTGCGCTAAGCATCTAGCCCCGGGGACGTACTATAACGTCCTGGTGCGCCTAGGGGTTAATGAGTTTAACCCCTTCAATTTGCTCTTTCAATTTGCACTATTCTGAGGCCGATAACTTTTTAATACTTTGGTGTACAGAATTGTGTAAAGTGTGTGTGTATGTTGGAAAATGGCCAAAAAGTGGTTTTGGACATTTGGGTGCCATTTTCTGCTACGGGTTCACCACCAGAAATAACAGTTTTATGAAACTTTACAGGGGCGCTGGGCCTTTTAAATGGTTTACACCTGTGATCCTTGCTAGCGATGGGTGTTTAACCCCTTAAGGACGCAGGGTTTTTTCGCCCATTTCTAGACCCCAGATCAGGCGCCCGCCTATTAGCAGAGACCCAGAATCAGAAGCAGTATACGCAATCAGGGACCCCAGATAGGCCGCCCCCTTGTATACGCAATCGAGAGACCCCAGCATCAGGCACGCCCCCTGTATCTACCCCCAAGAGCGCCCCAGGATAAGACGGCCCCCCTGTATACGCATCACCCCACGTAGATCAGGCTGTCCCTGTGTACGCCGAGACCCCAGATCACGGTCCCCGTGTATACGCAGAGACCAGATCAGGCAGGTCCCGCCTGTATACGCAGAGGACCCGAGATCAGGCCTCCGCCTGTATACGCAGAGACCCAGTCTGATGCCCCCCCTGTATACGCAATCAGAGACCCATCACGACAACCCCCGTGATATGCAATAAGAGACCCCAGATCAGACGGCCCCCCTGTATAAGCAGAGACCCAGATCAGACAAGCCCCCTTATACACAGAGAAACCGGAACACAGTTTCCCCCCCCCCAACCTATAACTAGAGAACCCAGATCAGTAACCCCCATATACATAGACTGAAACCCAGATCAGACCCCGCATCATAAGACCTCCATATACACCAAGACTCCAGATCAGACCTCTCATCCAATCTACAAAATGTCTGTGAGATCCAGGGAAGCATTAACCAATGACACGGCAGCTAAGCTCCTCTCCCACGGGGCCACACTGACAGGCAGCGCGGGCTCAAAAGGTCACGGGTGAAAGAAGCACCTGACCTGTGACGTCAGGAACAAAAGCTCCAATCATCGGGGCTGTTACCAAGCGAAATGGGATCAATCACACTCAGGGAGTGGATAATTCTACAAAAGTTCAGAAAAAAAACATCGATATGCATTTACCAAAAGGAGTTAAAAAAAAAACCCCTACAAGTAGAGTCCTATCCGGCTGCCTTACGAGTTCAAAGTGGCGGACAGCGGGAAGGCGGGCTCAGTCACATGACTTATTTTATCACATGACCTCTACCTCACAATACGTTAATTTGTATTTGAAATGGCGCGTAATGCAGCGATCCTCAAGCCATTTGATAGTTGCCTATTTTAGGACAATGCTGCTATTTGGTGAGTGGATTTAACAATAGCAATTACTTTCGCTTTTGTTGTGTAGAGATTCTGTCTTCTTTTTTTGTGGGGAAAAAGGAGCGAGTAGGCTGGTACCGGGGTGGCAACTGTTCACTCTTTTTTGCTATTTTTTTTTTTTTTTTTTTTTTTTTTAGCAGCTAACCCCTACGGGACTCAGCCTCTTTTGGCCTTAAAGGGGTTGTCCGAGTTCTTAAAAAAAGCTAAAAGTGGCCGGGACGGCTGCTAAAAAAAATAAAGCTGTACTACCTCCGGTGCCCTCCCGTATCCAGCGCTGCTGGTCGTCCGGTCCGGGCGCCATGTAACATCCGTCCTATACACAGCATTGTGTAGGGGGCGGCGGAAGGTTGTCGGTCCGGCCGGAACTGAATCCTGGAAGCTGGTACGGAGGGCACCGGGAGTGGTAAGTACATCTTTATTTTTTTTAAGCCCTGTCCGGCCACTTTTAGCTTTTTAAAGAAACTCGGACAACCCTTAAGGAACGCTGGCCATTCTTTCAAATCTGACTGTGTCACTATAGTGCTATTAGTTAGGAACGCTATGATAATCCAGGGGATTTGGATTTGTTTTCGTGACCATTGTACTTCAATAGTTTAAAAATTTGGATGAATCTTTTGCGTTTAGTTATGAAAAAAAAAACAAATTTGGCAAAAATTTGGAAAAATTCTTATTTTCAATGTTTCTAAATTCTCTACTTTTGATGCAGATAGTCATAGCAACCAAATAAATTCATACTACATTTCCCAAATGTCTGCTGTTATGTTGGCTGGTTTTTTAAGATTCCACATATTTACTAGATGTTATGAGGCTCAGAATTTAGGTATCATTTCACATTTTTGTAAAATCACCAAAACCTGTATTTAGATGGACCTGCTCAATTTCTAATTGACACTGAGAGGCCTCAATAATGGAGACTCGTAAATTACCCATGTGGAAACTACACACCTCAACGTATGAAAAACCACTTTTAAGAAGTTGTTACGCTTACCGGTTTATAGGGTTGTTTTTAAAACAGAATGGAGGTGCAGTCTGCAAGTTGTATATTTTTTCACAATACACTCATTTTGGGTGGAAAATTAAACATTTACAATGGATTAAATGAATAACGGCTCACAAAGTTTTACCCAATCTCTCCCGAGTACACGGTACCCCATATGTGGTGGTGACTGCTGTAGGGGACGCCGGGCGGAGAGAAGGGAAGGTAGGCGCCATCAGATCAGATTTGCTATGTCACAATTGTACAGGCGATAATTTTTTTCTTTTTTAATGTGGACCTATAGGGGCTTATTTTTTTGCCACAGATGCACTTTTCTTGGTAAGTAATTTTGGGGAATCTAGGCTAATTTGGTAGATTTTATTACTCTTTGTTGGGGAGGAAATGAAAATCACACTTTTCAGGAAGATTTTATAGGGGTTTTTTTTTTTGGCTGTTTACCATACCATAAAAATAGTATATATTTTTATTCTATGGGTCGCCACGATTACAAAAGACCTCATTTATAATGAGATTTTTTTATTTTCCCATTTTCGAATAAAAAGTATTTGGCAAAAATGTTGTTAATTTTAGCATCACCGTCTTTCATATGCTAAACTTTTTTATTTTTCGCTCCACACATCTGTTTAGGGTTATTTTTACGAGAAGGATGTTCTTTTAGTGGTCTTATTTTAGAGTGCATAACATTTTTTAAATCCTTTTTAGAGCATTTTTATAGGGTATTAATTGAAAATGATTTTTTTCTGGAGCTTTTTTTTGTTTTGGTTTTTCGGGGTTCACTTTGCGGATCTAATAACGATTCTCTCTTTTATTTGCAGATTGTTACGGACGCAGGGATACCAAATAGGTGGGGGGGTTTGTGTATTTTATTAATTGTACTGAGTAGAAACCAATTTGGAGAAAATCTTGTTCATTTTGCATCATCTCTTCATATGCATAACTTTTTTATTTTTGTCTGACAAAATCTAGTTAGGGGCTTATTTTGCGAGAAGAGTTTTCTTTTAGTGGGCTTATTTTTATAGAGTGCATAACATTTTAAACTTCTTTTTAGAGCTTTTTATAGGTATTAATTAAAAATGACGTTTTTTCGGAACGTTTTTGCGTTTTTTTTCTCCGGCGGGTGTACCGTGAGGGGTCCAGTAACGATTACTGTTGTTATTATACAGATGTGTACGGACGCCGCAATACCAAATGCGGGTTTTTTTTTGTGTTTTTTTATACTTTATTAAGTGTTTTTAGGAAAGTGGACATTTTAGGGGCTTATATTTTAATGCATTTATTTTTATTATTATTCTAATGTATAACTTTAGTGTTTTTTGACTTTTTTTTAATTCTACATACTGAACTAAACCACTGTGCTCTGATCGCTGGTTAGTCAATACACTGCTCTACAAACTATTTATTGTAGAGCAGTGTAAAAATGTCTGGCGCATGCTCAGACAGTTTACAGTCAGACCCGGAAGGGGTCTGACTGCATGTAGACGGGCAGGCCGGGGCACATGCCAGTCCTCGGAGCGGCCCAGAAGTGGATCGGATCCCCCGGTAAGCGGCACAGGGGATCCGATCCAAGCGCAAACACCCCTACACGCCGCGGTGCATGTTGACGCGGATCGGGTAGAAGGCGTTAAACACCCCGCCGATCGGAGCCGGCTCCGATCGCGGGGTTAGTGCAGGCTGTCAGCTGTACTGACAGAGACAGCCGGTGTCTGGTATCGCTCCGTTCGTGAGCTGGTTGCCCAAAGAGTAGGATGTTATAGAATGTCCGTGCGCTAGAGCTCTAGCCCCGGGACGTTACTATAAGTCGTGGTGCGCCTGGGGTTAATGAGTCTTAACCCTTCATGTCTCTTTCAATTTGCACTATTCTGAGGGCCGATAACTTTTTATCTTTGGTGTACAGCATTGTGTAAAGTTTGGGTTTTGTTTTTGCGCCGTGAGAACATCCATGTTACCCAATATGGGGGTGTATCCTTTTGCTCCTTTTTTTATTTAAATATTAATGTTGGAAAATGGCCAAAAAGTGTGTTTTGGACATTGGGTGCCATTTTCTGCTACGGGTTCACCACAGAGAAAACAGTTTTATGAAACTTTACAGGGGCGCTGGGGCCTTTTAAAGGTTTTTAACCTGTGATCCTTGCTAGTACGGATGGGTGTTTAACCCCTTGAGGACGCAGGGGTTTTTCGCCCATGTTCTGCTCTCCACCTTTAAAATCCATAACTTTTTCATTTTTAGTGTACAGCCTGTGTGAGGGGCTTATTTTGTACGTACAAATTTTTACTTTCCCGAGTTATTTATTTTAACATGCCGTGTACTGTGAAGCTGAAAAAAAAATCCAAGAAAGTGGAAAAAGGAAAAAAAAACGTCACGTTCTTGTGGGTCAGTTTTTACGACTTTGACGTGACTCAAAATAACACACTCAGCTTTATTTTTGGTTCAGTGCGATACGCGGTGATACCAAATTTATATAGGTTTTTGTGTTTAATACATTTCAAAAATTAAACGAATGTGTACAAAAGAAAAAAAAAATTTTTGGCCATCTTCTGAAGCTAAACTTTTTCATTACTTGGCGCACGGAGCTGTGTGATGTGTGATTTTTTTTTTTTGGTTTGGAAATGAGCCGAAGTTTACATTGCTACCATTTTGAGGTCTGGTGGCGACATTTGTGATTATTTTTTATGTGATGTAAAAAGGTGTAAAAGTTGCATTTCAGACATTTGGGCGCCATTTCCCGTCTCGGAGGTCACCGCCGGCCGTAACCGTTTTCATGTTTTGATCGGGCATTTTGGGACGCGGCGATACCTAATGTGTCTGTGATTTTTACCGTTTATTATGTTTTATATCAGTTCTAGCGAAAGGGGGGGTGATTTGAATTTTTAATAGTTTATAAATTTTTTTTATATTTTTTAAACTTTTTTTTTTTTTCACTAATTTTTAGACCATCTAGGGTATTTTAACCCTAGATGGTCAGATCGTTCCTACCATATACTGCAATACTTCTGTATTGCAATATATGGCATTTTTGCAGCTCATTCATTACAATGAGCCACTGGTTCATTGTAACAAATCTGCAGAAGCCATTAAGCCTCGGGTCAAATGAAGACCTGAGGCTACGATGGCAACCGATCGCCGCCCCCCAATGATGTTCGGGGGCGCGGCGATCGTAATAAAGATGATGGCGGCGGCTTTGCCGGCGGCAATCAAAGGATTAATGGCCACGATCGGTGCAAGCGCCGACTGCGGTTATTAGCGGGAGGGGTTTGCTGCAATATGCAACAACCCCCACCCTTGTATGAAGAGGACTCAGTCCGTGAGCCGGGAAACATACCGCCCATCCACAGTTAACCCCTTCAGTGTCTCACAATACATTTAAAACAATTAAAAACCCCCGTAAAAAAATTTTGGGGGGGGGGGGGATTTTGCCATCTTCTGGCACTAATAACTTTTTTATACTTTGGTGTATGGAGCTGTGGGTAGTGTAGTTTTTTGCGGATTTCTGACGTTTACAATGTTATCATTTTTAGGACGGTGCGACCTTTTCATCACGTTTTATAGAATTTGAAATTTTTTTTAAAATGGCAAAAAAAAGTGCCATTTTCGACTTTGGGCGCGATTTTCCGTTACAGGGTTACACACAGTAAAAAACGTTATCGTATTTTGATAGATTGGGCATTTTTGGACGCGGCGATACCTAATGCGTTTATTTATATCAGTTCTAGGGAAAGGGGACGATTTGAGTTTAGGTTTTTTAATTATATATATTTTTTAAAAAACTTTTTAATTTTATTTTATACTATTTAGACACAACATTAAACTACAAAAGCGTAGGAAAAAAGACGCCAGCTCAACCGACCACAGGATCTCAAAAATGGTGTCCAGCCTGCAGTCTCTTTCTGGTGCACGAGAGTAATCCAAAGTCTTCTGGATATAAGATACGGAAAAATGGTGTAAACCAGCACTACGTGAAGGAGGTCCTCGCTGAGTCTTGAAGTCACACAAATTATCCTTTATTCTTTTAGATGCATAGGTTACATGAGGAGGCAGTAAGGTTAACGTGTTTCGATGCTAGAGCGTCTTAATCATAACCTGTAGGTACTACTAACGCTCTAGCCGGACAGAGCACAGGAAAGGTCCCGCCCACCATTCGGTCACATGACTTTGATTGACACACCTACTTTCGTCACGTGATCGCGGGCGAGTTTGGAAACGTTGTATACAGGTAATTAAAAACGTTATAATACTTTAAAATTGTAATTCGTAGCTTGCTAGTACTATACATTTGTATTGAAAGCACACAAAGTACAAAATAACAATGGGAAACAAACCAAAGCATTTGTCGTTACATGGAAGAAGGGGAAAAGAGGTGGATATGGCATATAAAGCACATTATCACATATCGTCATATAAATGTATCTACGATTTTACAATTTTATTGTAAGACACACAGATGTTATTGTCCTAATTACAAATATGCACATAATGAAAATGTATGTACAACAGAGATAATTTGCATACCTTAGAAATTGCTATAACACACAATCACTGGCTATTTTAGCTCACTTATCTCAAGCACCTTAAAATTGCTAACAAATTTTTCCAAGAGTAAACATTAGTAATCATTAGTAAGGGAGAATAGGGTCCTGTCTTTTATTCATGCCTGACAGAAACCTACTCTCCAACACAAAAATCCAATATGATTCTCGATTAAAGAGTTTCCTTTTTATATTGCCACCTCTAATTGGGCGTATAACTTTTTCTGAATCCTTCACTTCATATACCACGAATTTGAGCTACTCCATAAAAACATATTTGAATTGTAATACCAACAATGCTATTTATTTAATAATGTGTGAAGAATGCAGAAAACAATACGTAGGTCATGCTACAGGACCACTTAAAACTAGAATCAGACGTCATCTCTCCGACGTTACTAATGATGCAACCAATATATCCATGGCTTCCAGACATTTTAGGGAGATACACAACAAATCCACCAGATCGTTCAAATGGACAGGTATAGAAAAAGTTATACACCCAATTAGAGGTGGCAATATTAAAAGGATGGGCGGGACCCTTCCTGTGATCGGCCCGGCTGAATCAGATATAAGGTAGAGCGTTAGTAGTACCTACAGGTTATGATTAAGACGCTGTAGCGTCAAAACGCGTTAACCTTACTGCCTCCTCATGAAACCTATGCATCTAAAAAAATAAAGGTTAATTCGAGACTCAAGGGCGGACTTCCTTCACGTAGTGCTGTCCTTGTTTCAAGAATACTGGTTCTCTTTGTCAGACGTGATGTACAAACACCAAATCTATATTACATGGAGGGTGTGAGTTGCTGTAGAAACTATTTTAGCCATATAGTTCCCCTGGCTGAACACTACAGCCTATTTTTTTTTATGAAAGGCCGATTTTATTGACAGCTCACGTATGCACACACAGTGCTTGCTCCAATCAGCTTCTGGTATCCTACCCTCCATTGAAATCTGTCTGCATGTTGTACCTGTTTTAATTGAGTGACTGACTTTCTTGCTACTTGTGACCTGGTAGTTTTCATGAATCCTTGTATAGGGGTTAAAGTGTCAAACCAGTGAAAAAACACAGCCACCGATAGCATTGGCCAAAAGTCATACAAAATGTCACTGGGGGCCTGCAGTTTGCTGATCATTACACAGGTCACCTAGACCAAGATCAATGTCTGAACTTGCAAATGTTTTAATAGAAAAAATGAGCATATATTTTCACAAACACTGTAAAATCTTGAAAAAACACAACCCAGAGTTGAAAGCCGTTGTAGCCAGTGGACCAACTCCGTGGTATTGTCAATATACTTAAGAATGGGATGTTGAAGGTGTAAGGCCTCCGAATACTTTTGTCGATAAAGTGTAGTGTCAAGGACTTATTGTTTACTTATTATCGTTGACACACTGCCTTATTGTAAAATAAAGGGTCACAAGAGTATAGTTAAAAAAATTTATTCAGTAAATGGAATAAAGGCATATTAACCATATCCATGTGTTCGATATCTACAAGTCTTTGTTATTTTGTCCAAACTTCGTTGAAAAACTGATATTATATCATGTATCCAATTGTCTGTTGGATTTAAGGTGTTAGACAATTTTGAGAAGTGACCCAGTATAAAGTGAAGACATTCCAGGAACCAAACCAGCACAGATTTTCAACATATTAAGTAGCCGTTTGGCTGTCCAAACAACATCCTCTTCATCCTAAAAATTAAGCAACAAACATACATAGCCTTCAGTTTTTAAATTGTTATAGGTAGAGTAATGTCATACACATTAAAACATGACCTTTATGGATAACCTGAAAAGGTTCTATAGCTTACTTAAACTTTTTTCTTATAGTTAGGGGAACCTTTTCTCCTAACTACTTCTATGTTCAGCTTTAGAGTGTAAATCTAAATTACATCACTACTGATCAGCTAATAGGTAGAAGGAATTTTTTTTGTTGACTGTAGTATGGGAAATTATCAATTCGTTACTAACAAAGTTGTCATAACCTTATTTAAAATTAGATTGAAGAACTCGACAACAAAATTTCAGAGAGTATGAGCACAGATATATGATAAAGTCCCACCCCTCCAAATATTTGGCAGGAACTGAAACAGAAGTGCACCACAGCCTTCAAACATTCACAGGTGGTTGCCGGTGTATGAAAACTGCTGCATTTTCAATATAATCCCCCTGCAAATGGTTCAATACCATGATTTCGTAGGCTGCGATACCATCACTCCAACACAGACACAAAATGGCTGGGACTGCAGGACCTTATCCGTTCTCTGATGGCTCACTCCTCACAAACAATGTAGAAAGCAGAGTGTCTGTGCACCTCTGCTTCTGTGAGGGAGAAGGCTGTCCTCTCCTCACCCTCCATGGCTCATTACACCAGGCATGGCAGAGCCACTGATGTTCCTCCTTGCACACTGCCTGGAGCCAATACAGATCTCAGGACAGCCTGGTGCAGGGATCTTTAACCACAAACTAAAGACAAGTTTACCCAGTCCATGCTTCCTGGGTAATATATGGAAACAAATATTAATTATGAAAACAGGATGACTTAAATATGAAATTATTTAAAAGGGTCATGTGACTAGATGAATGGTGGCATAATTAGAATAAACCAATTCAGTCAATCATTTAGTGGCAGCTGTACATTCAGGTCCGATTCAGACACTGGGTTTTGAAACCCATTTAAGCGAAGCAGGGAGGAGATTTTCCCGATCATGATGTGTTTAGACTTAAAACACTTGTTTTCAGGAATAAGCAACTTGTTCTGCTATGTTTCCGGACAAAACATTTGAGACTTGTTCTTGATCACAGTGATGGGCTCTACACACCACTGTGATCAGCAGAAACTCCGGAGCTTGAGTTGCATTTAAAAAAAAAGTGTGTGAATGTGGCCTCAATGGGTTATGTGTTCTCCAGAAGACAAGACCAGATTTTTGTTTGTATTAATAAACATTGAAATTGTGCATTGATGTAAGGACGTCAGTGTCCAAAATGGCTGCCCTAGTGGATCCAACTCTCCCTAGCATCCGGGGGAGCAGCCCAGCTACTAGGGGGAGTGGTAGTCCAGGTAAGCCAAGACAGTTAGTGGTTGTAGGGTCCTCTAAAATTAGGAAAACTGATAGACTGCCTCATTCGAATGGTTTGGTAGGGTCAGGGTTCGGCAGTTGGTTGAAAGGGTTGAATTACTAGGAGGTGCAAGGGATGACCAAAGCTTCTTGTATCAATATTCTGTATATCTTAAAGAATTACTGGCCCCTCACTTAGCTGTGTTGTTTAAAAGATATGGGGCTAGGGAAATACCTGCAGAAATGTTAGAAGCCAAAACAGTCACAATTCATAAAACTAATAAATACCCAGACATGGTGGAAAATTCTCAACCTCTCTCTGTTGAACAATTTATTCATCAATACCAGGTAAGATTTATACCTAAAAACCATTCTAGGGATGCCACAAGAAGGGTCTTAAATCTGATGCAGTTGGCGGGCTTCCTGGGGCTCCCTGGAGAAGTCCCGTCTATTGATGCTGAAAAATCCTTTGACAGGGTGGGGCTTCTTGGAGCTTGTACTGAATAAATTTTTGTTTTCAAATAGTTTTATTGTGCTAATCTTTTTATCGTATAGGGATCCTAGGGCTTATATTACTGGTATGGGCTTTGATTCCCAAAAATTAGTATAGCCATTAGGGTTAGGCAGGAGTGTCCTTCATAAACCCTTATATGTAATCCAGGCAATAAGACAAACTTCCGATATACAGGGCATTCAACTTGCAGGTAAAAAACATACCGTATCATGTATGCGGATTACATAATTATATGTTTAAACCCAGCCGAGTCTCTCAAGACCCTCCAAAAACCTATTGAGATTTATATTTCTTTGTCATATTATAAGATAAATGAAGAGCAATAGTTTTGGATTAGCGGTTCTCGCCAACTTAAAGAATTTATAGCTGCTAAATTCTTGTATTCAAGGGTAATAGGAGGCTTATTTGCGGGCCATCGTCCCAGTCAGCTTTAATGGTATGAACCTTCTTTCACAGGTTAAAGATCTAATTTAGATTATATATTATTAATAGATAGATATATTATTATTATTTGTATAATCCTATATTAACCCCTTCCCAACATTTGACGCAATAGTACTGCATGGCGGGAGGTGCATTCCCGCATTTTGCAGTACTATTATGTCATGCTTCTGGCACCGGCTCCTGAACGGAGCCAGCACCAGAAGCTATGGTTGTCGGCTGTATATTATAGCTGACACCCGCCTCTAACCTCCACGTACCGAGATTCCTCCGATCGCAGGTGTTAAGATAAGATAAGATAATCCTTTATTAGTCCCACAGGAAATTCACAGTATTACAGCAGCAGAGAGGGTACAGAGAATATTAGGGATAAATGAACAAAAAGAAAAGGGGGATAAAAAGACAAAAAAAGAGACAAGCAATGATCGGCAGTTTGATGTTTAGTCTGTGGATGGGACCTGCAGGGACTGGTTAGGTGAGGGGGGCAGGTTACTTCGGTTTGGACCTTGTTTGTTGAACAGCCTGATGGCAGCGGGGAGGAAGGACTTACGATAACGCTCCCTCTCACACTTGGGGTGAAGCAGTCGGTCACTGAATGTGCTCCCCAATGCCACCACAGTCTCATGCAAGGGATGGGAGCTATTCTCCAGAATAGACTTCAACTTACACAGTGTCCTCCTCTCAGCTACCACCTACACTGTGTCAAGAGGACCCCCCAGGACAGAACTGGCTTTCCTAATCAGTTTGTCCAGTCTGCTCCTCTCCCTAGCTGAGATGCTGCTTCCCCAACAGACTATGCCAAAGAAGATGGCTGGTGCCACTACAGAGTTGAAGAAGGTCTTAAGAAGAGCCCCCGCACTCCGAATGCCCTCAGCCTCCTCAGCAGGTGTAGCCGGCTCTGACCCCTCCTGTGAAGTGCGTTTATGTTCTCTACCCACTCCAGTTTATTGTTGAGGAGGACACCCAAGTACTTCACTGCCTCAATGTCTGTCCCATGGATAACCACCGGTTGAGAAAGACCCCAGATCAGGCGCCCGCCTATAGCAGAGACCCAGATCAGAACGCAGTATACGCAATCGAGGGACCCCAGATAGGCCGCCCCCGTTGTTACGCAATCAGAGAGACCCCAGCATCAGGACGCCCCCTGATCTAGCCGCCAATCGAGAGGACCCCAAGGATAAGACGGCCCCCCTGTATACGCATCACCCCACGTAGATCAGGCTGTCCCTGTGTACGCCGAGACCCCAGATCACGGTCCCCGTGTATACGCAGAGACCAGATCAGGCAGGTCCCGCCTGTATACGCAGAGGACCCGAGATCAGGCCTCCGCCTGTATACGCAGAGACCCAGTCTGATGCCCCCCCTGTATACGCAATCAGAGACCCATCACGACAACCCCCGTGATATGCAATAAGAGACCCCAGATCAGACGGCCCCCCTGTATAAGCAGAGACCCAGATCAGACAAGCCCCCTTATACACAGAGAAACCGGAACACAGTTTCCCCCCCCCCAACCTATAACTAGAGAACCCAGATCAGTAACCCCCATATACATAGACTGAAACCCAGATCAGACCCCGCATCATAAGACCTCCATATACACCAAGACTCCAGATCAGACCTCTCATCCAATCTACAAAATGATCTGTGAGATCCAGGGAAGCATTAACCAATGACACGGCAGCTAAGCTCCTCTCCCACAGGGCCACACTGACAGGCAGCGCGGGCTCAAAAGGTCACGGGTGAAAGAAGCACCTGACCTGTGACGTCAGGAACAAAAGCTCCAATCATCGGGGCTGTTACCAAGCGAAATGGGATCAATCACACTCAGGGAGTGGATAATTCTACAAAAGTTCAGAAAAAAAACATCGATATGCATTTACCAAAAGGAGTTAAAAAAAAAACCCCTACAAGTAGAGTCCTATCCGGCTGCCTTACGAGTTCAAAGTGGCGGACAGCGGGAAGGCGGGCTCAGTCACATGACTTTATTTTTCACATGACCTCTACCTCAAACTACGTAATTGTGTTTGAAATGGCGGCGAATGCAGCGATCCTCAAGCCATTTGATAAGTTGCCTATTTAGGACATGCTGCTATTTGGTGAGTGGATTTAACAATAGCAATTACTTCGCTTTTGTTGTGTAGAGATTCTGTCTTCTTTTTTTGTGGGGAAAAAGGAGCGAGTAGGTGGTTACCGGGGTGGCAACTGTTCACTCTTTTTTGCTTATTTTTTTTTTTTTTTTTTTTTTTTTTAAGCAGTTAACCCCTACGGGACTCAGCCTCTTTTGGCCTAAAGGGGTTGTCCGAGTTCTTTAAAAAAAGCTAAAAGTGGCCGGGACGGCTGCTGAAAAAAAATAAAGTGTACTACCTCCGGTGCCCTCCCGTATCCAGCGCTGCTGCGTCCGGTCCGGGCGCCATGTAAACATCCGTCCTATACACAGCATTGTGTATGGGGGCGCGGAAGGTTGTCGGTCCGGCCGGAACTGAATCCTGGAAGCTGGTACGGAGGGCACCGGGATGGTAAGTACATCTTTATTTTTTTAAGCCCTGTCCGGCCACTTTTAGCTTTTTAAAGAAACTCGGACAACCCTTTAAGGACGCGGCCCATTTTTCAAATCTGACTGTGTCACTATAGTGGCTATTAGTTGGAACGCTATGAGTAATCCAGGGGATTTGGATTTGTTTTTCGTGACCATTGTACTTCAATAGTTTAAAAATTTGGATGAATCTTTTGCGTTTAGTTATGAAAAAAAAAAAAATTTGGCCCAAAATTTGGAAAAATTCTTATTTTCAATGTTCTAAATTCTCTACTTTTGATGCAGATAGTCATAGCACCAAATAAATTCATAACTACATTTCCCAAATGTCTGCTGTTATGTTGGCTGGTTTTTTTAAGATTCCACATATTTACTAGAATGTTATGAGGCTCAGAATTTAGGTATCATTTTTCACATTTTTGTAAAATCACAAAACCTGTATTTAGATGGACCTGCTCAATTTTAATTGACACTGAGAGGCCTAATAATGTGAGACCGTAAATTACCCCATTGTGGAAACTACACACCTCACGTATGAAAAACCACTTTTAAGAAGTTTTACGCTTACCGGTTTATAGGGTTTGTTATTTAAAACAGAAGGAGGTGCAGTCTGCAAGTTGTATATTTTTCACAATACACCATTTTGGGTGGAAAATTAAACATTTACAATGGATTAAATGAATAAGGCTCCACAAGTTTTACCCAATCTCTCCCGAGTACACGGTACCCCATATGTGGTGGTGACTGCTGTAGGGGACGGCCGGGCAGAGAAGGGAAGGAGGCGCCATCGATCAGATTTGCTATGTCAAATTGTAAGGCATAATTTTTTTCTTTTTTTAATGTGGACCTATAGGGGCTATTTTTTTGCCACGAGATGCACTTTTCTGGTAAGTAATTTGGGGAATCTAGGCTAATTGGTAGATTTTATTACTCTTTGTTGGGGGGAAATGAAAATCACACTTTTCAGGAAGATTTTATAGGGGTTTTTTTTTTTGGCTGTTTACCATACATAAAAATGTATATATTTTTATTCTATGGGTCGCCACGATTACAAAAGACCTCATTTATATAGATTTTTTTTTTTCCCATTTTTACGAATAAAAAGTATTTGGCAAAAATGTTGTTAATTTAGCATCACCGTCTTTCATATGCTATAACTTTTTTATTTTTTCGCTCCACACATCTGTTTAGGGTTATTTTTACGAGAAGGATGTTTTTTAGTGGTCTTATTTTAGAGTGCATAACATTTTTTAAATCCTTTTTAGAGCATTTTTATAGGATTAATTGAAAATGATTTTTTTTCTGGACTTTTTTTTGTTTTGGTTTTTACGGGGTTCACTTTGCGGATCTAATAACGATTTCTCTTTTATTTGCAGATTGTTACGGACGCAGGGATACCAAAAGTGGGGGGGTTTGTGTATTTTATTCAATTGTACTGATAGAAACAATTTGGAGAAAATCTTGTTCATTTTGCCATCATCTCTGTCATATGCATAACTTTTTTATTTTTGTCTGACAAAATTAGTTAGGGGCTTATTTTTGCGAGAAGAGTTTTCTTTTAGTGGGCTTATTTTAGAGTGCATAACATTTTAAATTACTTTTTAGAGCTTTTTAATAGGTATTAATTAAAAATGACGTTTTTTCGGAACGTTTTGCGTTTTTTTCTATCACGGCGGGTGTACCGTGAGGGGTCCAGTAACGATTTGTTTTATTATACAGATGTGTACGGACGCCGCAATACCAAATGCGGGTTTTTTTTTGTGTTTTTTTATACTTTATTAAGTGTTTTCTAGGAAAGTGGACATTTTAGGGGCTTATATTTTATGCATTTATTTTTATCTATTTCTAATGTATAACTTTAGTGTTTTTGACTTTTTTTTAATTCTACATACTGAACTAAACCATGATGCTCTGATCGCTGGTTAAGTCAATACACTGCTCTACAAACTATTTTATTGTAGCAGCAGTGTAAAAATGTCTGGCCATGCTCAGACAGTTTACAGTCAGACCCGGAAGGGGTCTGACTGCCATGTAGACGGGCAGAGCCGGGGCACATGCCAGTCCTCGGAGCGGCCCAGAAGTGGATCGGATCCCCCGGTAAGCGGCACAGGGGATCCGATCCAAGCGCAAACACCCCTACACGCCGCGGTGCATGTTGACCAGCGGACGGGTAGAAGGCGTTAAAGAACCCCGTCCGATCGGAGCCGGCTCCGATCGCGGGGTTAGTGCAGGCTGTCAGCTGTACTCCGCACAGAGACAGACCGCGTGTCTGGTATCGCTCCGTTGTGAGCTCGGTTGCCCTCAAGAGTAGATGTTATAAATGTCCGTGCGCTAGACTCTAGCCCCGTAGGGACGTACTATAAGTCAGTGGTGCGCCTCGGGGTTAATGACGTCTTAACCCTTCATGCTCTTTCCAATTTGCACTATTCTGAGGCCGCTAACTTTTTATCTTTGGTGTACAGACAGTTGTGTAAAGTTCTTGGGTTTATGTTTTTGCGCCGTGAGACATCCATGCTATCTCCAATATGGGGTGTATCACTTTTGCTCCTTTTTTTATTTAAATATTAATGTTGTGAAAATGGCCAAAAGTGGTGTTTTGGACATTTGTGGTGCCATTTTCTGCTACGGGTTCACACAGAGAAAACAGTTTTATGAAACTTTACAGGGGACGCTGGGCCTTAAATGGTTTTAACCTGTGATCCTTGCTAGTAGGATGGGTATGTTTAACCCCTTGGACGCAGGGGTTTTTCGCCCAGTTCTGCTCTCCACCTTTAAAATCCTAATTTTTCATTTAGTGACACCTGGTGTTGTGAGGGGCTTATTTTGTACGTACAAATTTTTACTTTCCCGATGTTATTTATTTTCCAAACATGCCGTGTACTGTGAAGCTGAAAAAAAAATCCAAGAAATGGAAAAAGAAAAAAAAACGTCACGTTCTTGTGGGTCAGTTTTTACGACTTTGACTGTGCACTCAAAATAACACCTCAGCTTTATTTTTGGTTCAGTGCATCGCGGTGATACCAAATTTATATAGGTTTTTGTGTTTTTAATACATTTTCAAAAATTAAACGAATGTGTACAAAAGAAAAAAAAAATTTTTGCCATCTTCTGAAGCTAATAACTTTTTCATACTTGGCGCACGGAGCTGTGTGATGTGTGATTTTTTTTTTTTTTTTTTGTGAAATGAGCCGACGTTTACATTGCTACCATTTTGAGGTCTGTGCGACATTTTGATTATTTTTTTATGTGATGTAAAAAGGTGTAAAAGTTGCTTTCAGACATTGGGCGCCATTTCCCGTCTCGGAGGTCACCGCGGCCGTAACGTTTTCAGTTTTGATCGGGCATTTTGGGACGCGGCGATACCAATGTGTCTGTGATTTTTACCGTTTATTATGTTTATATCAGTTCTAGCGAAAGGGGGGTGATTTGAATTTTTAATAGTTATAAATTTTTATATTTTTTAAACTTTTTTTTTTTTCACTATTTTTGACCATCTAGGGTATTTTAACCCTAGATGGTTCAGCGATCGTTCCTACCATATACTGCATACTTCTGTATTGCAATATATGGCATTTTGCAGCTCATTCATTTTACAATGAGCCACTGGTTCATGTAACAAATCTGCAGAAGCCAGTTTAAGCCTCGGGTCAAATGAAGACCTGAGGCTACGATGGCAACCGACGCCGCCCCCCAATTATGTTCGGGGGGGGCGCTGCGATCGTAATAAAGATGATGGCTGGCGGCGTTGGCCGGCGGCAATCAAAGGATAATGGCCCACGATCGGTGCAAGCGCCGACTGCGGTTATTAGCGGGAGGGGTTTGCTGCAATATGCAACAACCCCCACCCTTGTATGAAGAGGACTCAGTCCGTGAGCCCTCTTCATACATTCCCTGTACCTCTGCGCCGTAGAGCTACGGCGCACAGCGTTAAGTGGTTAATAATAATAATCGTTTATTTATATAGCGCTATCAAATTCTGCAGTGCTTTACAAATCATATACAAATATAATATTACATTACAGAGTATAAACCGTCATGGGGAACAATAGAATTGAGGTTTGCTGCATTATGCAGCAAACACCCAGGTTGTATAAAGAGGGCATAGCCCGTGAGCCCTCTTCATGCACCCACTGTGGCACCATGGTGTTGAGGAATGACATGGTGCGGCAAGGGGTTACATATCTTAACACCAAATGTGTGTAAATGATTGCTGCTAATGATGGGCTAGATTTATCTTTATTGTGAGCTGAATCATTAGGCTCAGCTCACTATAGAGTCTGCTCCTGAATGGCTACCTATGTAATAACATAGGGAGAGATTTTCAGGGTGACTATTCTGATGTTATGGGAAGGCTACGTGAGCTGTTGGGTATCAGGTCGCAATCGCATATGTGTTTTCATGGAAGAGCTTGTGATCAGACCCTGGTGTCTTTTATTTTTTAACAATCGTGTGTTCCACTTGAGACGCATATGTGATGTGGCCAAGCCATGCCCTTCTGTCTGCTACCAATGCATTATGAAACGCAACGCTAGCAGCACGTGTGACAGTGGCCTCAGAGGGCGGTTTCCTACATACCGTTTCCCGTAAGAAAACCGCCCAGAGTGTGCTCACACATGGGATTTGCATTGCTTTATAAATGCAATAAAATTGCCCAGGATTTAAATTAACTCAATACACCACAGCTTTGTGTAAACGCACACTTGGCCAACTGGCTCATTGTAACGAATATGCAGAAACCATTCATCCTCGGGTATGACGAAGGCCCGAGGCTGGCATGGCAACCAAACACCCCCCCCCCCCCATGACGTTTGGGGGAGCGACGATCGGAGGAAACATGGCTTCGCCCATGCGCCTCCACGTTTAAAGTGTCGCCGGGGACTTTGCTGGCGGCAAAGAAGAGGCTACCTACATAAGAAGTGCCGGAGAGCCAGTGACGTCACGCGCGCATGGTGCGCCGAAGCTGCCTCACATATAAAGATTAAAAAGTGTTTAAACCGCGATACAGCGGTTTATGACACTTACGAAAATAAGCTCCGGCACCAGCTCACCCTGATTTGCAGCTTACACCTACTATTTTGTGTGGTAGGTTTCCTTTAAACAGATTCAAAACGCAATTCAACCGCAGCGTTTTAGCACAGCCAAATACAGGCGGTCCCCTACTTAAGGACACCCGACTTATGGCGCTTTGCTCGGAAGCAGGACAAAGTCGCCCCACCGGCTAGAAACGCCGATGCGATCGGCCGAGGCCCGCCCCGGTGGGCGCGACTTTGTCTGCGTTGCAAGTGCAGACAAAGCGCCTGTGTGGCCTTACAGACAACCCATAGTTACAGACAGACCCCTCTGACCTCTGGTGAAGCTCTCTGAATGCTTTACTATAGTCCCAGACTGCAATGATCAGCTGTAAGGTGTCTGTAATTAAGCTTTATTGATAATCCTTGGTCCCATTACAGCAAAAAATGTTTAAACTACAATTGTCCCTGGGGCCAAAACATTTTTTTGTCTGGATCTACAATTATAAAATATACAGTTTCGACTTACATACAAATTCAACTTAAGAACAAACCTCCGTACCCTATCTTGTACGTAACCCGGGGACTGCCTGTATACATCTAAAAAACTCAAGTAAAAAGAAGGGTAGGCGCACACAACACAATAATTCATGTGTCCAAAATACCCTCAAAATCACCTTGGTGTGTTAATTCGTCTTTGCTGAAGTAGTGCTAGCAGTGAATGCAGGAGTCGGTGGAACTGGCTCTACAGACAGGACAGTCGCATGATTGTCGTGTCAGCAGGGGATAATAAGAGCTGCTTGTACAGCTCTGATGAGACAACTGCCCCTAAGGGTTGTTTCCCTTGGAACTGTGGTTCCAGTTACATGTAAAAATTTTAAACATTTTTTTTAAAACACACATGTGGAAATGTCCCCCAGGGCTCTTTTATGATGTCATTGGGGTTATATATAATAAAATGAAAAAAAAAAAAATTAAATATTTAAAAACATTTTTATTTCCCAATAAAAAGTTAAAAATCCCCTCCCACACTGTAAAAAAACATTGCTGTTATCACCCCGTTTGCCCAAGACTATACATATTACATATGAAAACAACCAGTACACCCTAGGGAATTAACCCCTTCACGCTCTGCGAGGATATATCGGCCGCAGAGCTATGAAGGCTGAGCCCTCTTCATACAGAGATGGGCTTTGCTGCATATTGCAGCAAAGACCCACCGCTATCACCCACGGTTGGTGCTTATCCTTGCAGAGCGTGAAGGGGTTTATTCCCTAGGGCAGTGATGGCTAACCTATGGCACTGGTGCCAGAGGTGGCACTCTGAGCCCTTTCTGTGGGTACTCAGGCCATCACCAGAGATGACTCCAGGTATCTTCCTGCAGTCCCAGACAGCCCAGGACTTGCTGTGCACAGAGCTATTTTAAAGTGACAGCTCTACCTGGGACTATTTTCTGCTTTATTGGTGTCCTCAGGTGCTGGTATCAATGAAAACTGTGTCAGAGAAGGGAGTATAAATCACAAATTAAATTTCTGTGTTGGAACTTTGCGATAAATAACTGGGTCTTTGTTGTAGTTTGGGCACTCGGTCTCTAAAAGGTTTGCCATCGCTGCCCTAGGGTGTACTGGTTGTTTTCAAATATAATATGTATAGTCTTGGGCAGACGGGGTGATTACGCTGTATTGTGATTTAAACACTTTTTAATCTTTATATGTGAAGCAGCTTCGGTACGCGACCGTGCGCGCTAGACGTCACCAGTTTTCCGGCACTTCCTATGTAGGTGCACGCACAGTCGTGCGCTTGGTGCGCCAAAGCTGCTTCAGATTTAAGGATTTTAAACCGCGATACAGCGGTTTAGGAGAATAACGAAAATAAGCTGGTGCTCGGTATTTGCAGCTTACACGTGGTAGGTTTCCTTTAACCCCTTAACGCTGAAGCCACTTTTCACCTTCCTGACACGGCCCATTTTTTAAAATCTGACATGTCTACTTAAGTGGTTATAACTTTGGAACGCTTTAACATATCCAGTTGATTTTGAGATTTGTTTTTTGTGACACATTGTACTTCATGTTGGTCGAGAAATTTAATCAATATGTTTAGTATTTATTTATGAAATAAATGGAAATTTGGCTAAAATTTTGAAAAAAACAATGTTTTCCAAATTCAAAATTTTCTACTTTTTGGAAAGTTGGTTATATCACTAAAATAACTTTATAACTAACATTTTCCATATGTTTGCTTTAACTTGGCAACATTTTTCAAACCTCTTTTCCTTTTTTTAGGATGTTAGGAGGCTTATAACTTTAGGTGCAATTTTTCAGATTTTCACGAAAATTATCAAAACCTACTTTTGGAGGGTCAATTTAGTTAGAAGTGACTTTATAAGGCCCACATGACAGGAAACCCCCACAAATGACACCATTTTAGAAACTACACCACTCAAAATATTCAAAACAACCTTTGGGAATTTTGTTAACCCTATGAGTGTTTCATGAGGGTGAAAGATAAATGAAAGTGAAATTACAGAAATGTAATTTTATCTTACAATAGATTCATTGAACACTAAAATTTGCACCTTCACAATGGGTTAAAAAGGAAAATGCATTTTACAATGTTGAGGGCAATTCCTCCTGAGTATGCCACAAACCATTTTGTCACTGTACCCTGCTGTACGGGCACAGGGGGGCACTTGGAATGGAAAGAGCGTTGTTTCGTTTTTGGAGGGCAAATATGGCTGAAAAAGTTTTCATGTGACAGGATGCATAATGGTACCAAAACAGAGGAAAGCCCCAACAAGAGACACCATTTTGGAAAGTAACACCCCTTGGAGAGTTTAGCAAGGTGTAATTTGTGTATTTGCCCCAACAGGTGTTTGATTCAATTAGGCCCCAAAAGGGAAAAAAGGTATTTTCTCAAAAATGTCACTTTTACCCCAAATTTTTGTAAGCCACAAGGGATAAAAGATGAAACAACCCCCATAAATGTGTAAAACTTTCTCCTAAGCACAGAACTGCACCACTTTTGCATATAAAGTGTTGTATGAGTACAGAAGGGAAAGAGGGGCTTTGGCCTTTTAGAAGCCAGATTTGACAATCATCCTTTACATGTGTCAGGATGCATTTGGAGAGCCCTAGTGGTACCAAAACAGAGGGGAACCCCAACAAATGTCACCATTTTGGAAAGTGCACCCTTTGGAGAATTTATCAAGGTGTAATATGTGTATTTTCCTCTACAGGTGTTTGCTTCAATTAGGTCCCTAAAAGGAAAAAGAAAAACATTTTCCCCAAAAAGTCACTTTTACGGATAATTTTTGTATCCCATAAGGCATTAAAGATGAAACAACCCCAAAAAATGTGTATTTCTCCCGAGTATAAAATTGCCCCACACATGCAAATAAAATGTTGTATGGGTACGCAGTGAAGCTCAGAAGGGAAAGAGGGGCGTTGGCCTTTTAGAAGCCAAATTTCACACACATCCTATACATTTGTCAGGATGCATTTAGAGAGCTGTATTGGTACCAAGACAGAGGGGAACCCCAACAAGTGTCACCATTTTGGAAAGCACACGCCTTAGAGAATTTAGCAGGGTGTAATATGAGTATTTGTCCATAAAGTTGTTTGATTTAATTAGGACTTATATAGGACAAAAGTGAACATTTTCTTATAAAGGTCATTGTACCCCTAATTTTTTATAGCCACAAGGGATAAAAAAAAATGTAATAACCCTGCAAAATGTGTAAACCTATTTCTCTCGAGTGTAGAAGTACCTCACATGTGTATATAAAATGTTGTATGGGCGCACAGTAAAAGGAAACTGGGAGGTTTGCCTTTTAGAAGCCAAATTTGAAAGAAATGTTTGACATGCATTTGGAGAACCCTAGTGGTATAAAACAGATAAGAATCCAAAAAGTGTCCCTAATTTTTGAACGCACACCCCTTAGAGAATTTTGCAATGTGTAATATATGTATTTGCCCCTACAGGTGAATGATCCAATTAGGCCCTAAACATTAAAAAGGTGAAAATGTTCCTATAAATGTCACTTTACCCCTAATTTTTGTAAGCCACAAGGGATAATACATTAAATAACCCCAAAAAAGGTGTAAAACTATTCCTCCCGAGTATAGAAGTGCCCCACATGTGCATATAAAATGCTTTATGGGCGCACAGTAGAGGAAAAGAGGGATGTTTCTCTTTTAGAGGTCAAATTTGACAGAAATCCTTCACATGTGTCAGGATACATTTGGAGAGCCGTAGTGGTACCAAAACAGGAAAACCCAAAAAGTGACCCTAATTGTTGAATGTACACCCCTTGGGGAATATAGCAATGTGGTGTGGTGTAAAACACGTGGTGAAATGAGCATTTTGAACATATAGGTGGTTTCCAAATATGATGTGCAATGGAGTCCAAGTTGGAAATTGCAATTATTTCTGGAAAGTTCAGTGCCCGTTATGTGGCGCCCCTTATGAAATAATGGAGGGGTATGGGGAGCAATGTGACCCAACAGTTGTTACAATTATTAATTTTACTGAAATGAATTCAAAACAGGTTGGGGCGTGAATTGTGAATGTGTTGCGTATAAGGAGGTAGAATATACCAAGGGACCAACTTTTGGACCTCTTTTTGTACAGACTCTTTATTGAGTCCTACCTTTAGAAGCACCAGAATTCACCGGGAAAATGCTGTCCTGGCAAAACACAGGAACATTTAAACTAGAGGTACTGGGTCCCCGATCTTCTTGTCCCAATATTAGTTTCCTAAAGAGATCTTCCTCTTAAAAACGGAGAAATGATACGGCAGGACCTGCACATTGGAACAACTCGTAAGAGTTGTACACATCATAATCTGTACAATGTACATGGACAGCGCTTTTGTACCAAATCTTCGTTTTTCGCAGGGAAATTATCGCCAATTGTTGCTCTTATTCACCCGAGCGATGCCCATTGTGACGAATATTGCTGCTTTTGGCTGGACCAAATCGACCAGCCAATAGCGCTAAACATGGACAGAGGGGGGCAACAAAACCCCTCTGGACCGCAAGGCAAAATTAGTGGCTGTCAGGAACAGCCGCCACTCTGCCCCGATCACCGTGTCTACAGACATAGTGACCGGTATTACTGACGTCATAAGTAAATTCGCTGCTATTGGCTCGTCTGAATTGATGAGCCAATAGCAGCGATCATGTGGGGGGGACGTAACCCTTCTGGTCCATAGGGCAGGATGGATGGCTGTCAGGAACAGCCGCCATCTTGCCCCGATCACGGTGTCTGATCGTGTTGGCAAGTCCCTACCCGCCGCACCGTTCTATAACAACGCGCATTGGGAATAGGCTATACAATCTTTAATTTATTTTTTTAAGCAATTTAGACAAATAATGGCTTATTTTTTGCAAGATGAGATGCACTGTAAAAAAAACCTTCATTTTAGTGGGTTTTTAGCTTATTGAAGCAATTTTTATTACCGTATAAGCCGACCCGAGTAGAAGCCGAGACCCCTAATTTTACCACCAAAAACTAAGAAAACCTATTGACTCGAATATAAGCCGAGGGTGTATTATACAGCCAGCCCCAAGTGGTATACAGCCAGCCTCCCCCCCCCCCCCCCCCCATCTTTATTCTACGGATCACTACGATTACGGTGATACCTCATTTATATAGTTTATTTTATATTTGTCCAATTTTATTGAATGAAAACTAGAATAGAAAACATTGCATTTGTTTTAGTATTGCCATTTTCCATTGCGTCCCCCATGACGGCCCCACTTGGAGGATGACCCCTTGGGAAACATACCGCCCATCCACAGTTAACCCCTTCAGTGTCTCACAATACATTTAAAACAATTAAAAACCCCCGTAAAAAAATTTTGGGGGGGGGGGGGATTTTGCCATCTTCTGGCACTAATAACTTTTTTATACTTTGGTGTATGGAGCTGTGGGTAGTGTAGTTTTTTGCGGATTTCTGACGTTTACAATGTTATCATTTTTAGGACGGTGCGACCTTTTCATCACGTTTTATAGAATTTGAAATTTTTTTTAAAATGGCAAAAAAAAGTGCCATTTTCGACTTTGGGCGCGATTTTCCGTTACAGGGTTACACACAGTAAAAAACGTTATCGTATTTTGATAGATTGGGCATTTTTGGACGCGGCGATACCTAATGCGTTTATTTATATCAGTTCTAGGGAAAGGGGACGATTTGAGTTTAGGTTTTTTAATTATATATATTTTTTAAAAAACTTTTTAATTTTATTTTATACTATTTAGACACAACATTAAACTACAAAAGCGTAGGAAAAAAGACGCCAGCTCAACCGACCACAGGATCTCAAAAATGGTGTCCAGCCTGCAGTCTCTTTCTGGTGCACGAGAGTAATCCAAAGTCTTCTGGATATAAGATACGGAAAAATGGTGTAAACCAGCACTACGTGAAGGAGGTCCTCGCTGAGTCTTGAAGTCACACAAATTATCCTTTATTCTTTTAGATGCATAGGTTACATGAGGAGGCAGTAAGGTTAACGTGTTTCGATGCTAGAGCGTCTTAATCATAACCTGTAGGTACTACTAACGCTCTAGCCGGACAGAGCACAGGAAAGGTCCCGCCCACCATTCGGTCACATGACTTTGATTGACACACCTACTTTCGTCACGTGATCGCGGGCGAGTTTGGAAACGTTGTATACAGGTAATTAAAAACGTTATAATACTTTAAAATTGTAATTCGTAGCTTGCTAGTACTATACATTTGTATTGAAAGCACACAAAGTACAAAATAACAATGGGAAACAAACCAAAGCATTTGTCGTTACATGGAAGAAGGGGAAAAGAGGTGGATATGGCATATAAAGCACATTATCACATATCGTCATATAAATGTATCTACGATTTTACAATTTTATTGTAAGACACACAGATGTTATTGTCCTAATTACAAATATGCACATAATGAAAATGTATGTACAACAGAGATAATTTGCATACCTTAGAAATTGCTATAACACACAATCACTGGCTATTTTAGCTCACTTATCTCAAGCACCTTAAAATTGCTAACAAATTTTTCCAAGAGTAAACATTAGTAATCATTAGTAAGGGAGAATAGGGTCCTGTCTTTTATTCATGCCTGACAGAAACCTACTCTCCAACACAAAAATCCAATATGATTCTCGATTAAAGAGTTTCCTTTTTATATTGCCACCTCTAATTGGGCGTATAACTTTTTCTGAATCCTTCACTTCATATACCACGAATTTGAGCTACTCCATAAAAACATATTTGAATTGTAATACCAACAATGCTATTTATTTAATAATGTGTGAAGAATGCAGAAAACAATACGTAGGTCATGCTACAGGACCACTTAAAACTAGAATCAGACGTCATCTCTCCGACGTTACTAATGATGCAACCAATATATCCATGGCTTCCAGACATTTTAGGGAGATACACAACAAATCCACCAGATCGTTCAAATGGACAGGTATAGAAAAAGTTATACACCCAATTAGAGGTGGCAATATTAAAAGGATGGGCGGGACCCTTCCTGTGATCGGCCCGGCTGAATCAGATATAAGGTAGAGCGTTAGTAGTACCTACAGGTTATGATTAAGACGCTGTAGCGTCAAAACGCGTTAACCTTACTGCCTCCTCATGAAACCTATGCATCTAAAAAAATAAAGGTTAATTCGAGACTCAAGGGCGGACTTCCTTCACGTAGTGCTGTCCTTGTTTCAAGAATACTGGTTCTCTTTGTCAGACGTGATGTACAAACACCAAATCTATATTACATGGAGGGTGTGAGTTGCTGTAGAAACTATTTTAGCCATATAGTTCCCCTGGCTGAACACTACAGCCTATTTTTTTTTATGAAAGGCCGATTTTATTGACAGCTCACGTATGCACACACAGTGCTTGCTCCAATCAGCTTCTGGTATCCTACCCTCCATTGAAATCTGTCTGCATGTTGTACCTGTTTTAATTGAGTGACTGACTTTCTTGCTACTTGTGACCTGGTAGTTTTCATGAATCCTTGTATAGGGGTTAAAGTGTCAAACCAGTGAAAAAACACAGCCACCGATAGCATTGGCCAAAAGTCATACAAAATGTCACTGGGGGCCTGCAGTTTGCTGATCATTACACAGGTCACCTAGACCAAGATCAATGTCTGAACTTGCAAATGTTTTAATAGAAAAAATGAGCATATATTTTCACAAACACTGTAAAATCTTGAAAAAACACAACCCAGAGTTGAAAGCCGTTGTAGCCAGTGGACCAACTCCGTGGTATTGTCAATATACTTAAGAATGGGATGTTGAAGGTGTAAGGCCTCCGAATACTTTTGTCGATAAAGTGTAGTGTCAAGGACTTATTGTTTACTTATTATCGTTGACACACTGCCTTATTGTAAAATAAAGGGTCACAAGAGTATAGTTAAAAAAATTTATTCAGTAAATGGAATAAAGGCATATTAACCATATCCATGTGTTCGATATCTACAAGTCTTTGTTATTTTGTCCAAACTTCGTTGAAAAACTGATATTATATCATGTATCCAATTGTCTGTTGGATTTAAGGTGTTAGACAATTTTGAGAAGTGACCCAGTATAAAGTGAAGACATTCCAGGAACCAAACCAGCACAGATTTTCAACATATTAAGTAGCCGTTTGGCTGTCCAAACAACATCCTCTTCATCCTAAAAATTAAGCAACAAACATACATAGCCTTCAGTTTTTAAATTGTTATAGGTAGAGTAATGTCATACACATTAAAACATGACCTTTATGGATAACCTGAAAAGGTTCTATAGCTTACTTAAACTTTTTTCTTATAGTTAGGGGAACCTTTTCTCCTAACTACTTCTATGTTCAGCTTTAGAGTGTAAATCTAAATTACATCACTACTGATCAGCTAATAGGTAGAAGGAATTTTTTTTGTTGACTGTAGTATGGGAAATTATCAATTCGTTACTAACAAAGTTGTCATAACCTTATTTAAAATTAGATTGAAGAACTCGACAACAAAATTTCAGAGAGTATGAGCACAGATATATGATAAAGTCCCACCCCTCCAAATATTTGGCAGGAACTGAAACAGAAGTGCACCACAGCCTTCAAACATTCACAGGTGGTTGCCGGTGTATGAAAACTGCTGCATTTTCAATATAATCCCCCTGCAAATGGTTCAATACCATGATTTCGTAGGCTGCGATACCATCACTCCAACACAGACACAAAATGGCTGGGACTGCAGGACCTTATCCGTTCTCTGATGGCTCACTCCTCACAAACAATGTAGAAAGCAGAGTGTCTGTGCACCTCTGCTTCTGTGAGGGAGAAGGCTGTCCTCTCCTCACCCTCCATGGCTCATTACACCAGGCATGGCAGAGCCACTGATGTTCCTCCTTGCACACTGCCTGGAGCCAATACAGATCTCAGGACAGCCTGGTGCAGGGATCTTTAACCACAAACTAAAGACAAGTTTACCCAGTCCATGCTTCCTGGGTAATATATGGAAACAAATATTAATTATGAAAACAGGATGACTTAAATATGAAATTATTTAAAAGGGTCATGTGACTAGATGAATGGTGGCATAATTAGAATAAACCAATTCAGTCAATCATTTAGTGGCAGCTGTACATTCAGGTCCGATTCAGACACTGGGTTTTGAAACCCATTTAAGCGAAGCAGGGAGGAGATTTTCCCGATCATGATGTGTTTAGACTTAAAACACTTGTTTTCAGGAATAAGCAACTTGTTCTGCTATGTTTCCGGACAAAACATTTGAGACTTGTTCTTGATCACAGTGATGGGCTCTACACACCACTGTGATCAGCAGAAACTCCGGAGCTTGAGTTGCATTTAAAAAAAAAGTGTGTGAATGTGGCCTCAATGGGTTATGTGTTCTCCAGAAGACAAGACCAGATTTTTGTTTGTATTAATAAACATTGAAATTGTGCATTGATGTAAGGACGTCAGTGTCCAAAATGGCTGCCCTAGTGGATCCAACTCTCCCTAGCATCCGGGGGAGCAGCCCAGCTACTAGGGGGAGTGGTAGTCCAGGTAAGCCAAGACAGTTAGTGGTTGTAGGGTCCTCTAAAATTAGGAAAACTGATAGACTGCCTCATTCGAATGGTTTGGTAGGGTCAGGGTTCGGCAGTTGGTTGAAAGGGTTGAATTACTAGGAGGTGCAAGGGATGACCAAAGCTTCTTGTATCAATATTCTGTATATCTTAAAGAATTACTGGCCCCTCACTTAGCTGTGTTGTTTAAAAGATATGGGGCTAGGGAAATACCTGCAGAAATGTTAGAAGCCAAAACAGTCACAATTCATAAAACTAATAAATACCCAGACATGGTGGAAAATTCTCAACCTCTCTCTGTTGAACAATTTATTCATCAATACCAGGTAAGATTTATACCTAAAAACCATTCTAGGGATGCCACAAGAAGGGTCTTAAATCTGATGCAGTTGGCGGGCTTCCTGGGGCTCCCTGGAGAAGTCCCGTCTATTGATGCTGAAAAATCCTTTGACAGGGTGGGGCTTCTTGGAGCTTGTACTGAATAAATTTTTGTTTTCAAATAGTTTTATTGTGCTAATCTTTTTATCGTATAGGGATCCTAGGGCTTATATTACTGGTATGGGCTTTGATTCCCAAAAATTAGTATAGCCATTAGGGTTAGGCAGGAGTGTCCTTCATAAACCCTTATATGTAATCCAGGCAATAAGACAAACTTCCGATATACAGGGCATTCAACTTGCAGGTAAAAAACATACCGTATCATGTATGCGGATTACATAATTATATGTTTAAACCCAGCCGAGTCTCTCAAGACCCTCCAAAAACCTATTGAGATTTATATTTCTTTGTCATATTATAAGATAAATGAAGAGCAATAGTTTTGGATTAGCGGTTCTCGCCAACTTAAAGAATTTATAGCTGCTAAATTCTTGTATTCAAGGGTAATAGGAGGCTTATTTGCGGGCCATCGTCCCAGTCAGCTTTAATGGTATGAACCTTCTTTCACAGGTTAAAGATCTAATTTAGATTATATATTATTAATAGATAGATATATTATTATTATTTGTATAATCCTATATTAACCCCTTCCCAACATTTGACGCAATAGTACTGCATGGCGGGAGGTGCATTCCCGCATTTTGCAGTACTATTATGTCATGCTTCTGGCACCGGCTCCTGAACGGAGCCAGCACCAGAAGCTATGGTTGTCGGCTGTATATTATAGCTGACACCCGCCTCTAACCTCCACGTACCGAGATTCCTCCGATCGCAGGTGTTAAGATAAGATAAGATAATCCTTTATTAGTCCCACAGGAAATTCACAGTATTACAGCAGCAGAGAGGGTACAGAGAATATTAGGGATAAATGAACAAAAAGAAAAGGGGGATAAAAAGACAAAAAAAGAGACAAGCAATGATCGGCAGTTTGATGTTTAGTCTGTGGATGGGACCTGCAGGGACTGGTTAGGTGAGGGGGGCAGGTTACTTCGGTTTGGACCTTGTTTGTTGAACAGCCTGATGGCAGCGGGGAGGAAGGACTTACGATAACGCTCCCTCTCACACTTGGGGTGAAGCAGTCGGTCACTGAATGTGCTCCCCAATGCCACCACAGTCTCATGCAAGGGATGGGAGCTATTCTCCAGAATAGACTTCAACTTACACAGTGTCCTCCTCTCAGCTACCACCTACACTGTGTCAAGAGGACCCCCCAGGACAGAACTGGCTTTCCTAATCAGTTTGTCCAGTCTGCTCCTCTCCCTAGCTGAGATGCTGCTTCCCCAACAGACTATGCCAAAGAAGATGGCTGGTGCCACTACAGAGTTGAAGAAGGTCTTAAGAAGAGCCCCCGCACTCCGAATGCCCTCAGCCTCCTCAGCAGGTGTAGCCGGCTCTGACCCCTCCTGTGAAGTGCGTTTATGTTCTCTACCCACTCCAGTTTATTGTTGAGGAGGACACCCAAGTACTTCACTGCCTCAATGTCTGTCCCATGGATAACCACCGGTTGAGAACCTGTAACTGAAAATCGCGCCCAAAGTAAAAAATGGCACTTTTTTGCTATTTAAAAAAATAAAACACTCTATAAAAAGTGATCGAAAGGTCGTACAGTCCTAAAAATGATAACATTGTAAACTTCATCAAAATCCGCAAAAAACAACACCTCCCAAAGCTCTGTACACCAAAGTATGAAAAAGTTATTAGCGCCAGAAGATGGCAAAATCCCCCCAAAAATTTTTGTACAGGAGGTTTTTTTTTTTAAATGTAAGAAAACATTATAAAACCTATACAAATTTGGTATCCCCGTAATCGTACCGACCCAAAGAATAAAGTAGACATGTCATTTGGGGTGCACAGTGATCCATAAAATCCAAGCCCACAAGAATACGGCACAAATGCGTTTTTTTTACCAATTTCACTGCATTTGGAATTTTTTTTCCTGCTTCCCAGTACAAGGCATGGAATATTAAATGCCACCATTTTTAAATGTAATTTGTTATGCAGAAAATAAGCCATCACACAGCTCTGTACATGGAAAATAAAAAAGTTACAGATTTTTGAATGTGCGGAGTGGAAAATGAAAACGCAAAAACGAAAAAGGGCTGCGGCGGGAAGGGGTTAATATATATAAGCCAATATTTTTTTAGGCCTCTTGACACGCTCTGTATGTACATACTTGCCTTATGTTTTTTATTAATATTTAAAGCACTTCCTCTTATGTATATGCCTGTTTTATACTAATATCTATAGCACTTTACAGTATATCTGTCCTATTTTAACATTTTACATGTGCATCCAATTATTTATTACTCACTTGATATTGTTCTCTTTACCATATTTGTGTATGCAAGCTTCACATGTATTTTTTTATCATTCATGCACTTGCACTTTTACAAGCTCCATCGGAGTTATATCCTAATGAAAAACTAGCATCCTTGTATCATCTCTAGCTAACTAATTCTCTTCCCCTCATACATGATACCGTCATCCAATCATCGCAGTGGTTGTGCGCATCTGCATTCTGCATTCTCCCGTTCTGCTGTCCATTGGAACGGCGCATGTGTCCGCCCCCTGCCCTCCTACGTCACAGTATCGCGATGCCTCAGCGCCGTTCGGCACTCGTGATCTCGTATTGTCTCACGAGATCTCGGTGCATGGGTATTTCCTATCGGAGCTGCACGCCACACCTCTGCTCACCTGATCATTAATTTTAGCATATCCTATTGTATTTTAGTTTTTAACCCATTCCATTTTTGTGGCGATATACTTCTGTATATATTTGTGTATCTTTAATAAAGACTATATTTTTCCCTATATATAGTTCTTTTAATTTTTTCTCTATGTGCTCTATGTTTTGGATATATGTTATCTAGAGTGGGGATAAGCACACTTTACCGAGTGTATTGCCCAGATCCCCTAACTCTACACTACTTTGGTATTCACATTATTTGAAAGACAAAGTCCCTAACACTCCTCAACAACAAACAAAAATCTACTTAAGTACTCGATACAGCAATCAATACGAACAAATCATATCCATCATAAAAAAAATACTTTTTATAAAAAAATACCAATCTTATACCATAATGATGTATTGAAAAACATCTTAGACAATGGAATTAATTTCATCCCTACCAAAGCTGTCACATTAAAAAATTTACTCTCACCCAATGTCTTCACCTCAAATGACATAAAAGCCCCTTGGCTTACCCACAAAGGTAGCTATTGTTGCGGTGGTACCAGATGTAATCTTTAAAGTTATGTCCAAAACTCTCACGTTCAAATCACACAGTAATGATAAACTTTTTCACATCAACTGTTATACAAGCTGTGAGTCTAGTTGGGTTATTTACCTTATTGAATGCACCCAATGCTGCCTTCAATACATGGGATGTACAGCCAGGACATTGAAGGACCACATCTCAGAGCACATCACAGGAGCCAATCCTTGAACACTAGCCAGCACCCAGAGTATCATGGGAGCGTCAAAACACTTCTGAGACTCACATGCGGGGAGTGTACAGTACATGCAGGTTATGGGAATAGACCGTGTCTTTCCCAACAAAAGAGGAGGTGATAGGAACAAACAACTATATATCAGAGAGGCTGGATCCTGTCATTAGGTACATGCCTTATATCTCCGTTCATTCTTCTATATTAATCTTACTTCCGAGTTTCTCTACTTACCCCGGCTTCACTTTTTATACATCGATGTCCTGTTTGTACAAACATGTTTTTATCATGTTTTGTCATTTTTTCATCATGTGATTAGTTTTAACACTTTTTGCTATGAATAAACTTTAAAAGACTTTTTCACTCAGCTGGTGCCGAAGGACTGCTTGCATTTCTAACCTGGGACTAGACCAGGCTCTATTTGTCCCGGCGAGCACACACTTTCATTTTTCTTTTTTTCATAACTTTTATACTGCCCCTATAAACAAAAATATAACCACTATAATATTGCCCCTTATATACAAGAATATAACTACTATAATACTACCCCCTATGTACAAGAGTATAACTACTATAATACTGCCCCCTATGTACAAGAGTATAACTACTATAATACTGCCCCCTAGTTTTAGTTCCCCGCCCCTCCTGCCCCCAGTTCTAGGCCCCCCTATCCTGCCCCCAGGTCTAGTTACTCCTTTGCTACCCCTAGTTCTAGTTACCCCCTTGCTTCCCACAGTAAAGTTTCGCCTCATTGTGAGGAGAGCAGCCTGTTCCATAAAAGGCTGTATAGAGGAGAAGCCGAAGGGTCATGTGATCACAGGTCTTTTAGTTTATCAAAACACAAAGGGGAACAAACCATACAAAAAATGCTCCAAATGGGCACATGAAAAACTAATGTAATAAATCAGAGAGAACCATGTGCTATACCAAAATACAATCTTTATTAATACATGGAAAAAACACACCAAAAGGTCTTTTAGTTTCTCCTCTGTTCAGCAGCCGGACAGGTCCTCAAGGAGTGTGTGCTTACTGCACACTTGTTTTATTCAGTTTTTGCTGCAAATCGGGGCAAAAATGGAATAGTATCGCAACCCCTGTGTTTTGGTCGTTCGACCCCCAGGTTGAGAATTGCTGCTTTACTGAGACCTTTCTAGTTTCTGTTGGAGAGACTGGACAGTACAGGTAGCCCATCTTCCATTTTTTCTGAAGTCATATACTGACCATTAGCTAAGAGGAATCTTTCTGCTTTGCTTTGGTCAAGGTTAGAAAATAAACTTCTGTTATTTGTCATATGGCTTATTACACCAGAGTCAATACACCATACATGCTTTGCTACCTGTACTGGTATTAAATATAGCTTCAATAGACAAAGTGTCTAGATAGAAATAGCACCCAAATAAATTCATAACTTTCATTTCCCAAATGTCTGCTTTATGTTGGCATGGTTTTTTAAGATTCCACATATTTTACTAGATTGAGGCTCAGAATTTGCGCATGCATTGCGATCAAATTCTCTTTTTTGTTTGCCTTGGGCCTCCTCCACCCGAAGATCCACAATTTCTCTGGCATCCGCCAGGCGCCTCTGGTGTTCCTGGACCCAATCAGTCTGGGGGAGTAGAGTAGGAGCAGGGGATTCCATGTCCAAGGCCATATCGGCAGGGAGATGGCCATGCCTCCTGAACATCAGGTAGTAAGAAGTGTATCCTGTGGAGCAATGGGTGGTGTTATTGTACAGGTATACTAACTCCAGTAGTAGTTTCGGCCAGTCAGCCCTTTTCAGGGTCCTCAGCATATTGATGAGAGTTTGGTTCATCTTCTCGCAGAGTCCATTGCTCTTCGAATGGTAGGTTGTGGCTTCCACAGGTCCGCTGCGGTGGTCCTTGCGGACAAGTCTCTGACTGGTACGGCAACCACAAATTTAGTATAGTGGTCTATGATGGTCATGGCATATGTTTGACTGGACCTGCTGGGCTCCAACTTCACATGATCCAGAGCCAGGATCTCCAGAGGACGTTGGCTCACAATGGGATGTAGAGGGGCCCTTTGATTGTGTCACTCTCCTCGAGCGATGGCGCAGGCTGGGCATTCCTGGCACCAGGCCTCGATGTCGGGCTTCATGTTCACCCAGTAGAAGCGCTTCCAGAGGGTAGTTTCAGTCTTCTGAGTGATAGGATGGGTAATAGGATCCAGATTTCTCCTTTTCAGTAAGCCCTGATGCATACTCAGTTTTCCTCTGACGCCACAATTGGGACAATTCTCCATCAACTCTTCTCCGACAAATTCAGGCACTCGCCCACTCGAGAGAGAGGCCATCATTTTTTCTATGGTGCGGTCTCGAAGTTCCGATAACCCAAACATCTTTCCATTAGCCGCTGAAACGTGCCTGGGGCATTGCATAGGCCAAAAGGCATGTTGTTGAACTCGAACAGGCCCATTGGGGTGGTGAAAGCCGTCTTCTCCCTATCTTCAGGCACCATGGCCACTTGCCAGTAGCCACTGGTCAGATCCAGGGTAGAGAAGTAGGCAGACGACCCTAGAGCTACAAGGGATTCCTCTATTCGAGGCAACGGGTAGGCGTCCTTGTGGGTGATATTGTTGATCTTCCTATAGTCATCACAGAAGTGAAGGGTTCCATCCTTTTTCACAAGGACCAGCAGGGCAGCCCATGGGCTGTGACTCTCATGGATAACATTGGCTGTCTTCATCTCTTGCACCAGCTTCTACACCTCTTAGTAACGGGCTGGAGGAATGGGCCGGTACCTCTCCTTGATATGAGGATGAGAGACAGTAGGGATGGTATGTTGATTCAGGGTAATCTGCCCAAAATTCAGCGGGTGTTTGCAGAAGGCCTGGTGGTGCTCCATGACGACATCCAGGATGCCTTGTACTTGGTCTGCCGAAGTAATGTCTCCAATATTGAGCTCAAGCCACCAGGATTTCTCGGCAGGCTCACCCTCAGTGCTTTGTTTCACCTCCAGCTGTTGGAAGGCAGTCAGGGAGGTTTCCACTAAGTCTTCAGGGTGGACGCTGAAGAGAGTGGCTACGGCTTGGTATCTTCTCAGATCCACTGGGGAGTCCCCCACGTTTAGCAGTTTTATGGGTACTTGTCCTTTAAATACTGTGCCTAGGCTCCTGGTGGCCAGAATGGGCAGGTCTCCATCAGCTGGTAGGGGTTCTACCATAGCCTGGTAGTCTTGACCTTGAATGTCCCTGCAGGCTTGGCACCATACTAACATTCCTCGGTTGAAGGCGGTCAGGTTGTGGATCTATGATCCGGACTCCATTGTGGCCAGCAAACTTCTGTTGTGCCGCTAGGACTTGCATGGTCTCATGAATTACCTTCCGAGAATCACTGGGCGCTGTTGGTAGAGAGTTGTGCAGAGCCTTTAGCACTTCAGGATAGCAGTTGCGGAGGACATTGGTACCCAGTATGAGGGAGAAGTTACCATCTTTGGGCACTTGTGTCACCCCTACACCCTGTCTGGTTAACTCTGTGTCTCCAATGGTTAGTGTGGGTTCCCAGTAACCACGGATGGGTACAGCTTTCCCATTGGTAGCAATAATATTCAAATACGCCTTGGGAGGCTGTGTCAAGGGTACCTGGCATCTCTCGAAGGTGGCACTGTGGAGGGTGGTCACTTGAGAGCCGGTATCAATTAAGGTAAGTCGGGTGACTCCGTTAATGGTCACATGAACCATGGGGCGAGTCCCCACGAGCCTTGGCATCCAGTTAGAATCTCGAGACTTAGAGGTTCTTCAATATCCACTGGTTCAAATTCCTTCTGTGGTCCAGCAGGCAGGTGTTCTCCCAGTATGTCAATGGCAATCTCCTTGAACTCAAGAAAAGAGGCCTGGGCAAGTTGAAGAGACAGCATTTTTAACTGACATTTGCAATGCCTATCCAAAAGTCCATTAATGAATTGCTCCCGCAGGGTTTGGTCGGAATTATCAGCCTCTATAGCAGTGATTTTCAACCTTTTTTGAGCCGCAGCACACTTTTTATACTTAGAAAATCCTGGGGCACACCACCAACCAAGATAGCACAAAATGACACTAAAACAGTCATATTATACATATAGTTAATAATATAGATTCTAAATTTATTTTACGCACTCAGTGTGAAACCTGGGCCTGTTTCGATGAACACAAAAGGGATATCCTCTCTTTACTAATAAAAAGTCCCTAGCTGCCTCCCTTTCCTGATAAAAAGCCCCTAGCTGCCTCCCTTTAGTAATAAAAAGCCCCTAGCTGCCTCCCTTTACTAATAAAAAGCCCCTAGGGAAACATACCGCCCATCCACAGTTAACCCCTTCAGTGTCTCACAATACATTTAAAACAATTAAAAACCCCCGTAAAAAAATTTTGGGGGGGGGGGGGATTTTGCCATCTTCTGGCACTAATAACTTTTTTATACTTTGGTGTATGGAGCTGTGGGTAGTGTAGTTTTTTGCGGATTTCTGACGTTTACAATGTTATCATTTTTAGGACGGTGCGACCTTTTCATCACGTTTTATAGAATTTGAAATTTTTTTTAAAATGGCAAAAAAAAGTGCCATTTTCGACTTTGGGCGCGATTTTCCGTTACAGGGTTACACACAGTAAAAAACGTTATCGTATTTTGATAGATTGGGCATTTTTGGACGCGGCAATACCTAATGCGTTTATTTATATCAGTTCTAGGGAAAGGGGACGATTTGAGTTTAGGTTTTTTAATTATATATATTTTTTAAAACTTTTTAATTTTATTTTATACTATTTAGACACAACATTAAACTACAAAAGCGTAGGAAAAAAGACGCCAGCTCAACCGACCACAGGATCTCAAAAATGGTGTCCAGCCTGCAGTCTCTTTCTGGTGCACGAGAGTAATCCAAAGTCTTCTGGATATAAGATACGGAAAAATGGTGTAAACCAGCACTACGTGAAGGAGGTCCTCGCTGAGTCTTGAAGTCACACAAATTATCCTTTATTCTTTTAGATGCATAGGTTACATGAGGAGGCAGTAAGGTTAACGTGTTTCGATGCTAGAGCGTCTTAATCATAACCTGTAGGTACTACTAACGCTCTAGCCGGACAGAGCACAGGAAAGGTCCCGCCCACCCTTCGGTCACATGACTTTGATTGACACACCTACTTTCGTCATGTGATAGCGGGCGAGTTTGGAAACATTGTATACAGGTAATTAAAAACGTTATAATACTTTAAAATTGTAATTCGTAGCTTGCTAGTACTATACATTTGTATTGAAAGCACACAAAGTACAAAATAACAATGGGAAACAAACCAAAGCATTTGTCGTTACATGGAAGAAGGGGAAAAGAGGTGGATATGGCATATAAATCACATTATCACATATCGTCATATAAATGTATCTACGATTTTACAATTTTATTGTAAGACACACAGATGTTATTGTCCTAATTACAAATATGCACATAATGAAAATGTATGTACAACAGAGATAATTTGCATACCTTAGAAATTGCTATAACACACAATCACTGGCTATTTTAGCTCACTTATCTCAAGCACCTTAAAATTGCTAACAAATTTTTCCAAGAGTAAACATTAGTAATCATTAGTAAGGGAGAATAGGGTCCTGTCTTTTATTCATACCTGACAGAAACCTACTCTCCAACACAAAAATCCAATATGATTCTCGATTAAAGAGTTTCCTTTTTATATTGCCACCTCTAATTGGGCGTATAACTTTTTCTGAATCCTTCACTTCATATACCACGAATTTGAGCTACTCCATAAAAAACATATTTGAATTGTAATACCAACAATGCTATTTATTTAATAATGTGTGAAGAATGCAGAAAACAATACGTAGGTCATGCTACAGGACCACTTAAAACTAGAATCAGACGTCATCTCTCCGACGTTACTAATGATGCAACCAATATATCCATGGCTTCCAGACATTTTAGGGAGATACACAACAAATCCACCAGATCGTTCAAATGGACAGGTATAGAAAAAGTTATACACCCAATTAGAGGTGGCAATATTAAAAGGATGGGCGGGACCCTTCCTGTGATCGGCCCGGCTGAATCAGATATAAGGTAGAGCGTTAGTAGTACCTACAGGTTATGATTAAGACACTGTAGCGTCAAAACGCGTTAACCTTACTGCCTCCTCATGAAACCTATGCATCTAAAAAAATAAAGGTTAATTCGAGACTCAAGGGCGGACTTCCTTCACGTAGTGCTGTCCTTGTTTCAAGAATACTGGTTCTCTTTGTCAGACGTGATGTACAAACACCAAATCTATATTACATGGAGGGTGTGAGTTGCTGTAGAAACTATTTTAGCCATATAGTTCCCCTGGCTGAACACTACAGCCTATTTTTTTTTATGAAAGGCCGATTTTATTGACAGCTCACGTATGCACACACAGTGCTTGCTCCAATCAGCTTCTGGTATCCTACCCTCCATTGAAATCTGTCTGCATGTTGTACCTGTTTTAATTGAGTGACTGACTTTCTTGCTACTTGTGACCTGGTAGTTTTCATGAATCCTTGTATAGGGGTTAAAGTGTCAAACCAGTGAAAAAACACAGCCACCGATAGCATTGGCCAAAAGTCATACAAAATGTCACTGGGGGCCTGCAGTTTGCTGATCATTACACAGGTCACCTAGACCAAGATCAATGTCTGAACTTGCAAATGTTTTAATAGAAAAATGAGCATATATTTTCACAAACACTGTAAAATCTTGAAAAAACACAACCCAGAGTTGAAAGCCGTTGTAGCCAGTGGACCAACTCCGTGGTATTGTCAATATACTTAAGAATGGGATGTTGAAGGTGTAAGGCCTCCGAATACTTTTGTCGATAAAGTGTAGTGTCAAGGACTTATTGTTTACTTATTATCGTTGACACACTGCCTTATTGTAAAATAAAGGGTCACAAGAGTATAGTTAAAAAAATTTATTCAGTAAATGGAATAAAGGCATATTAACCATATCCATGTGTTCGATATCTACAAGTCTTTGTTATTTTGTCCAAACTTCGTTGAAAAACTGATATTATATCATGTATCCAATTGTCTGTTGGATTTAAGGTGTTAGACAATTTTGAGAATTGACCCAGTATAAAGTGAAGACATTCCAGGAACCAAACCAGCACAGATTTTCAACATATTAAGTAGCCGTTTGGCTGTCCAAACAACATCCTCTTCATCCTAAAAATTAAGCAACAAACATACATAGCCTTCAGTTTTTAAATTATTATAGGTAGAGTAATGTCATACACATTAAAACATGACCTTTATGGATAACCTGAAAAGGTTCTGTAGCTTACTTAAACTTTTTTCTTATAGTTAGGGGAACCTTTTCTCCTAACTACTTCTATGTTCAGCTTTAGAGTGTAAATCTAAATTACATCACTACTGATCAGCTAATAGGTAGAAGGAATTTTTTTTGTTGACTGTAGTATGGGAAATTATCAATTCGTTACTAACAAAGTTGTCATAACCTTATTTAAAATTAGATTGAAGAACTCGACAACAAAATTTCAGAGAGTATGAGCACAGATATATGATAAAGTCCCACCCCTCCAAATATTTGGCAGGAACTGAAACAGAAGTGCACCACAGCCTTCAAACTTTCACAGGTGGTTGCCGGTGTATGAAAACTGATGCATTTTCAATATAATCCCCCTGCAAATGGTTCAATACCATGATTTCGTAGGCTGCGATACCATCACTCCAACACAGACACAAAATGGCTGGGACTGCAGGACCTTATCCGTTCTCTGATGGCTCACTCCTCACACACAATGTAGAAAGCAGAGTGTCTGTGCACCTCTGCTTCTGTGAGGGAGAAGGCTGTCCTCTCCTCACCCTCCATGGCTCATTACACCAGGCATGGCAGAGCCACTGATGTTCCTCCTTGCACACTGCCTGGAGCCAATACAGATCTCAGGACAGCCTGGTGCAGGGATCTTTAACCACAAACTAAAGACAAGTTTACCCAGTCCATGCTTCCTGGGTAATATATGGAAACAAATATTAATTATGAAAACAGGATGACTTAAATATGAAATTATTTAAAAGGGTCATGTGACTAGATGAATGGTGGCATAATTAGAATAAACCAATTCAGTCAATCATTTAGTGGCAGCTGTACATTCAGGTCCGATTCAGACACTGGGTTTTGAAACCCATTTAAGCGAAGCAGGGAGGAGATTTTCCCGATCATGATGTGTTTAGACTTAAAACACTTGTTTTCAGGAATAAGCAACTTGTTCTGCTATGTTTCCGGACAAAACATTTGAGACTTGTTCTTGATCACAGTGATGGGCTCTACACACCACTGTGATCAGCAGAAACTCCGGAGCTTGAGTTGCATTTAAAAAAAAAGTGTGTGAATGTGGCCTCAATGGGTTATGTGTTCTCCAGAAGACAAGACCAGATTTTTGTTTGTATTAATAAACATTGAAATTGTTGTAAGGACGTCAGTGTCCAAAATGGCTGCCCTAGTGGATCCAACTCTCCCTAGCATCCGGGGGAGCAGCCCAGCTACTAGGGGGAGTGGTAGTCCAGGTAAGCCAAGACAGTTAGTGGTTGTAGGGTCCTCTAAAATTAGGAAAACTGATAGACCGCCTCATTCGAATGGTTTGGTAGGGTCAGGGTTCGGCAGTTGGTTGAAAGGGTTGAATTACTAGGAGGTGCAGGGGATGACCAAAGCTTCTTGTATCAATATTCTGTATATCTTAAAGAATTACTGGCCCCTCACTTAGCTGTGTTGTTTAAAAGATATGGGGCTAGGGAAATACCTGCGGAAATGTTAGAAGCCAAAACAGTCACAATTCATAAAACTAATAAATACCCAGACATGGTGGAAAATTCTCAACCTCTCTCTCTGTTGAACAATTTATTCATCAATACCAGGTAAGATTTATACCTAAAAACCATTCTAGGGATGCCACAAGAAGGGTCTTAAATCTGATGCAGTTGGCGGGCTTCCTGGGGCTCCCTGGAGAAGTCCCGTCTATTGATGCTGAAAAATCCTTTGACAGGGTGGGGCTTCTTGGAGCTTGTACTGAATAAATTTTTGTTTTCAAATACTTTTATTGTGCTAATCTTTTTATCGTATAGGGATCCTAGGGCTTATATTACTGGTATGGGCTTTGATTCCCAAAAATTAGTATAGCCATTAGGGTTAGGCAGGAGTGTCCTTCATAAACCCTTATATGTAATCCAGGCAATAAGACAAACTTCCGATATACAGGGCATTCAACTTGCAGGTAAAAAACATACCGTATCATGTATGCGGATTACATAATTATATGTTTAAACCCAGCCGAGTCTCTCAAGACCCTCCAAAAACCTATTGAGATTTATATTTCTTTGTCATATTATAAGATAAATGAAGAGCAATAGTTTTGGATTAGCGGTTCTCGCCAACTTAAAGAATTTATAGCTGCTAAATTCTTGTATTCAAGGGTAATAGGAGGCTTATTTGCGGGCCATCGTCCCAGTCAGCTTTAATGGTATGAACCTTCTTTCACAGGTTAAAGATCTAATTTAGATTATATATTATTAATAGATAGATATATTATTATTATTTGTATAATCCTATATTAACCCCTTCCCAACATTTGACGCAATAGTACTGCATGGCGGGAGGTGCATTCCCGCATTTTGCAGTACTATTATGTCATGCTTCTGGCACCGGCTCCTGAACGGAGCCAGCACCAGAAGCTATGGTTGTCGGCTGTATATTATAGCTGACACCCGCCTCTAACCTCCACGTACCGAGATTCCTCCGATCGCAGGTGTTAAGATAAGATAAGATAATCCTTTATTAGTCCCACAGGAAATTCACAGTATTACAGCAGCAGAGAGGGTACAGAGAATATTAGGGATAAATGAACAAAAAGAAAAGGGGGATAAAAAGACAAAAAAAGAGACAAGCAATGATCGGCAGTTTGATGTTTAGTCTGTGGATGGGACCTGCAGGGACTGGTTAGGTGAGGGGGGCAGGTTACTTCGGTTTGGACCTTGTTTGTTGAACAGCCTGATGGCAGCGGGGAGGAAGGACTTACGATAACGCTCCCTCTCACACTTGGGGTGAAGCAGTCGGTCACTGAATGTGCTCCCCAATGCCACCACAGTCTCATGCAAGGGATGGGAGCTATTCTCCAGAATAGACTTCAACTTACACAGTGTCCTCCTCTCAGCTACCACCTACACTGTGTCAAGAGGACCCCCCAGGACAGAACTGGCTTTCCTAATCAGTTTGTCCAGTCTGCTCCTCTCCCTAGCTGAGATGCTGCTTCCCCAACAGACTATGCCAAAGAAGATGGCTGGTGCCACTACAGAGTTGAAGAAGGTCTTAAGAAGAGCCCCCCGCACTCCGAATGCCCTCAGCCTCCTCAGCAGGTGTAGCCGGCTCTGACCCCTCCTGTGAAGTGCGTTTATGTTCTCTACCCACTCCAGTTTATTGTTGAGGAGGACACCCAAGTACTTATAGGACTTCACTGCCTCAATGTCTGTCCCATGGATAACCACCGGTTGAGAAGGGAAACATACCGCCCATCCACAGTTAACCCCTTCAGTGTCTCACAATACATTTAAAACAATTAAAAACCCCCGTAAAAAAATTTTGGGGGGGGGGGGGATTTTGCCATCTTCTGGCACTAATAACTTTTTTATACTTTGGTGTATGGAGCTGTGGGTAGTGTAGTTTTTTGCGGATTTCTGACGTTTACAATGTTATCATTTTTAGGACGGTGCGACCTTTTCATCACGTTTTATAGAATTTGAAATTTTTTTTAAAATGGCAAAAAAAAGTGCCATTTTCGACTTTGGGCGCGATTTTCCGTTACAGGGTTACACACAGTAAAAAACGTTATCGTATTTTGATAGATTGGGCATTTTTGGACGCGGCAATACCTAATGCGTTTATTTATATCAGTTCTAGGGAAAGGGGACGATTTGAGTTTAGGTTTTTTAATTATATATATTTTTTAAAACTTTTTAATTTTATTTTATACTATTTAGACACAACATTAAACTACAAAAGCGTAGGAAAAAAGACGCCAGCTCAACCGACCACAGGATCTCAAAAATGGTGTCCAGCCTGCAGTCTCTTTCTGGTGCACGAGAGTAATCCAAAGTCTTCTGGATATAAGATACGGAAAAATGGTGTAAACCAGCACTACGTGAAGGAGGTCCTCGCTGAGTCTTGAAGTCACACAAATTATCCTTTATTCTTTTAGATGCATAGGTTACATGAGGAGGCAGTAAGGTTAACGTGTTTCGATGCTAGAGCGTCTTAATCATAACCTGTAGGTACTACTAACGCTCTAGCCGGACAGAGCACAGGAAAGGTCCCGCCCACCCTTCGGTCACATGACTTTGATTGACACACCTACTTTCGTCATGTGATAGCGGGCGAGTTTGGAAACATTGTATACAGGTAATTAAAAACGTTATAATACTTTAAAATTGTAATTCGTAGCTTGCTAGTACTATACATTTGTATTGAAAGCACACAAAGTACAAAATAACAATGGGAAACAAACCAAAGCATTTGTCGTTACATGGAAGAAGGGGAAAAGAGGTGGATATGGCATATAAATCACATTATCACATATCGTCATATAAATGTATCTACGATTTTACAATTTTATTGTAAGACACACAGATGTTATTGTCCTAATTACAAATATGCACATAATGAAAATGTATGTACAACAGAGATAATTTGCATACCTTAGAAATTGCTATAACACACAATCACTGGCTATTTTAGCTCACTTATCTCAAGCACCTTAAAATTGCTAACAAATTTTTCCAAGAGTAAACATTAGTAATCATTAGTAAGGGAGAATAGGGTCCTGTCTTTTATTCATACCTGACAGAAACCTACTCTCCAACACAAAAATCCAATATGATTCTCGATTAAAGAGTTTCCTTTTTATATTGCCACCTCTAATTGGGCGTATAACTTTTTCTGAATCCTTCACTTCATATACCACGAATTTGAGCTACTCCATAAAAAACATATTTGAATTGTAATACCAACAATGCTATTTATTTAATAATGTGTGAAGAATGCAGAAAACAATACGTAGGTCATGCTACAGGACCACTTAAAACTAGAATCAGACGTCATCTCTCCGACGTTACTAATGATGCAACCAATATATCCATGGCTTCCAGACATTTTAGGGAGATACACAACAAATCCACCAGATCGTTCAAATGGACAGGTATAGAAAAAGTTATACACCCAATTAGAGGTGGCAATATTAAAAGGATGGGCGGGACCCTTCCTGTGATCGGCCCGGCTGAATCAGATATAAGGTAGAGCGTTAGTAGTACCTACAGGTTATGATTAAGACACTGTAGCGTCAAAACGCGTTAACCTTACTGCCTCCTCATGAAACCTATGCATCTAAAAAAATAAAGGTTAATTCGAGACTCAAGGGCGGACTTCCTTCACGTAGTGCTGTCCTTGTTTCAAGAATACTGGTTCTCTTTGTCAGACGTGATGTACAAACACCAAATCTATATTACATGGAGGGTGTGAGTTGCTGTAGAAACTATTTTAGCCATATAGTTCCCCTGGCTGAACACTACAGCCTATTTTTTTTTATGAAAGGCCGATTTTATTGACAGCTCACGTATGCACACACAGTGCTTGCTCCAATCAGCTTCTGGTATCCTACCCTCCATTGAAATCTGTCTGCATGTTGTACCTGTTTTAATTGAGTGACTGACTTTCTTGCTACTTGTGACCTGGTAGTTTTCATGAATCCTTGTATAGGGGTTAAAGTGTCAAACCAGTGAAAAAACACAGCCACCGATAGCATTGGCCAAAAGTCATACAAAATGTCACTGGGGGCCTGCAGTTTGCTGATCATTACACAGGTCACCTAGACCAAGATCAATGTCTGAACTTGCAAATGTTTTAATAGAAAAATGAGCATATATTTTCACAAACACTGTAAAATCTTGAAAAAACACAACCCAGAGTTGAAAGCCGTTGTAGCCAGTGGACCAACTCCGTGGTATTGTCAATATACTTAAGAATGGGATGTTGAAGGTGTAAGGCCTCCGAATACTTTTGTCGATAAAGTGTAGTGTCAAGGACTTATTGTTTACTTATTATCGTTGACACACTGCCTTATTGTAAAATAAAGGGTCACAAGAGTATAGTTAAAAAAATTTATTCAGTAAATGGAATAAAGGCATATTAACCATATCCATGTGTTCGATATCTACAAGTCTTTGTTATTTTGTCCAAACTTCGTTGAAAAACTGATATTATATCATGTATCCAATTGTCTGTTGGATTTAAGGTGTTAGACAATTTTGAGAATTGACCCAGTATAAAGTGAAGACATTCCAGGAACCAAACCAGCACAGATTTTCAACATATTAAGTAGCCGTTTGGCTGTCCAAACAACATCCTCTTCATCCTAAAAATTAAGCAACAAACATACATAGCCTTCAGTTTTTAAATTATTATAGGTAGAGTAATGTCATACACATTAAAACATGACCTTTATGGATAACCTGAAAAGGTTCTGTAGCTTACTTAAACTTTTTTCTTATAGTTAGGGGAACCTTTTCTCCTAACTACTTCTATGTTCAGCTTTAGAGTGTAAATCTAAATTACATCACTACTGATCAGCTAATAGGTAGAAGGAATTTTTTTTGTTGACTGTAGTATGGGAAATTATCAATTCGTTACTAACAAAGTTGTCATAACCTTATTTAAAATTAGATTGAAGAACTCGACAACAAAATTTCAGAGAGTATGAGCACAGATATATGATAAAGTCCCACCCCTCCAAATATTTGGCAGGAACTGAAACAGAAGTGCACCACAGCCTTCAAACTTTCACAGGTGGTTGCCGGTGTATGAAAACTGATGCATTTTCAATATAATCCCCCTGCAAATGGTTCAATACCATGATTTCGTAGGCTGCGATACCATCACTCCAACACAGACACAAAATGGCTGGGACTGCAGGACCTTATCCGTTCTCTGATGGCTCACTCCTCACACACAATGTAGAAAGCAGAGTGTCTGTGCACCTCTGCTTCTGTGAGGGAGAAGGCTGTCCTCTCCTCACCCTCCATGGCTCATTACACCAGGCATGGCAGAGCCACTGATGTTCCTCCTTGCACACTGCCTGGAGCCAATACAGATCTCAGGACAGCCTGGTGCAGGGATCTTTAACCACAAACTAAAGACAAGTTTACCCAGTCCATGCTTCCTGGGTAATATATGGAAACAAATATTAATTATGAAAACAGGATGACTTAAATATGAAATTATTTAAAAGGGTCATGTGACTAGATGAATGGTGGCATAATTAGAATAAACCAATTCAGTCAATCATTTAGTGGCAGCTGTACATTCAGGTCCGATTCAGACACTGGGTTTTGAAACCCATTTAAGCGAAGCAGGGAGGAGATTTTCCCGATCATGATGTGTTTAGACTTAAAACACTTGTTTTCAGGAATAAGCAACTTGTTCTGCTATGTTTCCGGACAAAACATTTGAGACTTGTTCTTGATCACAGTGATGGGCTCTACACACCACTGTGATCAGCAGAAACTCCGGAGCTTGAGTTGCATTTAAAAAAAAAGTGTGTGAATGTGGCCTCAATGGGTTATGTGTTCTCCAGAAGACAAGACCAGATTTTTGTTTGTATTAATAAACATTGAAATTGTTGTAAGGACGTCAGTGTCCAAAATGGCTGCCCTAGTGGATCCAACTCTCCCTAGCATCCGGGGGAGCAGCCCAGCTACTAGGGGGAGTGGTAGTCCAGGTAAGCCAAGACAGTTAGTGGTTGTAGGGTCCTCTAAAATTAGGAAAACTGATAGACCGCCTCATTCGAATGGTTTGGTAGGGTCAGGGTTCGGCAGTTGGTTGAAAGGGTTGAATTACTAGGAGGTGCAGGGGATGACCAAAGCTTCTTGTATCAATATTCTGTATATCTTAAAGAATTACTGGCCCCTCACTTAGCTGTGTTGTTTAAAAGATATGGGGCTAGGGAAATACCTGCGGAAATGTTAGAAGCCAAAACAGTCACAATTCATAAAACTAATAAATACCCAGACATGGTGGAAAATTCTCAACCTCTCTCTCTGTTGAACAATTTATTCATCAATACCAGGTAAGATTTATACCTAAAAACCATTCTAGGGATGCCACAAGAAGGGTCTTAAATCTGATGCAGTTGGCGGGCTTCCTGGGGCTCCCTGGAGAAGTCCCGTCTATTGATGCTGAAAAATCCTTTGACAGGGTGGGGCTTCTTGGAGCTTGTACTGAATAAATTTTTGTTTTCAAATACTTTTATTGTGCTAATCTTTTTATCGTATAGGGATCCTAGGGCTTATATTACTGGTATGGGCTTTGATTCCCAAAAATTAGTATAGCCATTAGGGTTAGGCAGGAGTGTCCTTCATAAACCCTTATATGTAATCCAGGCAATAAGACAAACTTCCGATATACAGGGCATTCAACTTGCAGGTAAAAAACATACCGTATCATGTATGCGGATTACATAATTATATGTTTAAACCCAGCCGAGTCTCTCAAGACCCTCCAAAAACCTATTGAGATTTATATTTCTTTGTCATATTATAAGATAAATGAAGAGCAATAGTTTTGGATTAGCGGTTCTCGCCAACTTAAAGAATTTATAGCTGCTAAATTCTTGTATTCAAGGGTAATAGGAGGCTTATTTGCGGGCCATCGTCCCAGTCAGCTTTAATGGTATGAACCTTCTTTCACAGGTTAAAGATCTAATTTAGATTATATATTATTAATAGATAGATATATTATTATTATTTGTATAATCCTATATTAACCCCTTCCCAACATTTGACGCAATAGTACTGCATGGCGGGAGGTGCATTCCCGCATTTTGCAGTACTATTATGTCATGCTTCTGGCACCGGCTCCTGAACGGAGCCAGCACCAGAAGCTATGGTTGTCGGCTGTATATTATAGCTGACACCCGCCTCTAACCTCCACGTACCGAGATTCCTCCGATCGCAGGTGTTAAGATAAGATAAGATAATCCTTTATTAGTCCCACAGGAAATTCACAGTATTACAGCAGCAGAGAGGGTACAGAGAATATTAGGGATAAATGAACAAAAAGAAAAGGGGGATAAAAAGACAAAAAAAGAGACAAGCAATGATCGGCAGTTTGATGTTTAGTCTGTGGATGGGACCTGCAGGGACTGGTTAGGTGAGGGGGGCAGGTTACTTCGGTTTGGACCTTGTTTGTTGAACAGCCTGATGGCAGCGGGGAGGAAGGACTTACGATAACGCTCCCTCTCACACTTGGGGTGAAGCAGTCGGTCACTGAATGTGCTCCCCAATGCCACCACAGTCTCATGCAAGGGATGGGAGCTATTCTCCAGAATAGACTTCAACTTACACAGTGTCCTCCTCTCAGCTACCACCTACACTGTGTCAAGAGGACCCCCCAGGACAGAACTGGCTTTCCTAATCAGTTTGTCCAGTCTGCTCCTCTCCCTAGCTGAGATGCTGCTTCCCCAACAGACTATGCCAAAGAAGATGGCTGGTGCCACTACAGAGTTGAAGAAGGTCTTAAGAAGAGCCCCCCGCACTCCGAATGCCCTCAGCCTCCTCAGCAGGTGTAGCCGGCTCTGACCCCTCCTGTGAAGTGCGTTTATGTTCTCTACCCACTCCAGTTTATTGTTGAGGAGGACACCCAAGTACTTATAGGACTTCAACGCCTTTCAATGTCTGTCCCATGGATAACCACCGGTTGAGAAGGAGGACTGTGCTTACGAAAGTCCACCACCATCTCCTTGGTCTTCCCAGCATTAATCCTAAGGTGGTTTCGCTGGCACCAGTCCACAAATTTCCGTATCAGTTCTTTGTACTCCTTGTCGTTCTCACCTGTAATGAGGCCTACTATTGCAGAGTCATCAGAGAACTTCTGGAGGTAGCAGCTACATGAATTGTACCTGAAATCTGCTGTGTACAATGTGAAGAGGAAGGGAGCCAGAACTGCACCTTGAGGTGCACCTGTACTACTCATCACAGTATCCGACACACAGTCCTGGGCTGTCGGTTTGTGAGGTAGTCTAGGATCCAACTAGAGAGATGGTGGTCCACTCCAGCCAGATCCAGTTTGTCCCTTAGTAGCCCTGGCTGTATGGTATTGAAAGCACTGGAGAAATCAAAGAACCAAGTGAGAAAGAGCTCGGTGTAGAAGGTGGATGATGGCATCATCTACACCAATGCCTGGCCGATAAGCAAACTGTAGGGCGTCCATAGATGAGCTCACTAGAGGGCGGAGATGTGTGAGAACCAACCTCTCGAAGACCTTCATCAAATGGGATGTTAATGCCACCGGTCTGTAGCTGTTGAGGTCCGATGGGTGAAGTGTTTTTGGAACTGGTACCACACAAGATGTTTTCCACAGTTGTGGTACCCTTTCCAACTCCAGACTCATGTTGAACATATGTGCAATGATACCACAAAGCTGATCACCACAGGTCGTGATTAATCTTGCACTGATACCATCTGGTCCTGTAGCCTTGCCCACTTTGAGTCTTTTCAGCTCTTTTCTCACCTGGGCACTTCTAAGGATCAAATTGTAGCCTGATGACTGACAGCTGGTTTGACTGATCTGTGGATGAGGGCTAACAGCAGGGGATCTAGTGGGGGAGACATTGAGTGTGGAGGAGACAATAGAATGGTTTCCTGATGACATGGACTCATGTTGTCTCAGGAGGGAAGCCTGTGAGGTGGGAGAGGCAGGTGTGTGATCAAACCTATTGAAGCGGTCACGCTTAAAGGGGCATCTCAAGTGATTTGGACCCCCCAGCGACACTTTCCGGAGCAGTCAGATGATCGGATGGCAGCCCCAGGGTCTGCCAGAGCCCCGGGACTGCGCCTACTAGCAGGACCCAGGGCATCTGTATTACACTGTGTTATATGAATGAGAGCTTGAACAAGCGATTAAGGCATCGCTTGTTCAAGCCAACCTGCCAAAAATAAAACACTTGGTTTTTGTAATAAAAAGATTAAAGCTAAAGTCCCCTAAACCCAAACATTCCCTATAGACGTCTAATAAAGAAAACACTAAATAATCAATAAACCCAGCATATTTGGTATCGCCACATCCATAACAATCTGTGCAATAACTCAACCAGAAAAACTTGTCAGAAATGTACATTTTTCATAAAATCGTTTCACAAAAATGTTAACCCTAGAATGCATACCTGGGGCCTCGCAGGCCCGGTCTGTTAGTTTTTTTCTTTTTACTGCAAGATTACTTTAGTTAGAATTCTGAAACTCTAGGTATTCCTCAGTTATATAGTTGTTAGTCATTTCCAGTTGTTCATATATTTTTATGTTACAGGCATTTCGGTATAATAACTCTTTTTTGTGAATACCCCATATTTACATACCTGGGGCCTTTTAGGCCCGTACTAGGTTTACATGTGATCCTAAGTCTTTTTGTCTTTTCTGTTGCTGGGGAAAACTGTAGCGGGCAACGGCAGCGCGCGGGGAGAGGAGGAGGAGGTGAGCGCAACTCACCCCCGCCCCTCCCCATAGGGATACATGGTGCACGGCGCCGTATTACTGGAAAAGATAGGACATGTCCTATCTTTTTCCCGGGTACGGAGCGGTATGGTGCCGCAAGTGTGCTGCACTGTACCGCTCCAGTAGGGCGCTGTGCGCCCATTGCCGTCTATGGGGGACGATTATCGGCCGTATATACGTCGGCAGTATATATGTCCCCCATATGGTCGTGTGAATGTAGCCTTAGTCTTTATGACTGAGTGTGGATTGTGCCTGACTACATGGTCATGTGATCTTGGGAAGGAGGCTACCTCATGATGTCATGCATCTCTGACATCATAGTTCCTGAACAGGAAGGAGGAAGGAGTCAGTTTTCTTGTTTCTTGAAAAAGAAACTCTGAGCTCCAAAAATCCAAAGATTTCCACTTCACCTAAAAGAAAGTGGTGACCTGCTGAAGGTGAGAGGAGGGGCTGCACAGACACTAACAAAGAGTCTACAACCCTTATTGTAATCATTTTTTTTCATTATAGTTTACTGACCAAGAAATCAAAGCAATCATTTTTGATAGACAGTCCTGTGTAAAATACTACAATTTCATCTTCCAGATGTTGAATTACAGATAACATGTGAAAGATTTTGCGGTCATTAGTAAATTCAAAAAGGAAACTTTGAAAAGGGAAATTCCTGCAGCATGTTTACTGCAACCGGTCTGTAGCTGTTGAGGTCCGATGGGTGAAGTGTTTTTGGAACTGGTACCACACAAGATGTTTTCCACAGTTGTGGTACCCTTTCCAACTCCAGACTCATGTTGAACATATGTGCAATGATACCACAAAGCTGATCACCACAGGTCGTGATTAATCTTGCACTGATACCATCTGGTCCTGTAGCCTTGCCCACTTGAGTCTTTTCAGCTCTTTTCTCACCTGGGCACTTCTAAGGATCAAATTGTAGCCTGATGACTGACAGCTGGTTTGACTGATCTGTGGATGAGGGCTAACAGCAGGGGATCTAGTGGGGGAGACATTGAGTGTGGAGGAGACAATAGAATGGTTTCCTGATGACATGGACTCATGTTGTCTCAGGAGGGAAGCCTGTGAGGTGGGAGAGGCAGGTGTGTGCTCAAACCTATTGAAGCGGTCACGCTTAAAGGGGCATCTCAAGTGATTTGGACCCCCCAGCGACACTTTCCGGAGCAGTCAGATGATCGGATGGCAGCCCCCGGGACTGCGCCTACTAGCAGGACCCAGGGCATCTGTATTACACTGTGTTATATGAATGAGAGCTTGAAGAAGCGATTAAGGCATCGCTTGTTCAAGCCAACCTGCCAAAAATAAAACACTTGGTTTTTGTAATAAAAAGATTAAAGCTAAAGTCCCCTAAACCCAAACATTCCCTATAGACGTCTAATAAAGAAAACACTAAATAATCAATAAACCCAGCATATTTGGTATCGCCACATCCATAACAATCTGTGCAATAACTCAACCAGAAAAACTTGTCAGAAATGTACATTTTTCATAAAATCGTTTCACAAAAATGTTAAAGTAATCAAAAAAAAAAAAGTTATATGCACCAAAATAGTACCACTGAAAAAATAAGCCTTAAATTAGCTCTGTCAAACAGAGCTAATTTAAGTTATGTCTCTGAAAATGGCGAAATGAAAACAAAAGAGATTTTCTTTATATTTTTAAAATTTTAATAATTTAAAATTTTTAAAAGCATAGTGATCTATAGAATAAAGAGAATGTAGTATTTTTAGGGTACAGTGTACGGCCCCCAAAAAATACAAAAAGAAAGGAAACCAAAATTGACGATTTTCTTTTCCTCCATTCAAGAGTTAATAAAATCAAATCAATAAGGTACATACCAACTAAAATGAAATATTTGTAAAGTGTATCTCATGTCCTTATATGTCCAAATTGGCAAAAAAATAAAGTTTTTATAGCCAATAAAAAGTGACAATGCATAATCTGCTCTGAATGGCACTCCCTACCTTCTATGCCGGGCCGTGTTACAGCCCCAATATAGGGTATTGTTATACTCGGGAGTGTATGTATTGGCAACGGCCATTCTTACAGGCACTGTCTGTGGACAGCCGTGGGGTCCTGATCGGACCTCAGAGATGCCATTTAATTGATTGGTGCCCCCGATGGTGCAGGGTTAATCATGGGGGAGAGACCCTTAAAAGAACATTTAAATCCCGCAGTTGACACATTTTACAGGTTAAAACACCCGCGCTCGGATGTATAAAGAAATGCCAGTACAGCTCTGATTATGAGCTGTAGCGGCATCAGCTGAGCGTCAATGAGAAAAGCTCAGTGACACATTTATACATCGCTGAGCATTAAGAGGTTAAAGTTTGGCCCAAATAATGCAAATAATTCCTTGTATTACTTCAACCAAAACACATTAAAGGGGTTGTAACAAAGTCACTATTGAATTGGAGAGAAAGGGAGTGTTCATGTGTATTACAGCAACCACAATGTGAATTGGGTCAAACTGGAAGCTGTTTTCCATGTGTTGGTCCCTTGGAAGACCTGGTACAGGAGTGGAGACAAGTGTGATCACTGCTCCAGACCAAAGCTTCCACACTACAATGGTTCTAACAATGCACCAGGTGTGCAACCCCTTAAAGAAGGGTGTGGAGCAGTCAGAAGTCTCTCTACCTGGAGACAAAAAAGCTGGACTGTGTGAGAGCCACACGTGAGTGACACGGGGTTACTAAACGTATGTGTCATGCTGGCAGGGAGAAGCCCTCCAGCCAAGTGTATAGTTAAAGCCGGACAGGCAAGGATTTTGTTTGATGTTTTGTTTGATGCTGGTATTTTCTGGAATAAATGCACAGTTTTCAACCTGAATCCTGCTGTCCATGAGAGCTTTGTCATTGCCGACCCCCACATTTGAGCTGAACACCCTACAGGGTATTCTCGTCTGGGCAATCACATTCAGTTTCACTAATCTTCCATATATAAACATTTCTTCAATAGGATGTTATTTAAAAAAATGTTCCTGTGTGAAGATAATTTCCCATAAACATAGCCATGTTGTCCCATAGAAACGAGATAGCTTCCTCGGTTACGACCACCTCACAATTGGGCAGCAGTTGCCAGACATGCGCTATTGAGTCCTGTCTGACCACCAGGATTCAGTGTTCATTAACACAGGACGGCTGGGGGACATGCAGTAACTCACGGACATTTCATATACAAAAACTTTGTTTCTTTGTGAAATCCATCCAGCAGAGGTGGCTGTATCCGAGGAAGCCATCTCGTTTCTAAGGGACAAAATGAGAAATTATGTTCACACAGGAACATTTTTTTTAATAACATGTAATTGAAGAAATTTTTATAAATGGAAGATTTATCAAACTGAATGTGAATGTCCAGACGAGAATACCCCTTTAAGCTAAGTATGTTGGAGGTCTGTGTATCTGATTTGAACAAAAGCAAATGGCGAGAATTACTACCCTTAAAGAATTGTCGTTTAACATGAATGAATTATGATATAGCCCCTTCAGAATTGCTGACTTAAGCCTAAAACAGTATAGGGACTGATAAATGGGTCATACTAAAAAGAAGATACCTCAAGTTTCATAAATTATTTCAAGAGACGAGGTGAAGTAGGAATATATTTAGCTTATACAGATTGGATAGATTAACAACAAAAAGGGAAATTACAATACATTCTTAGATGGGAGCAAGACTGTGAGAAATAATTTATTTCATATTGGCTTGTGGCAATAAGGAACTCCCATAAAATATTATTTTTTTCAGTAGAACAAACTATGAGGGGATATACCTTATATACTCGAGTATAAGCCTAGTTTTTCAGCACAAAAAATGTGCTGAAAAACCCAAACTCGGCTTATACTCGAGTCAAAAAAATAAATCTATCTTAACTCACCTTTCCGGTGACCCCTGTATATCTTCTGTGCGATCTGTCCGGCAGCGGCGGCAGGCTATATACACTGGGGCAGGGTCTGGCAGGCTATATACACTAGGGCAGGGGCTGGCTGGCTATATACTGGGGAGGCTGTGCCCAATGCATTTCCCACCCTCGGCTTATACTTGAGTCAATAGGTTTTCCCAGTATTTTGTGGTAAAATTAGGGGCCTCGGCGTATACTCGAGTATATACGGTATATATTTATATATCTCCATAAATCACTAAAAAAAAAATTAAAGGATGTTTAAAAAATGATACCAACATAAAGCAGATATATTTACTACAAGTTAAAATCTTAAAGGGAACCTGTCACCAGAAGGCTATATTTCAGTGGGGACAGGTTCCCATAGACAATCTAATGTGGATAGCAGGTCTTCTCATACCTTAGTGGTCTGTAGATGTTGTAATATTCACCAGTGAAGTTTCCCTGGCACCCTGCGGGTCCTAGTGAAGTCCTGGAGGCGGTTGAATTTCAGAAGGTAACATGTATTTCCTAATTAGCATATTTCCCCAGCTCCTCGTTATTCTATAGTGCGCCTCCCACATCATCCCTCTGCATCCCTCCCCCTCATGACGTCCGTCAGCTCATTGCACAATCTATCCCTTCGCTCACTGCACATGACAGGGATAGGCACAGCCGCTCACTGCTCATGCGTCCCATCCCTACGTATAGGTGGTACGCATGCCCAGTGAGCAGGGAGGCGTACCGAGCCGCCACACCTATCCGGTCATGCACAGGGACTGCAGACCACTAAGGTATGAAGACCATTTCTTCTATCCATGTTAGAGGGTCTATGGCAGTGGGTGCCAGAGGTGGCACTCAGAGCCCTTTCTGTGTTTGCCAGCTAGGGAATCATGGCTTTCTCCTGTGATCCAAGACAGCCCAAGATGGGCCATGTTTAGCGCCATTTTAAAGAGACATCCTTGGCAGCCAAGACTACAGGAGGAGCAAGAAGGTGTGGGCAGAGATGGATTATTGTCGGAGCTCCTGCTCTGGGTCCCCTGATCCTTCCTCTTCAGGGGACCCTGGAGGAAAGCTACAATCCAAATTTCTCAATCATCTTTCTATTGTGAACTCAGGACGCCAATACGATTAAAACATGTGATACAGCAAGGATCAATAAACTACTAAACTTGTCACGCTGCCACTTTGCGACACATAAGTGGGTTTTGGTTGTAGCACTCAGTCTCCAAAAGGCTTGCCATGACTGGTCTATGGGAACCTGTCCCCACTGAAATATAGCCTTCTGGTGACAGGTTCCCTTTAAATAGTAGAATATTTTTAAATGTCCATTTTATTTTATGATTTAGCATAAATGAACTCAAAAGTTTGTCACTCAAATTCTTACATTCATGGTGCTTTACAAATCATAGAGGACATATACAAATAATAATTTGTAAATAATACTGTAATACATTACAGAGTACAAACAGTCATTTGTATTTCAAAGTTTGACAAAATAAAGTGACAGGTCACATGACAAAAAAGGGATGTCTCTGGTGAAATCTTACTTTATACATTGCACTACTTACTTCAAGTTCAGCCTGGATTAGGAGACTCAAATATTTGTCCGCAAGATCCTTTACCATGCTTATATCTACTAGACAATGTTGAACTTTCTTATGTCTGCCTAATTAACAAAAATAAATAAATAAATAAATGGATTACTGACAAAAGTGTAGTTTAAATTACAATGAAAAGACTACTGTACCTTTTGTAGCTAAAAAACACACCTTTCCAAGAAAAAAGTAGGCATCCATGAGTGCAACAGAGGAAATAATATTGCTCAAACTAAAAAGAATAAAAATGATAAAGAAATGAAAAAATCGTCCAAACTAAAAATAAATAAATGTTAAGGTGCTTTCAAAATTAAAAAGAAATGTTAACCATAAAATTCCATATTTAACTTTTTTCCCCAGGGTAAATAATATAATGTTCATATAAAAGTTTTCAAGAGGTCTGAGGTGACCAAACTTTTTTCCAAATTAAATCACCTATCTTCCACGTCAACATATGTAACCCAACTCTGTGATTCTGAGTCTAGCTAGGACCAAATGTGTGCGTTCTGCGACACTGAGGCGCTGTGCTAAAAAAACACATTGAAAATGCATTGGAAACACCAAACAAACGTGCGTGAAAAACAAAGACACTGAACAAACTGACTGAAAACTGATTGAACGCTGAAGAAAAATGTCAGTTTTTCACTGACCATACCCTGATCAGACTCTGATCAGATGTCATTTGTAAGGCAAGTGTGAAAGAGGCCTTAGAGATGCTACTCTGGAGTATCTCACTTTGCATAACTATATAACACAGCATCAGCATGGCTTTATGAGGGATAGGTTATGTCAAACTAATTTAATCAGCTTCTTGAACATAGAGACTTGAACATAGTATATAAGGCTGGAAAAAGACGCAAGTCCATCAAGTCCAACCTTTAAGAATTAAATGTTTTATCCCCATATTTTTTCTCTCCAGAAAGGCATCCAGGCCTCTCTTGAACATGTACATAGAGTCCGCCATAACAACCTCCTGCGGCAGAGAGTTCCATAGTCTCACTGCTCGTACAGTAAAGAACCTTTGTCTATGTTGATGGTAAAATCGCCTCTCCTCTAGGCGCAGAGGATGCCCCCTTGTCCTGGTCACAGGCCTAGGTATAAAAAGATCTTTGAGAGATCCTTGTTCCCCTCAGTCGTCTTTTTTCTAAAATGAATAATCCCAAATTTTGTAATCTGTCAGTGTATTCTAATCCCCCCATTCCCCCAATAATCTTGGTTGCTCTCCTCTGCACCCGTTCCAGCTCTACTATATCCTTTTTATACACTAGTGCCCAAAACTGTACACAATATTCCATGTGTGGTCTGACCAGGGATTTGTATAAGGGCAAAACTATGTCTTTATCATGAGAATCTATTCCTCTCTTGATACATCCCATAATTTTATTTTTAGTGGCTCTGATCACGAAAATTAAGTTTACCATCCACCAATACCCCCAAGTCCTTTTCAGCTCCAGTTTTACCAAGTAATTGACTGTTTAGAACATAATTATACTTTTTGTTTCCATGGCCCAAGTGCATAACTTTACATTTATCTACATTAAACCTCATCAACCATTTCTCTGCCCACTCCTCAAGCTTCCACAAATCCCTCTGTAATGCTAAACTATCAACCTCAGTATTTATTACTTTACATAGCTTCGTATCATCTGCAAATATATAAACTTGACTGTGTAAACCCACTACAAGGTCATTAATAAAAATATTAAAAAGAAGTGGCCCCAATACTGACCCCTGTGGCACTCCACTGGTAACGTCAACCCAATCTGAGACGACCCTCTGTTTTCTATCACTAAGCCAATTACTTACCCAAATACACAGATTTTCCCCTATTCCCAGCAGTCTCATTTTATATACCAACCTTTTATGTGGCACGGTGTCAAATGCCTTTGAAAAGTCCAGATATACAACATCCACAGCGTCCCCCAGATCCAGTCTTGAACTTACTTCCTCGTAGAAACCAAATCAGATTAGTCTGACAGGACCGATCTCTCATAAACCCATGCTGACGCTGGGTTATAAGGTTGTTCTATGACGAGGCAAGCTCTAGAAAGGACCTTGTGGAGGCTATGGATGTTGTGTACCTAGAGTTTTCCTAGGTATTTGATAAAGTGCCACATACAATGAGACTCCTGGAACTAGGGGATATTCTGTATATTTGGGTTAGAAATTGAGTTAAGGATCAGAAACAGAGGACTCCTCAGTAATGGGAAATTCTCAGGTTGGGTTGAAGTTACTACCATTGTAGTGCCACAGGGGTCAGAATTTGACAACTTTCTTTCTAATAGCTTTATTAATGACCTCAGATGGTTTACACAGTAGAGTATCAATATTTGCAGATAATACTAAGCTCTGTAAAATAATTAATACAGAGGCTGATAGCATGACATTAAAGAGAGATTTGTCGAAGCTGAAGAATTGGATAAAGAGTTATGAGATAAATGTAAGTTTATACACTTTAGCCGTGTAAAATAATTTTCTAAATAATCAATTACTGGGTAAGTAATTAGTAGAAAAAGACTTGAGAGCATTGGTGGATGGTAAAATTAATTTTAGTCTGCCAACAACGCATATAAAATTATAGAATGTGTGATAATAGTATAGTAATATGGCCCTAATTTGTTTGTAGTTCGCCTTTCGAAACTACTATACAGTAGACCCGTCATATAACCTTGTCATGGTGCATGGTGACCCCAGTGGCGCATGAAAATCAAGGAATTAGTTCAGGGTCTGCTTGCAATAGCAGTGTATGCGCGCTACAAAAGAAAAGGGAGAAAGTGCTCATAGGGCAAAACTATTTGTCCTTAGATGTGGTTTGAGCTCCATTGTATGGATGTCACCTTGCAAAGTTACGCTGAGTGCATAACTACTATAATCTCCAAATCAGATCGTGGTCATGAAGGCCGATGGCCCGTTCTGTTGTCCATAAATCCTGTCTAGGTCCATCAGATTGGATCTTTACATCAAGAAGAAAAAAAAAAATGCTGTATCGAAGATACTAGAGCTACTGTACGCGGCACCATCAATCCGTATCTGAGTAATACATTTGGAGATACTACCGACAACCTCTTCATCTGGTTGATGTAACAGCCTGTTATATGAGACTGATGGTGCAGTTTTAACATTTAAATACAATTTTTTAAGATAACTTTTTTTAATGAAATATACTGGCAGTGTAGCATTTCACACATACAAGACATAGTACATCCTTCACATAGGATCAAGTAAGGTCATTTAGGGGGAATCTGGCTATGTTATTGCCAAAAGTAGAACTAAAAAGGAAACTTTCAGACAAAGAAAAAATTCTATATTTCATAATAACATGGACATAAGCAGTAGTTTAAAGCCCCTGCTAACAGGTTAGGGTCAGGGGTATAGCCCACCATCCCTTGTGAACTTTGGGACGATGTGGATATACACAACAATCCTGATTTTAGGTGCAACACTCCCAAGTTTGGTACAAAGTGTTAGAGAATGGGGTACCCAGGTAAATGGGGACAGTGGCGCCATTGTAACAATTTTCTGTGGAAAGGTATCTGATAAAATGTACTTAACTGAAGGATGGGATAGGCCATATTAGCATGTGAACACTCCCCTCCCCAGGTGATGTCACAAGACCTCTGCTAAGATATCACTGGTGTACAAGAACAGAACACAAGCAAAACTAGAACCAACAAGCCAGAACGAGACATAGTTTATTTAAGCAATTGTGGCATCTGATGTGCAGTCCCAACCTTTTGCAGAATTGTACCAGGAACCTCCAGCCTCAGAGAAACCGAAAGGAGAGAACACTCAGGAATCAAGTGGTGATGGTGGCGATAGTGCCCCTAGTCTTATAGACTTTTTCTATACACCTACAGCATATTTATGACTATGAGCCTGAGATTATGATAAAGCTTCTGATATAAGTACAGGAGTATGCGGAGCACAAAGTTGAGAGACAGTTGTCCCCTCCCTATGGCAATTGACCACCTTCTTTGCACCTGTCCTGCTGAGTTGAGATGGTCTCCCGTTTCTGGATAGACTAAGTCATTGGAGATAACTGCCCAGATAGCAGATGTTTATGTTGCAATTAGTATACGCCTGCTGCTCCAGGATGAAAGGGGGAAAAGCCCTGTAAGCACCTCCACTGTTGCTCACAAAGCTCTAGGGGCGACACATGCCCTACCCAAAGCCTGCTGGACATCATGGTTTTGTTTGTAATCCAGTTTGGCATATGAGAACTGTGTCCCCGGAGAAGAAGACTGTTGCCAAACCATTTTTTCCCCTTCTGTTTTGTTGGTGGGACTAAGAGATTGCCTGGTGATCTACATGCCATTCCTATGGATGACACTGTAACCATGGGGGTCAGGGATAATGGTGCAGAGATGACCCAGGTGCACCCAGGATATCATCCCAGGAAGGACTCCAACTGCGGATGGAGTTGGAGTCCTCCCTAATGTGAAATGGGGATCTTGGTCCTATGGATGCCAATGAGGACACTGGGACACTCAGTGCCACACATGAGTAGAATTCTGTGACACCCGATACTCCTAGGACTGTGCCTACTATGGTTTGGGATAGCTATACATCTTATGATATAGTAGAAAACTGGAGTTGCTAACCAGTAATGATGTTTCCCTGAACCACAACAGCACCAACGAAAGAGAGCGGTTCCACCCCCAGGATCAGGAAACCATGAACATAAAAGCTAACAACCTCTGCGTTTCAAATACTGTATGGACCTATTTAAATTTTGCTTAATCTTTAAAAACTATTAGTATACACTACCGCTAAAAAGTTTGGTGTCACTTAGAAATTTCCTTATTTTTGAAAGAAAAGCATATTTTCTTTCAATAAAGCCAACATTGAATAAATCATAAATAAACACCATACATTGTTAATGTGGTAAATGACTATTCTAGCTGCAACCGTCTGGTTTTTAATGCAATATCTTCATAGGTATATATAGACCCATTTCCACCAACCACCACTCCAGGTGTTTAACATTTTTTATGGGTTTGCTAACTGTGTAAGGGGGCTAATGGATGTTTATAAAACCCTTAAAAACCCCTGTTCAAGTATGCTAGCAGAGCTGAAAACAGTTTGGTTGATCAGAGAAGCTATACAACTGACCTTCCTTTAAGCTGGTTGAGATTCTGGAGCATCATTTGAGTGATCTACGAAACTCTCACAATGGCCATAAAACAAACACAACTAAGCAGCAAGACCAGTACATTAGAGTTTCAACTGACACCTCACTGGTCCACAACTGGCAGCTTCATTAAATAGTACCCATCAAACACTAATGACAACATCTTTAGTGAAAAGGTGACTTCAGGGTACTGGTCTTCAGGGCAGAATGGCAAAGAAAAAAGCCATATATGAGACTGGCTAATAACAGAAAATGAACTCAGACATTGGACAGAGGAAGATTGGAAAAAATAAAAGTGCTATGGACAGACAAATCTAAGTTTGAGGTGTTTGGATCACAGAGAAGAGCATTTGTGAGATGCAAAACAATTGAAAAGATGCTGGTAGAGTGCCACCTGTCAAGCATGGTGGAGGTAATGTGATGGTCTGGGGTTGCTTGGTGCTGGTAAAGTGGGAGATTTGGACAAGGTAAAAGGGATTTTGAAAAAGGAAGGCTATCACTCCATCATGCAACACCATGCCATACCCTGTGGACAGCGCTTGATAGGAGCCAACTTCATCCTACAACAGGACAATAACCCGAAGCACACCTCCAAACTATGCATGAACTATTTAGAGAAGAAGAAGACAGCTGGCATTCTATCCGTAATGGAGTGGCCAGCCCAGACACCAGATCTCAACCCATTTAGTTGTTGTGGGAGAAGCTTGACTGTTTGACACGCAAAAAGTGCCCATCAAGCCAATCGAACTTGGTGGGAGTGGCCTTTTGGAAGCATTGGGTGACATTTCTACAGATTATCTCAGCAAATTAGCAGCTAGAATGCCAAAGGTCTGCAATACTGTATTTCGGCAAAGACGGCATTCTTGGATGAAAGCAAAGTTTGAAGGAGAAAATTCTTATTTCAAATGAAAAAAATAAATAAATATATTTCAAACCTTGTCAATCTCTGCACAATATTTTCTATTCATTGAAAAATAAAAGTTATTGTCTAGGTGACCTCAAACTTTTGAGCGGTAGTGTATGAAACAGACATGTCTTTGTCGATTTTACAAATTTGCTATACAAACATTATAGCATTTTCAGAGAGTGCGTTTTTTCTATAAATGAGTTAATGGGTTACAATAGTATGCTAAAAGAACACAAAACGTTAAATTATGTAAACTAAATTGCTGTTAAGTAATTGATTTATCATTTAATACAAATAATGTAGTGCTTTTTAAATACTGCAATTGTTTTAGAGTACATATACTTTTTAGTGGCATACTACAGAGCAGACATTTTTCAAGCAAAGCAGGAAAGGTGTTAAAAATTAGAATACTTCCTCTTCCCTAGGATCTTGTTTGCATTCTAAAGTAGTTACCTTATATACTCGAGTATAAGCCTAGTTTTTCAGCACAAAATTTGTGCTCAAAAACCCTAACTCGGCTTATATTCGAGTCAACTAAAAAAATAAAGACAAAACTCACCTTTGACGTCACCTGTAGGTCCTCTTCTGTCTGAGACAGTCTGAGACAGAAGAGGACCTATGGGGGACGTCGGAAAGATGAGTACAGTGCTATTTTTTTTCCTACTACAGGGGCTGGGCAGGCTGTATGCTACAGGGGCTGGCAGACTATATACTGGGAGGCTGTAACCAACGCATTTCCCACCTTCGGCTTATACTCGAGTCAATAGGTTTTCTCAGTTTTTTGTGTTGAAATTAGGGGTCTCGGCTTATACTCAAGTATATACGGTACTACAAAATGAAAATGGGTACAGAACAAATCTTAATGTGATGGAATTGTCTCTTAGAACAGATACACATTGAACAAGTATTATACCATCTTAAATGTAGAAGCATTTTAATAACCACGGCAAGGAAAGGTATCATAAAATACATACCTGTACTGGCTGTGTAAATTGATTAAAAACACGATCATGTCAAAACGTGGACGAAGGTGATCTCTTTCAAATGGTAGAGGAAGTGATGATGTCGTGTGACTATAAAACAAAATAAAAAACAGAAAAAGTTAACAGTACATAAGCTATTTTGGTTACACTTATGAGAACTCTAAAACACTGATATATTCAACGTCAGTAAATCTGAAAAGACCTTGAAGTTGAAGGGGTCGCCTGGGCTTTAAATCTTTTTAAAGACTGTAGTGGAGGCAGTCTCGGAATACCTCTATGTTGCCCCAAAGGGATGCGCATTTGTTAAATGTGGCCAAGAATGATCATGCAGCTGGGTTGATATCTCTGCTTTATCAATTACTTTGCAAGTTCTTGGATGGCGACTGATGTCAGGGATATCTCGAATGAGCAATGGTAATCTATGCTTGAGGCAATTCAGCTATGCTCTCTTGGGGAGGCCAGTTGCCTTTCACAAGCATACATTGTACGTAGAGTATATAGGATTACTAAGTTTTTGTGCAATATATGGGTATGCCAAGATTCAATGTGCCCTAAATGTTAAGAAGAACCACCATATGATGTGGGCTTGCTCAAGATTGCATGCATTTTGAACGAAAGTGCTGGATCTCATTGATAAAATATAGAGTCTCCCCAGAAACATATTGGTATGTGTTCTTGGATGTATGGATGTTAATACTTGTTCCCATGACAGCACAAAATTTTGAAATTCCAGTTGTCACAGGGCAAAAAAAAAAAAAAATATTTGTCTGCAGCTACAACTATAAGATATACCTGTTCTTATTTACACACAAATTCAACTTAAGTACAAACCTACAGAATCTATCTTGTAGGTAACCTTGGGACTGCCTATATTTGCAAATAGATAGTTTCCATGAATTCTCCATCTAGCATCTACCAGGTAAATGACGTGGAGGTCTCCAATCTGTTTTGAGCCAGCCATCCGCATTTTGTGGGTTTTTCAAAGAATAGAGTCTTATACTCAAAGATTATTCGCAGCCGTGCAAGATACACCATTGAATAAGATATTTGCAAGTGTCTCAAGATTTCTTTACTCCAATAATTGATGCTCTTGTTTCCTGCAGAGAAATCCAGAAAAAGTGAAATGGTAGTATTTCGATAGGAAAAATAGTTCCATGCCTCGTGGAGGCTTGCCATATGGAATCTCTGTCTCTGCTACACATGAGAAGCACGCCTGTGGGGGGTCTCATGGGGACTTGATGCACCCTCTCCACTGCATATGCTGGTGTAAATGCAGCCACTGGTAAAGTGCCCCAAAACAATTCTCAATAAACAATACTGTACTGCCCACTCTGGCAGTCCCAAAATACATACATTATTTCGGCATGGACAATTTTCCAAATCATCCATCTTTTGTGTCCAGAGGTCAGCAGGCTTTTTTAGGGCTCTCAATTGCACTGGCATGGGGGTTTAAAGAAGTCCTCCATTTGAGAGTTGCGTGCCTCGTTTTAAGAGATCCTATTCCTCAGAGCCTGCATGTTATGGCGCAGTAAACCAACATCCACCCTAATTTCTTCCATCTTTGTGGTAAGAGAGGCAGTAGAAGATTGTATAGCTGCCAGCAGCTGCGCTTCTTTCAACGTGGGCTCTATGTCCTCTTGAGTGTTATCAGAAGCAGGCCCTTAGGGGGAAGGAAAACATGGTGGTGCAGTGGAAGCACCGGCATCATCTTAGATATTCTTCCAGGCAAATTCTCAGAGCTTTGCTGCAGCAGCGGTACTCTGCAGGATAATGGTATGAAAGCTGCGGTGGTGCAGAGCTCTGCTACATTCGTCCGCTGCTGGCTTGCCACTCTCAAATATAAAAACTCTTCTTATCCCTTGTCAAAAAAATCCACTTATTTCAGAGAATGACATGCCGGAGATACGTCTAGACAAAAAAAAAAAAAACCCCAATGCCCGATTTGTGACATGTAATAAAGATAGGGGGGGGGGGATTTATCGTTAGGTAGGATTTTGGCAGTTGTCTATGTGTTAGACTGGCAGGTTTCCGCCAGTCTGATTTATAGTCCAGTGTATGTGCAGTGTGTGCTCTATGCGAATAGACTGCACCAGTCGCACGCATGTTTAACATCTGCTCAATTTCTGCATTTTTGCACAGAAAATTCACAGTACCCAAAATTGAGCAAAAATGTAAAAATTTAGCAAGTTTGTGTCTCAAACTTGCTAAATTTTAACGTTTTTGCTCAATTTTGAACGTGAAGAGAGGCAGGAAAAAGGCAATTGAAAATCAAATTTAAACCCGGAGGTAAAAATCCCACAGAGACCAGACTGCGATTTGTAAACCACCAACATGCAGGCAGCTGAGTGTAATTGGCAGCATAAATGCATTAAATTATGCAGGAGAGACAGTCAGTCCCAAATATTGGATTACAAGGATTGTAAACCAACCAAGCTCTGGCAGGATCTGCTCTTCTTTAACCCGCAGCAGACCGCCTGAGCTCCCTCTCAGCGCTCCCTTTCTGAGTTCCCACTCAGCACTTCCATTTTTGGTCTGACGAAGGGGTCTCCCCGAAACGCGTTACTTTTGGATATCACTGCTACCAATAAAATTTGTGTTAATCACTACACTTGGAGATTTCTGTTCGGTTACTAGCGCACTCTCCCGGCCCTCTCCAAAAGGCCAAAGCCCCTCTTTCCCTTCTGAGCTCTACTGTGTACCCATACAACACTTTATATGCAAAAGTGGTGCAGTTCTGTGTTAAGGGGTTAATGAAAATCTACCATTTGATACATTATGAACCAAACATACCTTCAGAATGCTGAACCCTACAGTGATGAACCCTCTGATAAAAACTAGCAGACTCTGCAGGGCCATACACGGTTTGGCGTATTCATGCGGGACTAGTCACCACAGCCCTATGGCGTGGGAGGGGCATTGCGGGGCAGAAGCAGTCCCCTGGAAAGCCCCGAGGTGTGAGTCCCCCCCTTCCCCATTTTACAAATCCGCCAGATACAAAAATAAACGCACCAGTCTGCCATTACGGAGCTGGGATAGCCCACTGTTAGGGGGCTATTCCAGCGCAACAATAACAGCCTGCGCTCGCCCTACTACCTGACCCACAGCTCTTCATCGGCACCCCTATGGGGGTAAGTACCGGGGTAATAGTATTGGCATTAGTGTGAATTTCCTCCCTCAAAAAGGCGAACATTAAGACCAGCCCTCAGTAATGAGCACCATCAACTAGACAGCACCACTACCATGGTAAACTATGAAGAGTGTCGCTAAGAAAAAAAACACACTATTATTAACACAAAGAATTTTATTGAAACAAACATGCTCTGTAAGCTGCTTAGAGTAGGCATATTATAGCGCAAGCATAACCGCAAGTTTAACCCCTTAAAGCCGAAGCCACTTTTCAACCTCCTGACACGGCCCATTTTTTTTTTTTAAATCTGACATGTGTCTATTTAAGTTGTTATAACTTTGGAACACATATTCAGTTGATTTTGTCACAGTTTTTTGTGTCACGATACATTGTACTTCATGTTGGTTTGTTGGTTGAGAAATTTAAGCATTATGTTTAGTATTTATGAAATAAATGGAAATTTGGAAAAAAAACTATGTTTTCCAAATTAAAAATTTTCTACTTTTTGGAAAGTTGGTCATATCACTAAAATAACTTTATAACTAACATTTTCCATATGTCTGCTTTAACTTGGCATCATTTTTTTAAACATCTTTTCCTTTATTTAGGATGTTAGGAGGCTTATAACTTTAGGTGCAATTTTTCAGATTTTCACGAAAATCATCAAAACCTACTTTTGGAGGGTCAATTTAGTTAGAAGTGATTTTATAAGGCCCACATGTCAGAAAACCCCCACAAATGACACAATTTTAGAAACTACACCCCTCAAAATATTCAAAACACCCTTTGGGAATTTAGTTAACCCTATGAGCGTTTCATGAGGGTGAAAAATAAATTTAAGTGAAATTACAGAAATGTAATTTTATCTTACAATAGATTCATTGAACACTAAAATTTGCACCTTCACAATGGGTTAAAAAGGAAAATGTATTTTACAATGTTTAGTGCAATTCCTCCCGAGTAAGCCATTACCCATTTTGTCACTGTACCCTGCTGTACAGGCACAGGGGGGCACTTGGAAGGGAAAGAGCGTTGTTTCGTTTTTGGAGTGCAAATATAGCTGAAAAAGTTTTCATGTGTCAAGATGCATTTGGACAGCCCTAATGGTACCAAAACAGAGGTGAACCCCGAAATGCACCCTTTGGAAAATTTCGCAAGGTGTAATATGTGTGTGTATTTGCCCCTACAGGTGTTTGCTTCAATTAGGTCCCTAAAAGGAAAAAGGTGAACATTTTTCTATAAAAGGTCATTTTACCCCTAATTTTCTATAGTTGTCGGCTTATAATCGAGTATATAACGGTAGGTATGGTAATTCTTTGGGTGGGGGTGGTGCCTACTCCGGGGTGCTCTGGCTTTTTTTGTGAGGTTTTTTTTTTTTTCTTTTCAACTTGCTCAATTGTGTGGTCTGTTTTTTTCCGCTGCAAGCTTGGTTTTTCCCTTTGCACTGCATATATCTTCCCCGCTGGGGTTTTTTTTGCCTGTGTGCACGCCAAATTCATTTCAGCAGTTTATTTTTTTTTTTAAATCTGCGCTTAGCGGCGAAAAATATACTGTATATACAGAGATAAAGCTGAGACCCCTAATTTTCCACCAAAACTGAATGGAAAACACTATTGGACTCAGTCCGGGTGAGAAATGCATTGGTCCAACCAGCCCCCAGTATACAGCGCCTGCCGTGGGCCGATGTTTATGGACCCCCCCAGTGTTAGCCGAGCACAGGCCTTGCCCCCATCTGGTTTTAACGCCTACCATCTCCGGCGTCAACGAATCGCCGCATGCGCGGGTGTTAGGGGCATTTAACATGTAGCTGTATAAGAGCTTGTAACAAGTGATCAGAAGACAAGTTCAAGTGTAAGTCAAGCTACATTAATACTAGAGGTAAAAAATAATAAAAATTAGCAACATTATGCGCTCGTAAGAATGCATATACTAAAACAAATGCAAGTTTTTTTCTATTCATAGTTTCTTTCAAGCTTGAAAAATAAAATAAAATAAATAGATGGGACCCGTTAATACATAGTGAGTCCGTGAATAAGAGATAATGATATTTTGTTGATTCTACAGTGAACACACACCCCCCCCCAAAAAAAATTGCATGATTTTATTTGCCCACACAGGATAGGAGTTAATCATTGTGCTTCAATAAGGTTAAAAAAAAACCCATCTAAATGAACTTTTTTTTACACGTGGATCATCGGTCTTGCAGGAGAATAAGCCCTTAATTTCTAATTGCAAAAAAAAAAAAAAAGATTGGTATACCTATTCCTGACGCGCATTGTCAGTAGAATGGTGCGGTGTGGTAGTGACTTGCCCATTTTCCATACACGGATGATCGGGGAAGCATGGCAGCTTTTCATGAACAGTTCCATCCTGGCCCCAGGACCAAAGAAGGGGTACATCCCCCCCACCCCCCTACTCCTCCCCGGCGGTCTGATACCTGCTATGGTGTCACAATGCAGACCATCCAATAGAAGCGAATTTACTTATGACGTCAGTAATAACGATCAACCCATGTCTGAGATATGCTTGATAGGGGACAGTTGGTGGAGTGTTCCTGATGTCCACCAACTTGCCTGCGGATTGCTCGGTGTGGTTTTAAACTGCCCCTCTGTCCATGTTGCCGCTAGTTTGGTGGTCGTTTGGTACCAAGGCCATAGCAGCAGTATTCGTCACATATGGCATGAGCGTAGGGTTGATAAGCAGAACACTTTGGCTATACTCCCTACTGGAATGAGCGATCTCTCTGAAAACGAAGATATGGTTACAAGCTGGCTGGTTCATGTACCTGGTACCATGATGCCGTGTGACAACTCTTACGAACTGTTGCAATGTGGCAGTCCTGCCGTATAATTTCTACATTTTTTAAGAGAAGTATTACGGAAAACTATATTTGGACAAGAATGACCCCAGTACCTCTGGATCAGGATCCCGTGTTTGCAGGACAATAGGACTCCTATAGAGTCGTTCCAAAGAGGAGTTTAGGAGGACACTATACTACAACTGGAGAGACCTTCGACCAATCCAGAGTGACAAAGTTGTGTTGGTCCCTTGGTATATTCATCCTCCTTATGGACCAAAAGCATTCAACAATTGACATGCCACAACCTGTTTGAATTCATTTGGTTAAAATGGAATAAGTTGACCAACGGTTATGTAATGTTCGCCCTATAACCTTTCGATATATTTCATTGGCGGGATGTAGGTTTTGGCAAACTAGGGGCACTGTGGGTTTATGTTTTTTATTCTAGGGTTTATCTATTATCCCCTTTAGTTCGGATTGTTTTAGCGAAATCCTTAATAATTCTACAAGTTCTTCTTTTCTTGTTTTTTTTCTTTTTTTCTTTTTTCTTTTTCTTTTACTTTTCCTTTTCTTTTCTTATTTCTATTTTGATTTTCTTTCTTCTTTCTTTTTCCAAGTGCTCTATCACTTTCGGAGCCCTTGCTGATTTCTTGGCTAGCATTAGGATCACATGTTGGGTTCTTTACTCGCATCAGGAAATATGGTTTCTAATCAGTGAGCTGACATGTTTCCAGTGAAACCTAAGGTGGTGGAAACATAAAGGGCAACTGAACTTTCCTAGAAATTCAATTGCATTCATCTGGAGCTCATTGCAATCATACTTTGGAAACCACCTGTATGTTCAAATTCTAATGTTCAACCGCGTGGATTGCCTTACATCACATAGTTACACATTGCACAATTCCCCAAGGGGTGTACATTCAACAATTAGGGTCACTTTGGGTTTACGCTGTTTTCGGTACCACTAGGGGCTCTTCCAATGTCTCCTGACACAATTGAACGGATGTTGTCAAATTTGGCCTTAAAAGACAAACATCACTTTACTCTACTGTGCGCCCATAAACAGTTGATAGCACATGTGGGTATGTCTACACTCGGGAGAAATAGTTTTTTACACCTTTTTCGGGGTTATTGCTATATTATCCCTTGTGGTTACAAAAATTAGGGGTTAAAAGGGATTGTTTATAGGAAAATTTTAACCTTTTTAAAATTTAGGGCCTTAATTGGAATCATTCCACCTGTAGGTGGCCAAATACAATTATACACATTGCGAAATGCTCTAGGAGTGTGCCGTTCCAAATATTGGGTCACTGTGGAATTCTTATCGTTTATACCCTAGGGTTATCCAAATGCAGGTCAAAAATTTCTTTCAAATTTGTCTCGTAAAAAGGCAAAACATCCCTTTTCCTTTTATGAGGGAGCACACCCATTTTATAGACTTTTGGGGGGATATTACATCTTATTATCCCTTGGGGTGAACATTTTTCTATAAAAGGTCATTTTACCCCTAATTTTCTATAGCCACAAGGGATAATAAAATGTAATAGCCCCCCAAAATGTATATAAAATGGTGTGCGCCCCAGTAGAAGGAAAGAGGGATGTTTGCCTTTTATAGACAAATTTGAAAGAAATGTTTGACATGCATTTGGAGAACCCTAGTGGTATAAAACAGATAAGAATCCGAAAAGTGACCCTAATATTTGAACGCACACTCCTTAGAGAATTTCGCAATGTGTAATACAGGCAGTCCCCGGGTTACATACAAGATAGGGTCTGGAGGTTTGTTCTTAAGTTGAATTTGTATGTAAGTCGAAACTGTATATTTTATAATTGAAGTTCTAGACAATTTTTTTTCTTTTGCCCCAGTGACAATTGGAGTTTCAAAATTTTTGGTGTAATTGGACCAAGGATTATCAATAAAGTGAACATTTTTCTATAAAAGGTCATTTTACCCCTAATTTTCTATAGACACAAGGGATAATAAAATGTAATAGCCCCCCAAAATGTATATAAAATGGTGTGCGCCCCAGTAGAAGGAAAGAGGGATGTTTGCCTTTTAGAGACAAATTTGAAAGAAATGTTTGACATGCATTTGGAGAACCCTAGTGGTATAAAACAGATAAGAATCCGAAAAGTGACCCTAATATTTGAACGCACACTCCTTAGAGAATTTCGCAATGTGTAATAAATGTATTTGCCCCTACAGGTGAATGATCCAATTAGGCCCTAAATTTTAAAAAGGTGAAAATTTTCCTATAAAATTTCACTTTTACCCCTAATTTTTGTAAGCCACAAGGGATAATATAGGAAATAACCCCGAAAAAGGTGTAAAACTATTTCTCACGAGTGTAGACATACCCCACATGTGCATATAAAATGCTTTATGGGCGCACAGTAGAGGAAAAGAGGGATGTTTGTCTTTTAATGTGCATATAAAATGCTTTATGGGCGCACAGTAGAGGAAAAAAGGGATGTTTGTCTTTTAGAGGCCAAATTTGACAGAAATCCTTCAATTGTGTCAGGATACATTTGGAGAGCCGTAGTGGTACCAAAACAGAGTAAAAAAAACACAAAAAGTGACCGTAATTGTTGAATGTACACCCCTTGGGGAATTTAGCAAGGTGTAATATGTGATGTAGAGCAATACACGCGGTGAAATGAGAATTTGAACATACAGGTGGTTTCCAAATATGATGTGCAATGGAGTCCAAGATGGAAATTGCAATTAATTTCTGGAAAGTTCAGTGCCCATTATGTTGCACCCATTAGGTGTCACTGTAAAAATGTCAGCTCTCTGATTAGGAAGCCATATTTCCTGATGCGAGAAAGACCCAACATGCGATCCTAAATGCTAGCCAGAAAATTCAGCAGGGCTCCGAAATGATAGAAAGAAAGAAAGAAAGAAAGAAAGAAAGAAAAAGAAAGAAAGAAAAAGTTTTCCCAGTTTTTGGTGGTAAAATTAGGGGTCTCAGCTTATAATCTGGTATATACAGTATATTTTATCGCCAGCATAAGCGCAGATTTAAAAAAAAAAATGCTGAAAATAATTTGGGTGAACACAAGGAAAAAAAACCAAGGGAAGATAGATGCAGTGCAAAGGAGAAAACCAAGCTTGCAGCGGAAAAAAACAGCACCAAAAATATGAGCAAGTTGAAAAAGAAAAAAAAAACCTCACACCAACCCACCCAAAAGAAATTACCGTATATACTCGAGTATAAGCCGACTCGAGTATAAGCCGACCCAAGTATAAACCGAGACCCCTAATTTTGCCACCAAAAACTGGGAAAACCTATTGACTCGAGTATAAGCCGAGGGTGGGAAATGCATTGGTCACAGACCCAGCCACCCCCGTAGTATACATCCGCCCCAAGCCGTGCCCCCCAGTTATACGCCCGCCCCAGCCTTGCCCCCAGTAGTATACCGCCGTGCCCTCAGTAGTATACATACAGCCTATGCCCCAGTGTATACAGCCTTGCCCCATATATACAGCCGTGCCCCCAGTAGTAATACAAGCCGTGCCCCCAGTAGTATACACCCTGCCCCCAGTAGTATCAGCCCGCCCCCAGTTCGTATACAGGCCCTGCCCCCAGTAGTATTACAACCCCGCCCCCTGTAGTATCCAGCCCTGCCCCCAGTGTATACATCCCTGCCCCCAGTAGTATACCAGCCCTGCCCCCGTATGTGATACAGCCTAGCCCCCGATCGCGCACGGCTGCTCCCCCGATGTCATTGCGGCTGTCTTCTTTAACATCGGTTTGGGACGCCGCCATGGATCCTCAATGCGGCGCCCAACTGCAGATGTTAAGAAGACAGAAGACGAGTCGCGGAAGCAAGAAGAGACGCGGAACCAGAAGGAGCCGCAATGACATCAGGGGAGCAGCGCTGCGCATCGGGGCCACCGGAGGGTGGTAATAAGTTTGTTTATTTTTTTTGCCCTTTTTAATTTTTTTTTTTTACAGTATTGACTCTTATAAGCCGAGGGGAATTTTTTTCACACATTTTTTGTGCTGAAAAACTCGGCTTATACACGAGTATATACGGTAAGATAAACCCTGAAGTATCAATGTACCCACATACACCACCTCCTATGTGGTGTAGCTTTGCGATTAAATTTGCGTTCTTTTGAAAAATTCTCAGTTAATAAATATGGTGTTGCACCCTCAAGTAAGATATGCCTCTGTGGTGCGTTTTTTCCACCATTACGTGACTTTAAAGTTGCGCTTTGTTATCGATAAAAAGCACTGGAAGTTTGGTCCACTCATCTCTACTGGCCACCCATTTTATTTTTAGGAGTGGGGGATAACACAGATTTTTTTTTCAAGACTGGGGCTCCATTTATACAGACATGCAGAGAGGGTACACATTACATCTCTCTCTGTCACTTATCCCTCTCCGTGTCTCTTATCCCCCTCTGCTTGAAACGTGTCAATGCATTTCAAGCGGAACACCCACCCTTAATCATGACTGCATATAATGGTACCATGCATCATTTCCGGTGCACTGCTGAATATTCACACCTCCCTCTTGAATGCCTGTCCAGTGGCCACAGCATCAATCACACATGGCGGAGGGAAGAGAGGCAGCACTCAATTCTGCATGGAGGGAGCAGTGTAAACTTCCTCCCCTCAGCTTCAGGCAACCCGGTAGTGTCTGACCTCCAGAGCCCCATCGTTATGAGCCCTCTCTGTCAGAAGACAGAAGACTGGTGCAGGACAGGAAGTTCTGGCCTCCGCAGTGCACACTCTTCTAAACTGCAAGACTGGTATCAGAGAGCCACCTGCTGCCCGCCTGCACCCCCGACGGAGAGGGGAAAACGCCCCGCAGATTTATCTGTTTGGGACTTTTTTCAGGAGTAAAAATACCTTTACATGCGTAATAGACGCATACAGGCGTTAATGCGCTCTCCGAGTACATCGTTTTCAAAGTAAAATTTAACACCAGACGTTATTATGCATTGCAATTCTGGATCCGATAATATTGGCAAGTATTTCTCAACAATTTTCTTCACATAATGAAACTGCCAAAAGTGACCTGTTCACGGTTGTCCCTATCCTTAATGTCTTCTTTTTGATCTTTTAACAGTTTTATGTATCATATCCAGAGAGCTGTGGTCAATGATTCCTACACAGAATGGTCACCAGTTCCAAGTGGTTTACTCCAGGATTCTGTGCTTGACCCTCTATTATTTAAAACTAGCTGTAGCTCCCGGTGCTGCCCGGGATGGTAAGTAATTGCTCTTAGCTATAACAAAATTGAATGGGTTAAAAAATATATATATTATATGCATAATATATTATATGCATACAGTGGCTGCCTCTGCCTCCGGCGCTCCCACCACAGTGGCTGCCTCTGCCTCCGGCGCTCCCACCACAGTGGCTGCCTCTGCCTCCGGCGCTCCCACCACAGTGGCTGCCTCTAACTGTCACTTTGTCTATAGAGAGATTTATCCGAAGTGTCTGGGAGCAGAACTGCTCTAGTTGCTCATGGCAACCCATCAGAGCTCAAGTTTTTTTTTTGCGCAGCGGTTTATAAAATTACATCTGATCTCCGATTAGTTTCCATGGGCAACTGGAACAGTTTTACCTCAGAAATTTAAGATAAATCTCCCCATATGTGTGAAGTAAGATGGATACAGACAGATATAAGCGTCTTTTACTCATTGCCTATAGCCAATCAAAGCTCAGAGCTCATATTAATGACCTGTGGCGGAACAGCAACCAATTATGGCTCAGTTTCCAACTGACACAGCAGCAGCAGAGAATGGCTGAATGGAGAATGGATTTTGGGAAGCATGGGGTGATACGATGGTACAGATTCCTTTAGCGGATGTGTGCGTGTGTGGATGTGTGTATATATATATATATATATATATATATATATATATATACACACATCTATATTATATAATACTATATATTATACACAGTATGTCCGCTTAAAGGAATCTGTACCTCGTATAACCCCATGCTTCCCAAAATCCATTCTCCATTCAGCCATTCTCTGCTGCTGCTGTGTCAGTTGAAACTGAGCCATAATTGGTTTGCTGTTTCGACACAGGTAATTAATATGAGCTATCGAGCTTTGATTTGGCTAAGGCAATGAGATGAAAAGGACGCTTATATCTGTTGTATCCATCTTATCTTCCACATATGGGGAGAGTTATCTTACAATTTCTGAGGGTTAAAACTGTTCAGTGACCATGGAAACTAATCGGAGATCAGATGTGACTTTAATAAACCGCTGCCCAAAAAAAAAACTTGAGCTCTGATGGGTGCCACTGAGCAACTAGAGCAGTTATGCTCCCAAGACACTTCGGATTCAATTCTTATAGACACAAAAGTTGACAGTTAGAGGCAGCCACTGTGGTGGGAGCGAGGAGGAGAGCAGAGGAAGCCATGGTGGCTGGGATGGCCGGAGGCAGAGCGCAGCTCACTCGGTGGGTAGAGCGCCGGAAGGCAGAGGCAGCCCCTGTAGCAATATAATTATTATGAGGCATATAATATATATATTTTTAACCCATTCAATTTGTTATAGTAAGAAGTAATACTTACCATGCCCGGGCAAGCACCGGGAAGCTAACGCTAGTTTTAAATAAGAGGGTCAAGCAGAATCCTGGACGGTCAAACCACTTGGAAACTGGGACCATCTTGTGTAGGAATCATTGACCAAGCCTCTGGATATGATACATAAAAAATCTGTTAAAAAGACAAAAAAGAAGAACATTAAAATAGGATAGGGACAACCGTGAACAGTCACTTTTGGCAGTTTTCATGTATGTGAAGAAAAATGTGAGAAATAATTGCCAATATTATCGGATCCAGAATTGCAATGCATAATAACGTATCGCGTGTTTAAATTTATTTTGAAAACGATGTACTCGGAGGCGCGGCATTAACGCCTGTATGACGTCTATTACGCATGAAAGGTTATTTTACTCCTGAAAGAAGTCCCAAACAGATCATAAATCTGCGGGGCGTTTCCCCTCTCAGTCGGGGGATGCAGGCGGGGCAGGCAGGGGCTCCTGATACCAGTCTTGCAGTTTAGAGAGTGTGCACTGTGGAGGCCAGAAATTCCTTGTCCTGCCACCAGTTGGCGCTTTGATCAGAGAGGGCTCAAACAGGGGGCTCGTGGAGGTCAGACACTACCGGGTTGCCTGAAGCTGAGGGAGGCAAGTCTACATGCTACCTCCATGCAGAATGTGAGTGCTGCCGCTCTCTTCCCCGCCACTGTGTGATGATGCTGTTGGCCACTGGACAGGCATTCAAGAGGGAGTGTGAATATTCAGCCAGTGCACCGGAAATGATGCTGGTACCATTATATGCAGTCATGAGTAGGTGTTGGGTGTTCCGACTTGAAATGCAGTTGACACGTTTCAAGCAGAGGGGGATAAGAGACACGGAGAGGGTATAAGTGACAGAGAGAGATGTGATGTGGACCTTCTCATGAATGTCTGTATAAATGGAGCCCCAGTCTCTGAAAAAAAAAATATGTGTCGATCACCCACTCCATAAAAAAAAATGGGTGCAGCAGTAGAGGATGAGTGGACCAACTTCAGTGGCTGTTTTCTGATAACAAAAGCGGCAACTTAAAGTCAACGTCATGGTGGAAAAAATTGCACACAGAGGCCATATTTACCTGAGGATGCAACACCATATTATTAATGAGAATTTTTCAAAGAACGCCACATTAATCGCAAGCTACACAACATAGGAGGTTGTGTGTATGTGGGTAACATTGATGAACAGGGTTCATCTTACAGGTATGTATACGTGTATAAGGCACCGAGTTTTTCAGCACAAAAAATGTTGGTGAAAACAAATCCCCTAGGGCGTTATACACGAGTCAATACTGAAAAAAAAAAGTAAAAATGGGCAAAAAAAATAAAAAACTTATACACCCTCGTGTTGGGCCACCGATGCGCAGCGCTGCTCCCATGATGTCATGCGGATTCCCTTTCTGGCTTCCGCTATCTTCTTGCTTCCGCGCTCGTCTTAGTCTTCTCTTAACATCGAGTTGGGCGCCGCATTGTTCTTCTCTCTGCGGCTGCCCAACGACGATGTAGAACAGCGTCGGAGAAGAAGAGCAGCCGGCAATGACATAGGGGGAAGCAGCGCTGCCGCGATCGGGGCATGCTGTACAATAGGGGGAGGCTGTATATACTGGGGGCAGGCGTGTATACACTGGGGGCAGGCTGTATACTACCGGGGTGATACAGGGGGCGGGCTGTATACGAACTGGGGGCGGGCTGGATACGAATGGCAGGTTCTAGGGGGCAGGGATGTATACTAGGGGAGCTGTAACGGGGCACGGCTGGAGGATGTATCTGCACAGGCGGCGCGCGTTACTGGGGGCATGCGGCGTATATATGGGGGCAAGGCTGGGTACGAGGCTGTCTATGGGGAAGGCTGTTGTATACTACTGGGCACGGCTTAATACGGGCAAGGGTATACTACTGGGGGCAAGGCTGGGGCAGGGCGTATAACTGGGGGAGGCGGGGCTTATCTAGGTGGCTGGGTCTGTGACCAATGATTTCCCACCTCGGCTATTACTCGAGTCAATAGGTTGTCCCAGTTTTGTGTGGCAAAATTAGGGGCTCGGTCTATACTTGGGGTCGGCTATACTCGATCGGCTATATCGTAGTATATACGGTAATTCTTTTGGGTGGTGGGTGTGAGGTTGTTTTTTTATTCAACTTGACTAATTTTGGTGCTGTTATTTCCGCTGCAGCTTGGTTTTTCTCCTTTGCATCGGAATCTATCTTCCCTTGGTTTTTTCTTGTGTACCCAAATATTCGCATTTTTTTTAAATTGCGCTGTAGGTGAGCGATAAAATATACCTGTATCACCGATCTAAGTGGACCCCTAATTTTCCACCAAAAGAAATGGGAAAACTATTGACTCGAGTCGAGGTGAGAAACTGCAGTGGTACAGCCCCCCCCGTATATACCTGGGCCCCGATCAGCGGTGGTTAACCCCTAACACTCCGAGGTTTTGCAATGCCCGGCGGTTAGGAAAGGGCATTTAAGTGTTACGCTGTATAAGAGCTTGAACAAGTATCAGAGATCAAAGTTTCAAGTGTTAAGTTAAGCCACATGTAAATAGAAAGTAAAACTAATAATAAAAATTACAACAGTTATGCCGCTGTAAAAATGGCAATACTTACAAAACAAATGCAATTTTTTATTCTAGTTCTTCAAAAGTGGACAAATATAATTAAAACGATATAAATGAGAGGGTACCACGTAATCATAGTGCTCCGTAGAATAAAGATAATCTATTATTTGTTAGCTCAGTGAACACCCCCCCCCCCAAAAAAAAGACTTGGATGATTTATTTCCCTCCACATGTAAGGAGGTTAATAATTGCTAATACGTAAAAACATAAAATGAAGTTTTTTTTACAGTGGATCCCGTCTTGCAGAGAAATAAGCCCTAAATTGTCTAAATGCCCAAAAAAAAAACAAAAAGATTGCATAGCTATTCCTGACGCAGCATTGTTCATAGGAATGGGCAGGGGGTTGAGTGATTGACAACATTTCATACACGGTGATCGCGGGAAAGATGGCAGCTGTTGACAGCTATACAGCCCAAGGGACCAGAAGGGTTAAATCCCCCCCCCCCATCTCCTCCGAGTTTCTTGTATGCTGCTATTGGGTAATCATGCAGACCAGCCATAAGAAAGCGAATTTACTTAGGAGTCAGTAAAACGATAACCCCCATTGTATGTAGATACTGTGATGGGGCAGGGTGGCAGTGTTTAATGATGGCCAACAACTGCCTTTGGGTCAGGGTGGTTTGCTGCCCCCTCACTGTCCATGTTTGCCGCTAGAAGAAAAAAGGAGTGGTCGATTTTTGTTCCGCCAATGCAGCAATATTCGTCACAATGGGCATTGATAGGGTGAAGAAGAGCAACCATTGGCGGATTAATTCCTACGGAATTTCTCTGGGAGAAAAGAAGAATGGTACACAAAAGCAATGGTCAGGACATTGTACAGATTGAGGCTGTACAACCTCTGAAGAAACATGTTCCATGTGCAGGTCCTGCCGTATAATTCTCAATTTTAGAGGAAGTATTGGAAACTATATTTGACCAAGACGGACCCAGTACCTCTGAGTAGATGTTCTCCGTGTTGCCAGGGACAGATAGGATCTCATAATAGAGTATGTTCCCAAAAGAGGAGTTAGGAGTGGAAACTCTATACTACTAAGAGGACCTGCGACAACTCCAGAATGTGACAAAAGTGTAGTTGTCCCTTGGATATTCTACCCTTACGCAACACAGGCAAATTCATACCAACCTGTTGTGAATTGATTTGGTAAATCAAATAATGGAACAGCTGTTAGGGTAAGGTTGATCCCTATAAATGCGTATTATTATTGCGGGAGGTAGTTTGCAAAATAGGGGAACTGGGGTTTTTAGGTGTTTTATTAGGGTTTCTATTGCCCCTTTAAGTCTCGGTGTGTTAGCAAATACTTTATAATTCTCAACGTTATTTCTTTCTTTTACTTTCTGTTGTCGTTGGAGTTGAGTTGCTTGTGTATTATATGTATGGTAATTCAAAGGTGCTCTATCATTTTCGGAAGCCCTGCTGAATTTTTCTGGCTAGCAGTTCGGATCAATGTTGGGTCTTTCTGCATCAGGAAATATGGTTCCTAATCAGAGAGCTGACATTTTACAGTGACACCTAATGGTGCAGACAAATGGGGCACTGAACTTCTAGAAATTAATTGCATCTTTCCATTTGGAACATTGACATCAGATTTGGGGAAACTCACTTGTATGGTCAAATTGCATTACGAGGGAGGCGTAATCACAATGATAACATGCTAACTTCCAAGGGTGTAACATTCACACAATTAGGGGTCATTTAGGTGTTACTCGTTTGGGTAAAGGGATTCCAAAGATACTGAACAATGGAAACGGATTGCAAATGATAAAAGGTAAACACTCTTCTCTTGTGCCCATAAAGCATAATGCGGGGGGTGTCTAATTGTGAGTACAAGTTTACACCTTTTCGGGGGGGTATCTATATCCTGGGTTACCAAAAATAGGGCGGCGTTAAAGGTTAGAAATTATAGTAAACTTTCACTTTACCATTAGGGCTAAGGATCATACTAGGGGCCCTAATTTATCCCAGTCCGAAAATCGAAGGTTGCGTCAAAGCTAGGGCACTTTGGAACTTATCTTTACCCATATGTTAAAAGAGGGTCCAAAATTTTTCAAAGTGCTCAAAGTGATACATATACACACACACATACACACACACACACAGGGGAGGACTGGGTATAAAGGGTGGCCCTGGAAAAATTTATAAAAGTGGCCCTATGTTGTTTACCCTAAGTTTGTTTATGTTGTTGTTGCCCTAAGTTTACCATAAAAAAGCCACATAAATGTGGTGTCCCCGTTATCACGATGACCCATAGAATAAAGATAAAACATTTCTATGGTATGGTGAACGTCTGGCCAAAAAAATGCTAAACAAGAATTAAATGATTATAACCACCACCAAGAAAGAGTTAATAAAATCTGATTATTAGCCATTGAGCCCCCACGTAAATGATGTACCTGAAGAGTGGATCTCATCCACAAAAATAATAATCTCCCATAAGTCCAAAATACAAAAACATTTTATAGCCTGTAAAATGTGACAATGCAGATCTGCTCCGATTGGCACTGCTTCCGTCCTATGCCCGGCCGGGTGCCCGTACAGCAGTCACCACCACATATTGGGCATCCTCATACACGGGAGAAATTGGGTCTCAAACTTTGTGGAGTTTTTTGTCATTTAATACTTTGTGACGGTTTAATTTTTGGCCAAAATCAATATGTTGTCTAAAAATAATTAAAGCTTGTAAATTACACCTCCATTTTGTTTTAACCCCTGTGAAGCATCAATCAGTGATGGCGAACCTTTTAGAGACAGAGTGCCCAAGCTGCAAACCAAATTCCACTTAATTACCGTGAAGTGCCAACATGGCATTTTAAGCTACAACCTATTGCTACCAGTTCTTCCACATCATTCAATCGTATCGGCCCCTGAGGCCACCAATACAGTTGAAGGTAGGAGGATAAATTCAGACTCTCATTGTAGCTTCTCTCCAGGGTCTCTTTGTGTAGGAAGAATGGTGGGTCCAGCAGGATGAATTCCAAAGATAATGCAGTTATGTCAACAGCTGGGGCGATGACCTGAATGCCCACAGAAAGGGCTCAGAGTGCCACCTCTGGCACCTGTGCCATAGGTTCGCCACCCCTGATCTAAATGGTTAACACACTTTTTAAAGTTGATTTTTTTTTTTTTTACACATTGAGGGGTGTAGTTTCTAAAATGGTGTGATTTACGGGGTTTTACTGCCATTTAGGCCTCTCAAAGTCACTTAAACCTGAACATGTGCCTCTAAATAAAGGGTTTTGATGAATTTCATAAAAATGAGAAAAATTGCACCCAACCTCCTAACAACCTAGAAAAGAGAGAGGATGGATAAAACCCTATGCGCCAATATAAAGCAGACATTCCAGAAATGTTAGTTATAAAGTTACTTGGATGCTATAACTATCTGCCTGAAAAGCAGAAAATTCTGAACTCTGAAAATGAATAACTTTTAGAAATTTTTGCCAAATTTAAAATTTTTTCATAGCTAAACACAAAAGATATCAAAATTTTTCTATTACTTTGAAGTACAAAGTGTGACGGTAAAACAATCTCAAAATCCCCTGGTTAGGTTAAAGCGTCACAAAGTTATAACCTCCTATAATGACACAGGGCAAATTTTAAAAATCAGGCCTGGTATATGCACTTTAACACAAAGAAGTTAAAGTGCATATACAAACAGAGCCCATTAGAAAATGGCGCAAATTCGTTCCAAGGTTTCAGGTTCTAAGACAACACACATTGCAATATTTCCGTTTTGGCTATCTGCATCAGAAAAAATAAATGTATAAATCATTTTATTACTATCAATAATAAATGATATATAATAATTATAATTATCAGGAGATCACAAGAAAAACAGGTTTCGGATCCTACAGCATTAATCCCAATTCATACCTGAATAAAGACTGATACTGTAAGGCCCAAAACGCAGCACCTGTTTTTCATGTGATCACATCTTAACATGCTTTTAAAATACTGTTTTTTTTGTTTTTAATATTTTTTGGTGGAGCAGATTGCAATTTTTAAATATTGGCTACGGTAAGATTGCTGGGGATCCAACACTCATGCTCATGTAAAGGGACTGACGACAGCGCCATTCGCATCTAAATAACTTGCTGGGGGTTCACATGGCTAGGGAGCAGTATGCCACACTGTTACCTCACATGTTACACAAATTTCCCATCGTTTTAAATATTAATATAACATAATTGGGCAGGCGTAATATCAGAAGCCATACTGTAGAGAATTGTTTCTGTTAAGGCACAGATCGCTACATTAACTATTCAAACTAATTATTAATTATATACTCACATCTTTACATTGAAGGCTCCCGTCTCTCTCAGAATTGTATTAGCAATTAGTTCCCGATGGCCCTCCTCTGAACCAACCAACTACATAAAGAAAGATCAGATAAATGCATAATTGTGGATCTTAAAATTATAAAAAGGGTGAGCTGGTGCCGGAGCTTACTTTCGTTAGTATTATAAACCGCTGCATCCCCGTTTAAACACTTTTTAAGGTTTATAGCTGTAGCTGCTTCGGCGCTGCGCGCGACCGTGATCGCGCGCGACGTCTCCGGCATTTCCTATGTAGGCGCACTCACGGTTGTGCGCCCCAAGAGCTGAAGCAGCTATAAACATTAAAAAGTGTTTAAACCGGGATGCAGCAGTTTATAACACTAACAAAATTAAGCTCCGGCACCAGCTCGGTATTTACAGCTTACAGCGACCCTTTGTACTCGTAGGTTTCCTTTAACGCCTTTACAAGAATCATAGACAAAATGGTATTTTTACTCTTTGGAAAAATGTCAGTGCAAGCCATTGTGCAACAAAATCAAAAAGTACCTACAGTTGTAGAGGTTTTTGTGTATATTATTTGTGTTTTAATAGGTTTTCAACAAATTTTGGTTATATTCAGTGTGATGAACCCCCACTCTCGGGTTCAAGCACAGGGTGCACCTGCGCTAAGGAGTCCTCGCAATCTACCCTTAAGCTCCACCCACTTACAAAAATGGCATCCTGACGCCAATTTCTACTCCCAATTAAGTCTGGGAAACCAAACGCATCAGAATCCCCGACACTACACACCATGCACGCACAGCCCAGGGGCGCACAATCACGTAATATACCCCCCTACCACTTACACCACGGAACGCTACTGAACAGAGCCACTCTACTCCCCAATAGTCACACATTTATTTCATACACTTATCAATACTCGCAATTACAGCTTAAGAGATGCCTACACCAGGACCGCACACTTACACCCAGATACACACTCTTCTAGGTGCAATACAGTTCACCTGGATCCACACTGCCTATAGCTACTGCTAGCACAGAGACACTCACAAGGTAACTTGTGAATTTCCCCACTGTGGGACTAATAAAGGATTACCTTTTCAGAGTTATGGCAAAATATAGAGCACAAGGGAGAAAAGTATTAAAAAACAATTTAATATCCAAAAAGGCACAATGCTTATAGGTAACATAAATGGGTAAATAAACAGACACAGATAAAACTGCTAGACGCACGAGTGTGCGAAAAGGACAGTCACCGTCATTTGGAGTCTGGTTTTACCTCCCCGCTCTGTAGCTGAATATCAATCGTGTTTTTCATTTATTTCTGAGACTTACATAAAAGCAAAAAAAATAAAATAAAAAGTATAATAAAAAAAAAAACTAAAAAAAAAAAAAAACAGACCTCTTACGAATTGGATTGGTATAGAGATCCTTTGAGAAGAACCAATGAAAATCCTGGTACAGTTCTACAAAACTGGTTGCATCCCCTTCAAACTGAATGAATTTATGCCCACATGCTTTTGGATAACCTCATAATCTGCCCACTTTGTCATGCGAGAAGGGTGTGGCTACACCTGAATCTAATTATGTCATATCTTCTTCCATAGGTCTCCTGAGAAGATATGCTCATCACATTTCCCTGCATGAATCAACAAAATCTGAAATTTTTTTGAAAAAATTTGCTGAAAAAACTACTATAAAATGATAATGAAGCTGTCGCGCTCCATTGCTTCAATCGCCGCTTTTCCTCTCACTGCACCAGAGAATGATGTAATCACTATGTTATCCCTGAGAGGCACAAGGCCCCATCCCCAGCTGCTGTCTATAAGTGATTCAGATAAGGTTGATTAGTTCTGCCTGCACAGTTCAGGAAGCTCTGTGTGTAATGTGTTTATCTAGGCACCCAGCTTTCCCAAGGTCCCGAATGTTATACAGGCGGTCCCCTACTTAAGGACACCCGACTTACAGACAGACCCCTCTGACCTCTGGTGAAGCGCTCTGGATGTTACTATAGTCCCAGATTGCAATGATGTAAGGTGTCTGTTATGAAGCTTTATTGATAGTCCCTGGTCCCATTACAGCAAAAAATGTTTAAACTCCAATTGTCACTGGGGCCAAAATCATGAATTAGTTAATTCCATTTCCATTAGTCCACCATGACGGCCCACCTGGAGGATGCCCCTTGACCTCTGCAGGGACAGGAAGAAGAGAGGTTAAAAGTTCCCTCCCCGCATCCTCCCGCCAGTGATTCCAAAATAACCACACTTGAGGAGGATACAACAGTTTTATTAGTATATTATAATCACATACAAAGTTTCATCCACAAACCTAGACAGCAAAACTTTACTTTAGGGTGGGAATATATAGGCCGTCATGGTGGACTAATGGAAATGGAATTACCGGTAGGTAACTAATTCATGATTTCCACTTCGCCCCCCATGACAGCCCACCTGGAGTTTTACAAAATAAGGATTTAGGGAGGGATTACTGCTTGCAGAACCTTGCGTCCGAAAGAAAGTCCTTTGAAGATGGTAAGTCCAGTCTGTAATGCTTTGAGAATGTAGAAGGGATGGACCACGTTGCAGCCTTACAGATCTGCTCCAACGAGGCTCCTCTTGATGTGGACATAGCCCTGGTCGAATGCGTTCGATTCCTGCAGGGACCGGTGTCTTCTGGATCTCATAAGGATATCGCCGTCTTCAGCAATCTAGCAATGGTTGCCTTTGAAGCCTTCCTCCCCTCATTTTTCCCCTGAAATTGGATATAGAGGTTATGATCCACACACCAAGGCTCCGTAACTTTTATGTACCTGATAACAGTCTTACGTCCAAAGAGTTCCATTCGTGTTCTCTCTCGGAGGACGGATTTTCACAAAAGGAGGGGAGTATAATCTCCTGGTTCCTGTGGAAGTTATAATTTACTTTGGGAACAAAGTTAGGATCTAACATAATAATAATTCTATCTTGCAGAATTCTCATATCAGGCTCTCTGATTGATATCGCCTGAATTTCACCTAGCCTTCTGGCTGAGGTGATAGCAATCAGGAATACAGTTCTTAAGGTTACATTTTTTATATCAGAAGAGTCAATTGGTTCAAACGGTCCTTTTGATAAAGTGTTCAAAACAAAGGACAGATCCCAGGAAGAAGTTTTGTTAATAACCTGAGGTCTTAACCTAGAGGATTCTCTAATAAACCTTTTAACCCACCTGTGTTTAATGAGCGGCTGGTCAAAAAAGGCGCTAAGAGCCGATACCTACACCTTCAAGGTACTAGTAGATAGTCCCAACTCCAGGCCTTTCTGGAGGAAATCAAGGACCTGTAAAAAATTAGGGTTAGATTGGATAGGTGGGTTGTCTTTACAAAATGAAGAAAACTTCTTCCAAATTTTGTGGTATATAGCAAATGTGACTGGTTTTCTACTTCCCTTTAGAGTCTTGATAACTTTACTGGAAAGTCTTTGAGATCTTAAATAGCTGGATTCAGGATCCAGGCTGCAAGCTGTAACCTTCCCGGGTTCGGATGATGTATCGGACCCTGTTATAACAGGTCCCTTGACAGCGGGAGAATTATCGGATCCTGCTATGACATCCTTTTTAATAGCGGGTACCAGCTTTTCTTCGCCCAGTTCGGGAAGTTGAATATGGTTCTCGTTTTCTCCTGACTTATCTTTGCAAGGACTCTGGCGATCAGGGGAATGGGGGGGGGCATAGGCTAGGGGAACGTTCCAGGGATGAGAGAACGCATCTAGATTTTCCTTACTCTCCCCTTTTTCTAGCGAAAAGTAGTGATGGCACTTGGTGTTCCTTCTCGTAGCAAATAGGTCTGAGGATTTCTCCAGCGGGATAACAGATTGTGGAAGACTTCTTTTTTCAGACACCATTCGTTTGGGAGAATTTTCTTTCTGCTGAGAAAATCGGCTTTCATATTCTCTGGACCTTTTAGGTGAGTGGCTGGACAGGACGTGATCCTCTGCCCACGAAAATATTCGCTGAGTTAGAGCGCTCAGAAGCGGAGATCTGGTTCCCTCTTGTCTTTTTATATAAGATACGGTTGTCATGTTGTCTGATAAGACCAGAAGATGATGGTGGGCTAAGAGAGATACGTTTGAGCTGAGGGCCTCCCATACTGCACGCAGTTCCTGATAATTGGAAGACCTTCTGGCCACCTCGTCTGTCCAGGTACCCTGGGAGAAATGATGAGGCATTAGTGCACCCCATCCCTTCTGACTAGAGTCTGTTTGAATAGACACGTATGGATTGTTTGTCCAGAATATCCCTCTTTTCAGGTTTTTTTTTCTCTCAACCACCAGTAGTAGATCTTCTTTTACCGCAGGAGGAATCAGGACCTTTTTGTCTAGATCTTCCTGTCTTTTGTTCTAAGACTTCAGGATCCACCTCTGAAGGATCCGGGAGTGTGCCTGACACCAGGCCACTGAGGAGATACATGCCGTCAAGGATCCCAGAACTTTCATGGCCTCTCTGATTGAGATCATGGATCTTCTGCTGAACCTCGCTATTTGTTTCCTGATATGTACGGCCTTTTCCTGTGGAAGGAATGGCATTTGGTAACTCGAGTTCAGATTTACACCCAGAAACTTTCTTATAGTGGCTGGCAAGAGTTCTGATTTTTGATAATTTATTATCCAACCCACATTCTCTAAGGTTTCTATCGTGAAATTTTGATGAAATTAAATTCTCTAGTTCTTTGCCAATAATAAGTAAATCGTCCAAGTAGGGAACGATAAGTACGTCTCGTTGCCGGAGAAATGCCACTACCTCTACCATCACCTTGGTGAAGGTTCTTGGTTGAGGATATGCCAAAGGGGAGTGCACAAAACTGGAAGTGAAGTGTAGAGCCCCCTGAAGATAAGACCGAAAACCTTAAGAATTTCTGTGAAAGTGGGTGGAGAGGCACATGATAATATGCATCTTTTAGATGCATCTTTGTAAATGATGTGTGTGGCAGATCTTACCGACTCCATCCGGAATTTTCTGTAGATGAAGTCGTTCGAGGCGCTTCAGGTTCACAATCAATCTGTTTGCACCGTTTGGTTTCTTCACCAAGAAAAGAGAAGAATAAAAATCCAGATTGTTATCAGCAGGGGTAGTGACTCCTGTTCCAAAAGATCAGGAACAAAGACAACACTTCTTGCCAGATCAAACCGTGGGATGTAAAGGACATAGAAGAAGATGGTGATATACATCTTGTAGGAGGAAGACTGATAAATTCTATTCTGTATCCATTGACAAAAACAAAAGGTACCCCTTTAAGGAGGGACAGGGAAAAAGGGATAAAAGGAAGCAATGTGAAAGACCAAACTAAGTCTGAATAATTGTAGTAAAAAATACTTTATTAATGACTATTTAAGACATAATGATGAAAGCAGGATGAAAATCCTCATACAATGCTGAGGGGGAATGACAGTGCAAGGCGGCGACAACAAATGAGAAATTCGTCACCCCGTGCAGACATAGGAGGAATTACACATGGACAAAGCATGCACATGTAATAGGTAAGGACAGATGGTACATATAATGAAGGCAACAGGTGTAAAGTGGCACACAGTTGCTTAACATGCATAAACATAGGTAATGCGCACAAACAGGTAGAGATAATACCTTACCAATAAACAGACGAAGGCTCTGTTACGAGCCGAAACACGCGTCGGGGATATCGCCATCCCGGACAGTGGAGGTCCACTTCATCTCACTTTTTGTTCATTGGTAAGGTATTATCTCTCCCTGTTTGTGCGCATTACCTTGTTTAGCATGTTAAGCAACTGTGTGCCCTTCTACCTGTTGCCTTCATTATATGTACCATCTGTCCTACCTATTACATGTGCATGCTTTTTCCATGTATTCCTCCTATGTCTGCACGGGGTGACGAATTTCTCATTTGTTGTCGCCGCCTTGCACTGTCATTCCCCTCATCATTGTATGAGGATTTTCATCCTGCTTTCATCATTAGTCTTAAATAGTCATTAATAAAGTATTTTTTTACTACAATTATTCAGACTCAGTTTGGTCTTTCACAGCGCTCCTTTTATCCCTTTTTCCCTGTCCCTCCTTAAAGGGGTACCTTTTGTTTTTGTGTGGCTCATGGGAAGCCTCTCTTTTGGTGTGTTACTTACCATACCGGCAAAACCCACACACTATTACGTACCACATGGATCTGACTTATTGGTATATAGGTTTTGATACCTTCACCTCCCTTCTCTCCCCTTCCCGAATTCTCCTGTTGTTCTTATCCATTGAGTAGTATTCCAGACCCAAGGATTTGAAGTAACTTTTGTCCACTTCTCCTGAACCTTAACAACCTTCCTCCTACTCTGACGTCATTGTTTTCTATTTCTTTTCGTATCTTTGAGTGGAGAAGAGAAACCCCCCTTCCTTACCTCCTTTTGGGTAGCTCCAGCGCCCCTCTTTCCTTGTCTCTGTCTTTTAGGCTTTTGAAGTCCCAAAAGGGCAGTTTCCTTTGTGCTGGATTCCGGAACCCCTTCTTCTTGTATGAGGCTCTCCTCAAGTATCGTATCCAGCTCTGGACAAACACATCTCTCCAGAGAATGGTAGGCTGCACAATTTTGATTTTGATCGCATGTCCCCACTCCACTGTTTTAACCACAGTGATCTTCTGGTTGAGTTAGTAAGCGCTCCTTCTTTGGAAGAAAACCAAATCCCTTCTGCCGCGGAATCCGCTAGGAAGGCTGTTGCGGACTTCAGTAACGGAAAATTTTCCAGGATAGTTGCTCTCGGTATTCCTTCCTTAATGTGAGATTCTAGCTCATTGAGCCAGTAGAGTAGGTTCCTTGCTACGGACGTAGCTGCCAGGTTTGATTTTAAGTTTAGCATCGACGTCTCCCAGGCCTTTCTTAATAAGGAATCCGATTTTCAATCCATAGGATCTTTTAGCTGCGCTGAATCTTCGAATGGGAGGTCCGTTTTTTTCACAATCTTCGTGACTTGAACGTCTACCTTGGGACAGGAATCCCATAGCTTTGATTCCTCCGGTTCAAACATTAACCGCTTCCTGAAGTTTTTGGACAAGACTATCCTTTTCTCCGGTTCACGCCATTCCTCAGATACGAGTTCCTTTAGAGTATCGTTTAAAGGAAATACCCTCTGACGTTTTGTTTTTAGACTACCAAACTATTCCTCTTCCTTAGATCTGGGAGGAAGAACATCTTCTATCTCTAGGGTCTGTCTGATGGCTTTCAGAAGATTGTCCAACTCCTCTAGTTGGAACAGGTGTCTTGAATCCACAGTTTTAACAGACTCCTGCGAGTCTGTCGGATCATCACCTTCAAACATAGAACATGATGGAACCTCAGACTCTTCCCCTTCCTCAGATAGCGATGAGTCGGGTTCAATTCTCGCTTTTTTACTTGGGGGAGGTCTAGATGTAGCCGCGGCTACTGAAGACATTACTTTTTCTTCAATAAATCCCTTAAGAAAAAACTTCTTTCCTGGATGAACTTATCTCATAAAGTTATCTATAGAGGTTTTTCATATTGGTTTCCTGTAAGACTCGGGCATAGAATGAAAACACATATTGCATTTCTTTATTCTGCTTTTCTCAGATTTTTCAGGCCTACTAGCCTTATCCCCTTTATCCTCCTTGCCTTTTCCCCTAGACCCCTGGTCTTTTTCCTAAAAGGAAATAGGAGGATAATAAGTGACCCGATATCTTTTACATAACGTAAAACCAATTCCTGCACAATTTACCCCACTTACTGAGACTGGAGGGTGCAGGAAAGTCAGGTCTGCTTCATCAGCCATAACGAGACTACCAAAGTGCAGGAGACACGAGAACCAGCAGTAATCCACAGAGATCTTAGACCTAAGATCAACATGACTAGCCCGCTTTAAATACCTTAATGGGGAGCCCATCCCCCACTGAAGAGGCTACCGCTGGCCTTCCCGGCTCCCAGAGATGTTTTGCGCCTTTTTTGGTGCCACTTCCGGTCATTCGACCTCGAGGACGCCGGGATATGTAGTTTCGGCCGCCGCACGTACAACCTCCGGATCGCGGTGCAGCGGCCCCGACGCGGACCGGATGGCAGCCAGCAGGGAAGGCCGAAGCCGACCGAGGACCCCAGCCCGCCCGGATTTCACTGAGGACGGCATACCGGTAAGAAAATCAGGACCAATAGTCCGCGCTTCTCAGTGTTGACAAGGCTTTTATAAGATGCATACAAGGACGACGCGTTCGGGAGCGTACCGCTCCCTTCTTCAGGTCCGTATAGTTTTTTTAAAAACAGTGCTCTATTATACAAAAATATAAATAAATATATGTATATATAAATATCAATATAAATAAATGCATAAAGGTTAAAAAATAAATAGTAAAACTAAAACTTTTTCCAAATCATGTAAAGAAGTCATATATAAGACATACAAGATAAAAATACACGTATAAAGTTCAAATATACAATGTTTCGAGAAACAAGGATACGGTAGTACGCCATTTAGTCAAGTTAGATGAGTATATAAATATATAACATATAAATATATAACATACAGAAACATGATAGTAGGTAGTGCATTATTAAAGCGGTTCTAGTAATAGCATGATGTAAGTATAAGTATAAAAGGTGAAGCTGAAAAGAAGTCTGAGGTAAAGAAGATATTAACTGACCCGTATAGCCTCAGTCTCTCCTGTGCTGGTGGTGGGGGACACCGATTGTTCCCTAGGATGGTGTTAGTTCTGTATATGTGGGGGGGGATAAATGACATCTTGTAGATTATATTGCATTGGGTTGTAGATAAAGAAAAATAGAGTTAGGGCTTACCCTGGTGGTGTTAGCGATAATTAATGTCGCTGTATTAGTTCTATGGACGGGAAGGTGTTAGTCCGTACCTGTGGGGTATGAAATGTAGGGTATAGGTCATCAATCTAGTTGATGTGCAAATTAGTGTAAGTGAGACTTACTTTGTCAGGGTCCGGGTAGTCTGGGAGACCTGCGTGTGGTGTCTCCTGTTGCTGGGCAGGGAGCGCTGTGCGGCGCGTCTCCCATTGACAGCTCTTATATATGTGAGCGCAAGCATGCGCACATGGGGGAAAGGGGAGACAGGCGCTGTATGCGACAGATCATGCGCACGGGATGATGTGCAAAATGCACTATAACCTGATGATTTGGTATGAGTAGATGATTACTTAGGGTGAAGTGGTGGATAATTGAGGAAACAGTTTTTGGTAAAAAAGAGAGAGTGAGTGATTGGTGGGGTGCCAATAGGTACCTCCCGCTGGGAAAACATGGGAGTTGTAATAAAATTAAGTTCTTTCTAGAGTCTCATTAAGGCCATAGGGACATAGTGTATTTAGTTTAAAGATCCAATAATTTTCCCTTTTAATTAGCTGATTATGTCTGTCGGGATGATCCTTCGGGATTTGTTCTATGGGAATAAGGGTTAGGCTATTGAAATTCTGTTCGTGATGGGATCTACAGTGTCTTGATACACTGTGTAACTGAAAACCAGACTTAACTTTGCTGCGATGTGTGTTCATTCTTTCTCTCAACGTTTGTGAGGTTCTTCCTACATATTGTAACATGCAGGGGCATTGTAATATGTAGATGACGAAATCTGAAGCACAATTTAGAAAAGAGGTGATCTCAAATTGTTCACCTGTTGAAATAGAGGTGAACCTTTTTGTACGGTGTTGTATGATGTCACAGGTCAGGCATCTATCACTGTTACAGTGGAATGCTCCTTTCAAGGTTGGAAACAGAGATATCTGGGATTTTGGTTTCGCTTTTCTTGATGTGGTTGGTGCCAGCATGGTTTTCAGAGTGGGTGCTCGTCTGTAGGTGAGTTTTGGGCCCGTGGGGATGGATTTGGCTAGATGTGGGTCCTTAGTTAGAATCGACCAGTGTTTGTTCAGTATGGTTTTTATTATATTGTGATCCGAAGTGTAGGTAGTAATAAAATTTAGGGCCCAGTCATCCGTAAGATCTTGTTGTTTCCGTGGGGCTAGGCATTCTTTTTGGGAAAGGGCTTTAGTTTTCTTATAGGCGTCCTTGAGGATTTCTTTAGGGTACCCTTTTTCTTTAAAGCGCCTGTGTAAAATTTTCGATTGGTCCTGAAATGTGGATTCTTCCGAACAGTTTTTTCTGATGCGCTTATATTGGCTGTAGGGTACATTATTTAGCCAACTTTTGTAGTGTGCACTTGTATAGTCCAAGAAGCTGTTTACATCGACTGTTTTAAAATAGGTACTTGTCAGAAGGCCGACTTTTTTGTCATTAACTGATATGAGCAGGTCGAGAAATTCGATATGCGTTGTGGAAAAATTGAGTGTAAGTGAGATCCCCCAGGGGTTCTGGTTGATTGTACTCACAAATTCATTTGTGAATTTCACTGAGGACGGCATACCGGTAAGAACAAGAACTCTCTTGATCTGACCTCAACAGGGACAGGAAGAACACTGGCGGGAGGATGCGGGGAGGGAACTTTTAACCTCTCTTCTTCCTGTCCCTGCAGAGGTCAAGGGGCATCCTCCAGGTGGGCCGTCATGGGGGACGAAGTGGAAATTTTTTTTGTCCGGATCTACAATTATAAAACATACAGTTTCGACTTACATACAAATTCAACTTAAGAGCAAACCTCCGGACCCCATCTTATACGTAACGCGGGGACTGCCTGTAATTGTTTTTACAGCAAAACCACTCTGCTCAGAGATTAAACAAGATATGTGCCTGATTCAGTGTAGCTACAGCATTCTAGAGTTATGTTTGGTTCACAATGCATTAAATCAAAATGGTAGATTTGCCAGGTGCCACACACGGCACCTGGCGCACACTTGCCATACACTGCACACAGTACACAGACTGTAGGGAGTACAGTGTGGTCAGGGTTTGCACTCACATGGCCCTGCTCTCCGGTCCCGCCAGAATCTCGTAATCTCTGACACACAGGCCTGCAGGGAGAGCTGGAGCAACAGCCCCGCAGCCCGCATGTCTGCCCCGGGGCCAGCGCCCTCACTGGGGGTCTGATATTCCACTCCTTTGCAGCGTGCGCCGAGCAGCTCATCAGGAAATAATTGTCATGCGTACTTTGACGCATGGCAATTATTTTGGGGGGTAACGGTGCCTCATCATGCGTCTATGAAGCTTGGCGAGGCGTTAATGCGACCTCAGGTCTAACTACAACAAGACTGAGCGTGCTACGCAAGCTGCTGCCACCGCTGGTGGCCGTAGAAGACTCCCAGGATTTCTTAAGGAACCCTTCTGCCTTCCTATCCTTGGGGTCTTTAAGGGAATTGATATCTTCAAAAAGGGCAGAGAAGAACCTCGGGACATTTTTATAACACAGGCAATTACGTACAAGATAGGTTACATAGGTTTGTTCTTAAGTTGAATTTGTATGCAAGTCGAAACTATACATTGTAACTCCAGACAAAATTTTTTTTGTGCCTCAGTGACAATTGAATTTTCAACATTTTTGCTGCAATTGAACCAAGAATTATCAATAAAGCTTCATTACAAACAGCTTAGAACTGATCATTTCAACCTGGGACTATAGCAAAGCATCCAGAGAGCTTCACCAGAGGTCACAGTGGGCAGAGGGGTCCATCTAACTAGGGGTCGTCTAAGTCGGGAGTCTTTAATTAGAGGACCGCCTGTAGAGGCATCTAAATTTGGTAGAGGACCCCAGGAAGAAATGGGATTCTCTTCAAAAGGGGTACTTTCTTTTTATTGCCCTGGGGAAAAATAAATAAATAAATAAATAAATAATAATTATCAGGCCCTTTTTCGTTTTTGCGTTTTTATTTTTCACTCCCCACCTTCAAAAATCTATAACTATTTTATTTTTTCATGTACAGAGCTGTGTGATGTCTTATTTTCTGCGTAACAAATTGCACTTCGTAGTGATGGTATTAAATATTCCCTGCCGTGTACTGGGAAGCGGGAAAAAAATTCAAAATGCAGTGAAAATGATGAAAAAACACATTTGCGCCATTTCTTGTGGGCTTGGTTTTGCCCTCACTGGGGGTCTGATATTCCACTCCTTTGCAGCGTGCGCCGAACAGCTCAACAGGAAATAATTGTCATGCGTACTTTGACGCATGGCAATTATTTTGGGGGGTAACGGTGCCTCATCATGCGTCTATGAAGCTTGGCGAGGCGTTAATGCGACCTCAGGTCAAACTACAACAAGACTGAGCGGGCTACGCAAGCTGCTGCCACCGCTGGTGGCCGTAGAAGACTCCCAGGATTTCTTAAGGAACCCTTCTGCCTTCCTATCCTTGGGGTCTTTAAGGGAATTGATATCTTCAAAAAGGGCAGAGAAGAACCTCGGGACATTTTTATAATACAGGCAATTACGTACAAGATAGGTTACATAGGTTTGTTCTTAAGTTGAATTTGTATGCAAGTCGAAACTATACATTGTTGTAACTCCAGACAAAATTTTTTTTGTGCCTCAGTGACAATTGAATTTTCAACATTTTTGCTGCAATTGAACCAAGAATTATCAATAAAGCTTCATTACAAACAGCTTAGAACTGATCATTTCAACCTGGGACTATAGCAAAGCATCCAGAGAGCTTCACCAGAGGTCACAGTGGGCAGAGGGGTCCATCTAACTAGGGGTCGTCTAAGTCGGGAGTCTTTAATTAGAGGACCGCCTGTAGAGGCATCTAAATTTGGTAGAGGACCCCAGGAAGAAATGGGATTCTCTTCAAAAGGGGTACTTTCTTTTTATTGCCCTGGGGAAAAAAAAAAAAAATAAATAAATAATTATCAGGCCCTTTTTCGTTTTTGCGTTTTTATTTTTCACTCCCCACCTTCAAAAATCTATAACTATTTTATTTTTTCATGTACAGAGCTGTGTGATGTCTTATTTTCTGCGTAACAAATTGCACTTCGTAGTGATGGTATTAAATATTCCCTGCCGTGTACTGGGAAGCGGGAAAAAAATTCAAAATGCAGTGAAAATGATGAAAAAACACATTTGCGCCATTTCTTGTGGGCTTGGTTTTTACAGCTTTCACTGTGCGCCCCAAATTACAGATCTCCTTAATTCATTGGGTCAATACGATCATTTTTTCTATTTTTCAAAATGGCTAAAAAATGCAATTTGCGACTTCGGGCGCTATTTTCCGCTACGGGGTAAAACGCAGTGAAAACTGTTATTATATTTTGATAGATCGGGCATTTTCGGACATGGCGATACCTAATGTGTTTAGGATTTTTACTGTTTATTTATATTTATATCAGTTCTAGGGAAAGGGGGGTGATTTTAATTTTTATGTTTTTCAGACTCCCTAGGGTACTTTAACCCTAGGTTGTCTGATTGATCCTACCATACACTGCCAAACTACAGTATGGCAGTATATGGGGATTTTGCATACCATCTATTACAATGTGCAGATCGCACATTGCAATTGATAGCCTCGATCATGACAGCCTCGGATCTTTGTGTGATCCGAGGCTGTCATGACAACGGATCGCTGCTCCCCGGTGACGTCACGGGGAGTGACGATCGGAGCCAAGATGGCGGCGCCGGCTCTTTAATGCGATCAAAGTGTTAACACCCGCAATAGGTGCAAGCACCGTTCACGGGTGTTAGCGGCGGGCGTTTGCTTCATTATGAAGCAAATGCCCGGTGAGTATGAAGAGGGCTCAGCCCGTGAGCCCTCTTCATACTCCCCCATGCGCAGCAAGACGTAAGGCTACGTCTTATTGCGCTATGGGGTTAATATCGGTCTTGGATCAATAACATTTTTGACTGTCACCTGAACTTCTTCCCTAATCACGGATCGGAGAGACTCTAGCCATGAAGAAGATTCTTCAATAATTATCTTTCCTATTCACAGGCGTTTTTTTATAATTAGATTGTAATTTTCTACCACAGATTCTGCATTCTCTGTGGAGAGTCTTTGTAGTAACCTTTTTAGGAACCTCTTCTTGCTTGTTAGAAAATTACCATCAGAAAAAGCCTTAGGCAAACACTCACCACTTCTAAAGTTATCGGAGTCAGGGCTCTTAGGGGCTTACGCCTGTCTGCCATCCTGGTTAAAAGTGGAAGCACTAGCTCTCCAAGTTGCCAGGCTTTTTATTTCTTAGGCCCCGCCCCTCTCCCTGTGGCGTGGGAAACACACACACACACACACACACTGTATATATCCCAGGAGGGGGGCTAGAACCCCCGGGCTCCCCCTGGATCAACATACCGCTGCTTCTCAGTTCCTCCGTCTGCAGCGCTGAATGAACCGGAAGTACTTACTATAGTACTTCCGGTCAGCTGCTTCTCCCCACGCCAGAGGAACTCCTGCAGCCCGGCGCCACCCAGACCTTGCTTCACCACGCCGGGAGAATGACCTGCAGCCCGGCGCCATCTCCTGGATCTTGCCTTGCTACGTCAGGGGAATGGATATGCAGTGAGGGAGGAGGCAGTTCCCGTATGCAGGTGCTCTCCCAGAACTGGAGGCCACCGTCAGAATAATAAGATCTTACGCACCGCCAACTAGCAGTCCCCACAAAACAAAAAAAGGATGCTTCTGAAGAGCTCAGGTCCCTTCCAGGGACAGGAAACCACTGAGGCAGGATAGGAGGAGCGTGTTTTTTATGCTCAGGTTTAATCTCCCTGGGGAAATTGTGTTCTTGGTCAAAAGACTCTCCACCTAGCCAGAGCTCACCAAATATATGTAAAATTGATTTCTTGCAGGAAGGGTTTGAGTGGGATCCATCTTTAGTCCTGAGCACCTTGACTAAGAAACCCTTTGAGCCAGATATCATTTAAGTTATCTGGCAGCTTACAATGATAACAGTCTTCTTAGTAGGGTTGCACGATGCATCGAAATTTCGGTACTTGTACGATACTTTCAAAGCCAGAACAGTTCAATACCAGGTTTCTGTTACGTGCGGTACTGAATGACTTCCACCAAGTCATCAGGTCTCCATATATGGTCTCTACATCTCCTAGGGCTTGCCCAGAGCAGACATCGGGCAGAGAATCTTTTGCATAGAAGTGTCATGTTAGTGGCCGAGCAGGGACCACATAATCAGGGAGATATCACCATCTGTCCATACATGGCCTGTACATTCCCCAGGGTTTCCCCTGAGGTCTCTATTTAATTCAATTAAATAATTTTTGCCCTGTCAAGTATTTGAACCCTCCATCTGTCATAGAGAGACAGAGCCCCTATCAACTAGGCTATGGGTTTAGTGGTTGTGCTTCAGAGGAAATGCAATCAGATTTTTTTTTTTATAAATATCGTATCGCACTCAAAATGTTGGTATTGGTGCAACCCTACTTCTCAGTAGTCATAACATCAACAAGATGTTCAATTCGAACCTAATTTATGGAATCTGACAACTGGATAACCCCTAAACTTGACAGGAACTTTTTACCCAAGGTAGTGTCTTATTTTCACAGGTTTTGTACAGAGAATGTGGGCACTTCAAGCTACTGAAGAAGCAGCTTCACGCTTCGAAACGTGTTTAGCACAAAATTGAGCAGCTACAAATTTTTACAATATCTATATTATATACCGGTGGACTATCCTTTTGAACACGAAGTCTTGCTCCGGAGCTAGAGACACCTTTAGTGCCGTGCGCACTGCAAACGCTGAGATTACTCGATACCAGGATCGGCTAGTTTGGGCTGCGGGAGATGTAAATCTAATATCCACAAGCCAGGCACCAGCCTTACCAACGGCGTCCCTAATGCCATTGCTGAACAAGGAACAAATTCAGCCAGCATAGTCTGGAGACATCTCACACGGCGCTACCCAAAACGGGAAACAACAAGCGCAACTGGAGAGCCGAAAAGTAGGAGCTACGGGAAAACAGTATGGCCCCATAAAGGAACAACAGCACCAATCCAGCCGAGTATCAACTAACAGTGAGTGCCGGACGGCATATTAGACAGTTGCATGTTATAAAAATTGAAGCTGCACAATATAAAAGTTGAAGTTGTTCAAAAGATTGAAGCTGCTCAAAGAATAACCTTTTTATCAATCATTTTTTATCATTTTTCTACGTGTGCTGCAGGCATAGGGCCCTATGATCTGAAAGCACAAACCTCCTGTAGTATTTTACCCCTTGGTCACAAACCACAAATGTATATGTGCTATACAACAGACATGTGACGACCTCAGTTTCTTCCTCCATAAGAATTTTACGAAGGTACCATCTACAATTTTTTTATTTTTCCTTTTTGTTTATGTATATTTTTAATTTCCTCTTGTGTATGAACACAACGATAAATTACTCACTGGAGAACAAGCAATATTTTTTGGACTACTTTACATTCAGAAAACATATACAAATATACTTTACAATAAGATTTTCCCTGTGTTATACATTGGTCTTTTTAAAGAGAACCCGACAGGCAAAATAACCCCCCAAACTAAATATATTTTCATATACTGCCATTAGAGAGCATTGCCTCTATCCTTCCATTGTCCCTCTACATGCCTGTAAACCTAAGCAATGAGGTTCTACAGCTGTAAGCAAATGACCTGTGAAATGTCCAATGAGTCATTAGCATATTCAAGCTGTCCGGCTTATTCATGAGTAGGAGGTACAGCCACACCCCCAGTGCTTGACTGACAGCCTTTATAATAATGTGAGGCTGTATAATGATGTGCTTCCTGGCACTGGTGCCCCCTGCAGCCTGTGTTTGTATAGGAGAGAATATATAGCTCCAGGCAGCCATGTTATAGCAGAACATGTCAGGTACTTGTGTAGCTGATGTCTGTGTCTCTGTGTATTAGGAGGATGCAGCATGTCAGCAGATGCAGCACAAACACTAGCAATGCTTTACTATACATTACACACAGACATGAGAAGGGGGAGGAGAGGGGAGGGGGAACAGGGGTGACATCACTGCCTCTGACCATGTGAACAGCCTCATTTACATAATAAAGTGGATGATTTTAGAATGGTTAATGTATGAATTGACTAGATAAAGGCTGGGAGGGAATCCTTGTGAGCTGCTCCAACAGGTAGTAGTAACAGGACAAGTGACACAGACCTGATGACAGGTGCCCTTTAATCACTGTTTTTTAACCACTGTTTATTACTGTATCGGTATAAATTAATCAAATTAAATAAATTGTTCATACATTCAGAAACAAACCAATTGACCAATTTTGTACAGAGAATGTGGGCAATCTCTATCCTTTATTGGTGAAAAGGTTTTGTTGGGAGCACATAGAACTGGAAAGGTTGGAAATTGATAAGTGCCACTACAACATCACCCAAATTATTTTCACAGGTCACAAGACATTATATTACCAACCTTCTGTGATAAACCGAAAAACCCTACACAGAAGAGGAATGGCATGCCTTAGACCAAGGAGGAAAGACTTGAAATTTCTTTCTTCAATTTACAGGAAAGTACAAAGGCCGGAAGGCTTCAAAAGCCACAATTGGCCAATGTTTTACTAGCACTATTAAAGAATGTTATAAGATCAAGAATGTTCCACTACCTCACAATATAAAAGGAGAACTCCGTTAGAGCCATGTCTACCTTGTGGGCAGAAAGAGGGAGTGTCTCCATATCCCAGATCTGTAGAGCAGCCACGTGGAGTAGTAACTCTACTTTTATCAAAACACTACAGACTCAATGTTTTATCATCTGGAGACTGGGCCTTCAGGGGTTGTTCTACTATACAGTAGGTATGGAAAGTATTCTGACCCCTTTAAAATTTTTCCCTTTGCAGCCAGTTGGCAAGCTTAAAAATATTCTATTTTTGCTCTGCACCCCATCGTGACAGAAAAACAGAAATGTATATATTTTTACTAATTTATGAAAACATGAAAAACTGTAATATCCCATTGTCATAAATGAGTCGAAGCACCTTTTGAGCTAGTAAAGCCATAAATCTTCTTGGAAATTATGTGAAACAAGTTGTTCACACCAGGATTTTGGGATCCTCTGCAATTCTTCCTTGTAGATCCATTCCAGTTCCCTCAGGTTGGATGGTGAACATTGGTGGACAACCATTTTCAAGTCTCTCCAGATATGTTCAATTGGGTTTTGGTTAGGGCCAGTGTTCTTCTGAAGCCACTGCTTTGTTATGTTGGCCATGCTTACTCAACTTTTTTAAAAAGATGCTAAAAAGTCACAAAGTTAATTCAGCCCCCTGCTGGTGTTTTTTGCACCTTTTATCATTTTTGTGTTTTCATTTTTCACTCCTAAAATTCAAAAATCCCTAAATTTTTTAGATTTCCATTTAAAAAGCTGTATGAAGGTTTGTGTTCTGCATAACAAATTACACTTCATAATGACGGTATTTGACGGGCGGCCCAGGAATCTCACACCTCGGTATCACCGGCAGCCAATAATAAACTAATTCAGTTGTTCATCATCCACCAATGCTATGTAACTCCAGTCAGACTTTTTCATATGCATAGATTGCCGAACTCTAGATATCACAGATGTCATGTGGGCAGGGCAGATTTCATCCACCTAATATGGACTTGCGACATCCTGAATAAACCGGTCCCTACTTTGCCAGCCCTATGCCTGTTGGGAATTACCCGGGAGGATGACTGGTCCCATTATGAAGCTGTTTTCTTGAATGAGGCTCTGTTTTTGGCCATACGCTGGATGGCTGATCACTCTCCTACTGTCCCTCAGTGGAAGAAACTAGTTAATCTGACTATACCTTACGAGAATATAGTTTACAAACACCGCGGCTGCCCGGATAAGTTCCGAAGAGTGTGGTGCTCTTCCCCACATACCCTTTTTAATGTTCGCAATCTGAGAGAGTCTCTTGTCCCTTTTCAGTGAGTGCAATACTCGCTGTAGGTGATATTACTATAATTTTACGTAATACAGTTGGGCACCCTTCCTGCACTCCTCTGTGCACTGTCGACAGAAGGGATTCCTTATTCTCCAGAAATAGGGTGGTAGGTTACCTCGTTGCCTAACCATTGTTACTACCTTTTCTTTAACTCCATTTCTCTCTTGACACCACTCGACCAGGTTGGTTACTGTTCTATATATGGGTTGGGGAGGGTTTTACTGGATCGCTGTTTTTGTACAGATGTTATCACACATGACAAATGATTGTGTAAAGATATATATTGTTATATCTGATGTACCTCAGCTAATGCTTCTTGTGTTGTGATGTTGCACCGTTTCATTTCTGTGATAAAGCAACCACAGCATCTTATACACGGCTTATACACAAGTCAATTTTAAAAAAAAAACAAAAAAAAAAAACAACAAACTTAATACTCACCCTCCGGTGTCCTCGATCCCCGTCGCAGCTCCCGGCGTCTCCTCTTCTCTCTTCTAAAGCCGGCAGAGTCGCATCCATGTGATCTACCGGCCGCCGCACACTACGATGCGGCGGTGTCACGCTGATGATCTCATCAGCAGCGACAGCGCAGCATCGTAGTGTTCGACGCCCAGCAGATCGCATGGACGCAACTCTGCCAGCTACAGAAGAAGCCTCAACGAACATCGGGGACACCGGAGGGTGAGTATTAAGTTTATTTTTTTTTTTTGTGTTTGGCAAACTGCGGGGGGGCTGGCTGGCTGTATACTACATGGGGGCTGGCTGGCTGTATACTACATGGGGGCTGGCTGGCTGTATACTACACCCTCGGCTTATACTCGAGTGAATAGGTTTTTTCCCGTATAATACTTTTTATTGAAGTTTTTTCAAAATTACAATAACATGCGCTTCAAATACTTTACGAATGCATAGGTATATGTATACAGCCTTGATTTTGTTGCAATATAAAACACTTTCTTAATACATTTTCCATTATACAGTTTGGTTATCTATCAAGGTCTACAGTAGCTGTATTCCCTATTGCTTTCTTCTATTAGTTGCTCTGTCATCAAAAACAATATAACAAGAAGAACAAATAGAACAACAAATTAAATAACATTTGTCACAGGTTTCAGTTGCTCCTTTTCCTTATTCCGGTTCTGCTAGTATTACAGATTATCCAGAATTCAATCCTCCTATCAGGCATTTTCTAAAGTTGTTATAAGGGTGTTGTAAGAATAAGAGTGTTTTAGGATTAAAATTACAAAGGTGTGCAGTATTCCTGCCATGGTTGCCAGATTTTTTCAATTGGTTGGTGCTTCAAAAAACCGTACGCTAGTGCTTTTTCAAAGTTATATACCTTGGAGATCTCCCCCTCTACTTCTTTTATTGTGGGGCAAGTGGGAGACTTCCAATATCTAGCTATTACTATCCGAGTTATTGTGCATATCTTTACTATTAGTGTTTTCTGTTTTGGAGGTATGCCAGTCATATCCAGGTGTAGTAAGGCTTGCGCTGGACCTTTGTTAGGGACAGGTCCTATCAAATTACCTAACAGCTCATACACTTTGCGCCATATGGGTTCTATAAGTGGACATTCCCATAGAATGTGACTTAAGCTGCCTCTTGCCCCGCACTCTCTCCAACACATGGGTGAGGATGTAGGGTATGCCTTGTCTATGCGGTCTGGTGTGTAGTACCATCTTAGCATTACTTTTATTGTATTTTCGATGTGTGCTGTGCTTTTTAGGGCCTTATATGTAGCTTTTATTGCTTTTCCCCAATCTGATGGTAGTATTGTTCTATTAAGGTCCCTCTCCCATTGTTTTAATGCATAGTTTTTCTCGAATTGCATACATTCAGTTAGGTGCCTATATATCAGACTTAGTCCTTTCCTCTTGGAGTACACTAATCTCTTTAGCTGTGTGTCATGATATTGCGGAGTTTTTATTTTCTCTTCAATAAAATGTTTTAGTCGCAGATACGTGAAAATTTCAGAGCTGGGAACCTGGAACTTCTCTCTAATACAGGTATAAGGGAGTACCTTACCCCCTATCATTATTTGCGATATTTGTTTAATTCCCGCATCTGTCCATTTTTTCAAACTTAAATCCGCTGTGATGTTCTCAACCATGTTCAATTGCAATTCAGCTATTCGTACCTCTCTCATGTGTGTATTTATTTTGGAATGTCCCGATATCCACACTTTTATGAGATTGTGGGTTAGCGGCAACATGTGTTTATGTATTAATGGCCCATATAGGCTGGATTTCAGTAGAGAGTCTAAAGAAGAGATAGAGGCTATCTTTTCCTCTATTTCCATCCAAGGGAGCTTATTTTTAGTGTTAAGCCACTGGGAGGCTTGTTGTAGAACTGAGGCTTGATAGTTCCCTTTAGGTTTGGCACACCCAACCCTCCTGACGATTTATGTTTGATAAGTAGTTTCTGCGCTAATCTCGGCTTATTACGTTTCCATATATATAAGTTGAGCAATTGGTTTACTTTAGCGAAAAATTTCTCTGGCAACTCTATTGGCAAAGTACGGTATAGATAAAGCAGTCTGGGTAGCAGTAGCATTTTGAAGGCTGCTACTCTTCCCATCCAAGAGACTTCCCTGTGTTCCATATTATTGATTTCTTTCCTCAATGTAGCTATAAGAGCTTCATAGTTTAAAGAGTATAATTTAGAAGCTGTTTTTGGTATTTGCACCCCTAAATATTGTATGCTCAATGAGCACCAGTCAAATGGGTATTTGGCTTGCAAAAATGAAGTAGTTTCTGGTTTGATATTTATGGGCATAGCCTGAGTTTTAGTTGTATTCAGTTTATAGTATGATACATTCCCAAAATTCCTTATTACCTCCATGGCAATTTCTACGGAGTCCTCTGGGTCTGACAATGTGAGAATTATATCATCAGCGTAAAGCGAGATGATATGTTCAGTTGGTCCTATTTTTATGCCTCTTATCCCCTCTTTATTTAGTAATGCGCATGTAAGAGGTTCTAATGATAAAATAAATATTAGCGGAGACAAGGGGCACCCTTGGCGGGTTCCGTTGGTTATTTGGAAAGGGTCCGATAAGGTATTATTGGAGTACACTTTTGCCGATGGTGCCGAGTATAGTGCTCGAATCGCTTGTAGTATTTCCCCCTGAAAACCCATTTTTTCCAGGGCCGAGAAGGCATACAACCAATGGATTCGGTCGAACGCCTTCTCGGCATCCAACGCTAGCATGATCGCCTCCATTTTTTTGGAGTCTATGTAGTGGAGTAAGTCCACTACCTTTCTAGTGTTATCTGATGCTTGTCGGCTTTTTACAAATCCAACTTGGTTAGTGCTAATAAGTTCTGGCAAAATCTCCATTATTCTTGTCGCCAATACTTTGGCATATATTTTCGTGTCTACGTTTAATAACGAAATTGGCCTAAAATTTTGCGGTGTATCAGCTGGCTTTCCGGGTTTAGGTAGTGTAATTATAAGGGCTTCTTGATTTTCTTCTGGCATGTTACCCTTCACCATAGCCTGGTTTAACATATTCATTAAGTATGGGACCAGTTCCTCTGTATGTGTTTTGTAGTACTCCCCTATGATTCCATCTGGTCCCGGGGCTTTATGTGATGGAAGCGTTTTAATAGCCTTAGATACCTCTTCTATGGTTATAGGTTGGTTAAGATTTTTAAGCTGGGTCTGAGAAAGACTTTTCATTTCGAGGCTTTCCAAGAAGTCATCAATTTCCTTTATGGAAGGTTGATATGTAAAGGGATCACTACTTAGATTATATAGGGAGGCATAGTATTCTTTAAATCTATTTGCTATGCTGACCGGTGTAATAAGTTTGCCAGACTTATCTGCGTTGTATAGAAATGGGATTTTAGCCCTTAATTGTCTGTTTTTGAAGCGGTTAGCTAGGATCTTCCCCGCCTTATCTCCTTGTGAATAAAATCTAGCCCCTGTTTTAAGTAGCCTTTTCTCATACGTATGGATCAGCAGTAGTCTAAGTTTTTCCCTTAGTTGGTTTAACGCTTCTAAGTTTGTTCTAGAGGGGTTTGTTTTGTTTGATACTTCTATATGTTGTATCTTGTCCATTACTTCTGTTATCTCTACTAGGCGTTGCTTTTTATCTCTAATTCCCAGTTGGATGAAGATGCCTCTTATAAATACTTTATGTGCGTTCCATAAAAGTGATGGGTCAGTTACTGAATGGGGGTTAAAACGGAAATATTACTTTATGTCTCTCAACAGAATTTCCTTATATTTAGGTTGTTGAAGAATATATTCATTACATCTCCAAATATAAGTTGGAGATTGATCATATATGTCGGATATTTCCATTTTAATTGCCGCATGATCTGACCATGTGATCATTTCGATAGTAGACGACCCTATGCGATTGAGTAGTGGTCTGTTAACCAAAAATAAATCTATCCTAGTGTACGTGTTATGCACTAGTGAATGGAAGGTATAGTCCCTCTCTGTATTGTGTTGAGCCCTCCACACATCATATAGGTCATTCCGCCAAAATTCTTCTCCCAGTCCCTTTTGGTGTCTATTGCTGCTTGCCGAGCAATCTATTGCTGGGTCAGGGGTAATGTTAAAATCTCCTCCCAATATGATATTGCCCTGAGCGTGTTTTTTAACCAGTCTGAATATTTTCCTAGCGAAATGAATTTGTCTCTTATTAGGTGCATATATCGTACCTAAGGTATAAGTTTCATTATTAATCTCACATATCAGTAATACATAACGGCCCATTGGATCTCGTATCACTTTAGTCTCCTGGAAAGCACAGGTGCTCCTAATCGCCAAAAGCACGCCTCTACTTTTTGTTTTATAGTGTGCTTGATACACATTTGGGTAGGCTGGGTGGCTCATTCGTGGTGCATCCACTTCTTTCAAATGTGTCTCCTGTACATATAAGACGTCACATGATGCTGAGCATGCGTCTTGCCACACCTGTGATCTCTTATAAGGATTATTTAATCCTTTAGCATTAATGGAAAGTAATTTTACACTCATTTTGATCAATATTAAATATATAGCCTGATCTCACCCTCTTTCTCTCTCCTTTCGCCCTCCAGGATACTCGTGGACCAGATCCTTTGGTTATTATGGAATGAACCTGTGACAATAAGAACAATAACACTAAACCAAACATTAAACCTTTTTGTTGCAGCCATAGCTGCCAATAAAGAAAACATTGCAGTGTGTCTAATACACTGCCCTGTGGGGGTGAAATACCAGTTCAGATAAAGGATACCAGTCCTGTGGGTATACCCTTCAATATTACCGGCTATTCGCCTTAGCTCTCATCTATGATGGTTGCCCTTGGACCCGACGGTTTGCCATTCTTTTTCCATTCTGCTGGGGCCTTGGTTGTCTCGTGGCTGAATTTCTGAGATAGGAATCCCCCATCTCTTTAATACCTGCAGGCCTTCCTCCGGACTTCTTATCAGAGTAGTAGTGCCATTTCTCGCCACTATCAACTTCATTGGGAAACCCCACTTGTATGGAATTTGTTTCTCTCTTAGCTTGGAGGTGATTGGAATGAGTTGTCTCCTCAGACGTAGAGTCGTCGCCGATAGATCCGCGTAGATTGAAATGCCTTCATATGGGGCTGGAAGAGCTCCTTTCTTTCTGGATGTGTCCATTAGTCTTTCTTTAATTGTGTAGAAATGTATCCTCGCTAAAACATCTCTTGGCACTGTCTCCTCTAGGTGTCTCGGTCTTGGTAAGCGATGTGCTCTGTCTATGATTAATTCTTGCTCGTTGCATTCTGGGAGTAAAGCTTTGATCAATCTTTGTAGGTATTTGGTCAGCTCTCCTTGAGTTACTATAATACAGACGAGGTGTTTGGAACGAGAGAGGCCGAGGTAATCCTGGGGACGTCTGGAACATCCTTTGGCTATGAGTAGAACTTTGTACTCTTGCATTGACTCCCCTGCAAGTAGTACTGCCGGAGGCTGGAGTGGCTCTTGGCCAGCCGTAGGCGAGCTTGGAAGCGGTGGAAGCACAGTGACCGTAGGCGAGCTTGAAAGCGGTGGAAGCACGGCGGGCGTGCGGAGCGGCCCTTGGCCTGCCGGAGGCAAGCCTGGAAGCGGTGGAAGCATGGCGGCCAGCTGGTTGCTGCGCCACATGGAAGGAAACAGGTGTACCCGCGATCGAGGATCGTGGGGGCGGCCATGACACTTCTCTCCACAAACTGGGACAATTCTGTAGATCCTCTAATAAGAATAAGCTTTTCAGACCAGCACCCTTGTGTTTTTCTTCCCTCATTGCTACCATTCACCATAGTAGTTTGCTGGAAGAAATATGCACACAGAATATCGTAGTAAGTTCTTTACAAACAAACTAAACCACAGTTCACACATGCAAAACACAAAGGAAAATTAACTCTACCTAAGCCGCACTCGCCAGACATATAAAAGGGAGGGTACTGTAACATCCATGCCAAAGTCTTGCTGAGGGACAACTAGATGTTGCAAGGAAGGCGATGGTCTAACTTGAGGGGAGATGTGTTAGAGCTGGCAAATGCCTTACATGCAGCTACAAAATCACAAACATCCTGTGACCATATCGGCCACCAATAAGACTTGGCTAAAAGACACTTGTTATCAGCAACACCAGGGTGTTCCACTAGCACAGAACCATGAACCCCCTGCAGTACCCTGCGGCAAAGATTGAAGGGTACAAGCAATCTATCCACAGGTGTGTTTTTGGGTGCCAAATCATGACAATTAGCAATGATGTCATGCTCAATGGTAGCTAACACATTACCAGGGGATACATTTTTTTCAGGGGAATTCTCTGAGTTATTGGCCTGAGCATTATCTCATATGACCTAACGCACTGGATGAGATAAACTGAAAATCACTTTCTTGGGATGCTTAGACATGCTTCGATATCAATCTCCCAGTTGAAAGGCTTATGCAAGGGTATTGACTTTACAGACATTCCATCGAGAACAATCAAAAATATACTCAGGCAATGAAGTGCAATTAGAGAAGCACTTAGAGCCCCATTCAAGTAGCTCCTCAGAATCTTAATCAAAGACAAGGTCATTGTCATGACTCCCCTCTGGACCACCGCGGGAGATGGTACTAGCCAACACCTGGGATCAGAATCTAAGTGGCACAGGTCTTCACCAGAGGCCGCCGCAAAGTGGGTTGATCTTGTTGCGGCATGATGCCACAAGGTCGTTCCACAGGTGCGATTAACCTGCAGTGGCAGCCAGATTCAGCGGGCAGTCAGGGCAGAGGTCGGGTCTGGGGTCAGCAACAGTAGATCAAGGCAGAACGGGAACAGGAAAACGGAGCAAGGAACAAACACAGACAAGCTTTCTCTATGGCAATGAGCTCAAAGATCTGGCAGGGAGTGATGGGAGCCGCCAGTTAAAATAGGAACCCGGATGTGGCCACCGACAATGAGCGGTGTGCTGGACCTTTAAATCTTCGAGTGCTGGCGTGCGCGCCCTAGGGAGCAGTAGGTGAGGGCCGGGAGCGCTGTCACGGAGAGGGGCATCATGCAATGCTAACCATGGGAGACTCAAAATGGCAGCAGAGGACAATGTATTCAAGACAAACTCCATTTGCTCAGTATGAACTGAGTCGAGCTGCATGTAAACCTGAGTCTTTTTAATAGGGGTTAAAGTTTATTTAAAGCAGCAGAGTCAGCTCCAGTAACAAGGAACAGTTTTAATCAACTTCAGGCCTGGAGCCGAGACAAATGCAAAATGAACAAAATTGTTGACAGAATCTATCGGCCCTGTCCAGACACAGACTTATGTCTAGCATTTAAAGAGACTAGCAATAAAAGTTTTAGGAAAAGACACCAGACACTGGAGGTTGACACCAGTTCAATATTGTGCAATACTTGAAGAACTCCACACAATATTCCTCAGCAGAGCGTTTGCCTCTGAGTAGTTGAGATTCCGCATAAATGGAACCTAAGGACCGAATAATTTATCCAGTGATGACCATTCCTCGGCACCTGGAGGAACTTTCTGGGCCCAGGACTGGGGGATCTGCCTGCAATAGCGAGATAACTACTAATACCTTTTCAGCTTGGGAGGCAAGTGGATTAACTTTAAAGTACAGAAAACAATATTCCCCGAAGGTTTAAAATTTCTCACTGTCATCTGAGAAATTATATTCTATTAGAAAGATCTGTAATAGTGTCCATTTTAAAACCAGGAGGGAATTAGATTGGGGCTGATTCTTCTGTTAGTTACCTGTCCAGGAAACTGTGCAACTACAACCAGACTTGGAGCAAGCTGTCAGACAGGGAAAGAGGCTGTGAGCTCGCCGTTAGATGACCCTTCAGGCTGCCAAGTGCCTAAGGGTGATGCCACACATTCCGTTTTCAACCTGTTTTTGGTGCGTTTTTAAGTAGTCCGTTAAAAAACGTATGCGTTTTTGAAAAGGCATCCGTTTTTGACAGGTTTTACCAATTATCTTAATTAAAACTGGTCAAAAACGCATGCGTTTTCAAAGAAACGCATGCATTTTTGGATGGACTGCTTAAAAATGGACCAAAAACGGGTTAAAAACGTGTGGCATCACCCTGAGGCTACATGCACACTGGCGTTGCCTGCCGCACCGTAGCACGGCGGGCACAAGCGCGTGGGGAGAGGAGGAGGGGGTGAGCGCAGCTAAACCACGCCCTCTCCATAGGAACATAAGGCCACGGCGCCGTAATATGGGAAAAGATAGGACATGTCCTATATTCTTCCCGGGTACGGTGCCGCACGTGTGCTGCACCGTACTGCTCCCGTACGGTGCCGTGAGCCCATAGAGGTGTATGGGGGACGTATATACGTCCCCCATACATGTGTTTGAGTGCAGCCTAAAGCAGATAACAACCATGATATGGATGAACCTGCTATCATGACTAACTAACATAACCTGCTATCATGACTAACTGACATAACTAATAGACCCTGAGAGTCTCTGCAAGGTGACAGGGAAAACTTACTTTGTGTGGCAGCTGCTGGATGGTGGAAAGACAGGTAACAAGAAGATACCGAGGGACACCGAGGGACAAAACAACAGATAAAGTGAAAAACAAGATTGAATCACTAGAAAGTGATTTAGCAGATGTCATACACACAATATAACAAAAGTAAAGGAAAATAGACAACAGGAGACAAGTAAAACCAACAGGTGTAATGCGAATGGGCAGATATATAGAGCAGTTCCTGGACACCGCCTCCAGTAGTTCACTGGATCAGCCGTCCATTACTCTAGTAACCCTTGCTGGACAAGCCTTGGCTGCAGAGAGCTAGATGTGGCTCAATCCATCACAAAACAGCAGCAACCCAAGCCAAGGTTCACACATGCAAAATGCAAAACACAAAGGAAAATTAATGCCAACTAAGTCGCATTGTGCGGACGGAGGAAGGCTTTGGCACGGATGTTACAACCTGATCATAAGGCTCTAGCAGAATCCAAACTATTATCCATCACTGAAGGTAAATGCTCTTTGAAAGAGTATTGTATGCAGTGCTCTAAGAACTGTGTGACTATTTTTGGTGTGTACCTTCCCTACACAATCTGTAAAAGATGCCTGGATTGTTCATGCTGACCCTATATTCTTTGGAGCAAACCAACAGGGGTCTAAATCTCAAGGGTAGGATATTTTATCTGTATCCCCCATAACATAAGGCAATGCAAGAATGTATTCAGCACAGGCTGAATGTACATCAGAGAAAATGCGAAAGTTTATTCAAAAGTTTCAGTATTATAACTTTTGCAACTAGATAAGAGTGTAACCAACCCTCCCCTCCATCCATCACACCTCCATTCTTCTTAATCATCTATCTATCTATCTCCTATCTGTATATCATATCTATATCATATCTATCTATGTATTGCTGAAATCCCACAACAGTCAATGCATAATATAACATTGCACAAAGAATCTTCCAGTATCAAAGCATTTTGTTGAATTGGGACATTTAGAGAAGCATTTATAGATCATGTACCAACATTGTGCAAAGGTGGAGATTGAGAACATCTTTGAAAAAAGAGGGAACTATTTTGCATCTTTATGTTGGGTACCTTAAAACTGAAAGGACTTAATGTGGATCATAGATTGGGTTCAGTTTAAACATGGTTTACTTTAGTCAGGAAAAGTGTATCCGATCCTTATGTAATGTGTGAGCTATTTTGTGACATTTGATAATATTTTTTCTTTTTCTAGAATGTTTTCTTATTATATTGAAGCCATTGTAACATCATCTTACCACTTCCTTCTTGCAAGGTTATATTAAGCATTGACTGTTGAGGGATTTCAGCAATACATATCTTTTTTTTTTTTTTTTACATATCTTTGCCTTTCTTTGTAATATGATTACACATCGTTTGGTAAATGTATAAACCACCTTGACATTATCCTTTATACTGTTCAATATTCGTATCTGGCAGTAGCATTTTATGCATTGGGACCAGGGATAATGGGGGTGGTCTATAAGGGCAATTTTGTTACACTATTGTGGGAGACATTGTCCCTTTTATGGTTTTCTGGGATGCAGTATGCCCTCCAATATATGGGGTCCTAGCCTGTGTATAATATGGATTCTTTGTTTTATCACTTTTTTTTTTTTTTTGTCATATAGTGGTAACCTGCAGGTCCATGATTACTAAGCTCCTTTGGAGACCTTTTGTTAATATTATTGTCCTTTACATGTATATTTCTGTCCGATTCATGCAATAGATGAGTTAATCTATCCATTATATGGTTGCTGTAGCAGTCTGATGTGCTGCTGACATCACTTCTGGTTTTGCAGTCCAGTGACACCACTTCCAGTTTTGCAGTACAGCTTGCAGTTCAGTGACACTAGTTTACAATGCCTACATGCTATATTCCAGTGATGTTGATTTGCATTAGAAACGATCAGGGGATGTTATGTTATTAATCACAGCATGTTGGTGACACACTTGATGCACTTTAAGAGATTTTAGAATAATGAAATGTATTGTGAGATATATGGGGTATACTAGGCATGAGGTATGAGGCACAAAACAATAGTTGGTCACTTTGTATATCTTTGTATATCTCTCTATGGTGTTGTATATTTTAAATCGACATATCTAAAATATTGTTTTTAGTCCAATTACACATTGTTTTATCACTTTTTTTATGTATATTAATGAGTAGGTGTTCCTAAATTGATCATGTGATCTCTTATTGTGTGTATAAATTCCGCCCCAAACAATTGTCATATTGCTTGAAAAAGGCTCAGAGCCAAAACCTTAAATATGGATTATATGTAGACTGTTTTTTCAGACATCTGAAGTCTCTCCAGACTGCTGCTTTTTCCTTCAATATCTATTGTATTGTATATATCTATATATTGTATCTTTTTATCTATTTTATCTAAAACTGCTGCACAGCACATGGGGCAGATTGGAGACTCATGAGAGGAGAGGGAGAGTGTCAGGATCAGTGGATCCTCTGGATCACTGCGGGAGATGGAACTAGCTGACACCTGGGACCGGAGTCTAAGTGGCACCTTGTTTTCACCAGAGCCTGCCGCAAAGCGGGTTGGAACTTGCTGCGGCAGGATACCACCAGGTCGTTCCCAGGTGCGTCTAGCCTGCGGTGGCAGGTGCGGTCGAGGTACCTTAGCGGAAGACAATCTCGTGGTCAGGGCAGGCGGCAGACAGGCACACAGAAACACGGAGGAACTCGGGTAACATGGAACACAGGAATGCAGGAATACACCGGAATGCAGCTATACACAGGAACGCAGGAATTCTCGCTTGGAAGCTTTCTCTTAGGCTAAGATCCGGCAGCGCAGGAAGGGAGGTGCTGGATTATAAAGTGAAGGTTTTCAGCCAGTGCACCAATAAGTGGTGCGCTGGCCCTTTAAATTTTCACCAGCCACCGCGCGCGTGTGCCCTAGGAGGTGGGGAAGCATGCCCACGGCAGTCCGGGGAAGAGCAGGATCCGGGAGAGGTAAGAAAGATGGCGGGGCTGCAGTGGGGGCACACAAAGGACACGGTTCGCGGGAGCACCCGTGACAGAGAGCAGTGATAATGTACTCTGTGCCTCTCAGTCTGCGATTTCCTCCTGCTGAGTGTGAGGTGAATGGGAGAGGAGAAGACTGTGTAGGAAAGCTGCAGCTTCTGATGCATTATTTGTTTAACTACTGGTGCAGGGAAAGCTGAGGGTATATAAGGAGAGGTATTTTCTTATAACATTAGTTAGGGCTGCTGGCAGCACATGACTGATGAGCTGAACAGAGCAGTGCAACGTGAAAGGGAGGTGGCATGTACATTCTCAATTCGTGTTCAGCACAGTTAGAGGGATGTGCATAGCAACAGCAATCTGAGGGATCGCTGACAGAGGCTTATAGCAGGATGAAGTCTGCTAAATAGCAGTGAAAGGAGCAATATTCTGGAAACTAATTCAATTGCAGAAGCGCTTTAAATTGCATGCCCTACAACATAAGAAAAGTGTTTTTTAAATGATGGTTACTCTTTACTGCTTCCATTGATCTTTTGATATGTTGTTTGAACATGGTTTATAATGGCCGACTTTTGATTCTACGTAGCTGTCACAGTTAGTGTCTTTATAATAGTCTTTGTGCAGAGGTGGTCTTTTTCCTTGATGATTTCTAAATCTAAAAATTGTATCTTCTCATCTTGTATTTTTCACTGTGTGAAAAAGAAAATGTAAATGTAAATTGTGTTGACGAAAACTTTTATTCCAATACACGCCTCTCTTCACATAGGTCAAATTATCAGCCATTACAACATCTTGTGGCAGGGTGTTCCATAGTCTCAATAAAGAACCTTTACCTAAGGCGATGGTAGAACTGCCTTATCTAGGCGAAGAAGATGCCCACTTGTTCTGGTCATAGGCTTAGGTATGAAAGATCTTTGAATAGATCTCTGTACTGCCCATTCAGGTATTTGTACATTGTAATGAGGGCTCCCCTCAGTCGTCTTTTTTTCTAAGCTGAATAACCGTTGGATTCTAGTCCCCCCATTCCCGTAATAATCTTTGTTGCTCTCCTCTGCATCCATTCCAGTTCTTAGATGTCCTTTTTATACAATGGTGCCCAAAACTGTACACAATATTCCATGTATGGTCTGACTAGGGCAAAACTATGTCCTTATCATGAGTCTATGCTTCTCTTGATATATCCCATAACTGTTTTTGCTTTAGCAGCAGATGCCTGGCATTAATCACTAAAATTAAGTTCTCTGTCAGTTTTACCAAGAGATTTATCATTTAACACACAATTATAATTTTCACTTCCCTGACCAAAATGCATAACCTCACATTTATCTATATTAAACATTAACTGCCATTTGTCAGCCCAGGCCTCCACTTTCCACAAAACCCTCTGTAATGTTATACTATTCCCCTCTGTATTATTTACTCTGTGTAGTTGCACCCCACTGGTAACTTTAACGCAATCTGACAATGTGCCATTAACGACGACCCTCTGTTTTCTATCACTCAGCCATTTGCTTACCTAAATACACAAATTTTCACCTAGTCCCAGTCTCATTTTATGTACCAATCTTTTATGTGGCACTGTATGAAAATGCTTTGACATCCACAGCCCCCCCCAGCTCCAGTTTAGAACTTACCACCTCATAGAAGCTGATCAGATTAGTTTGACAGGACTAGTCCCTCATAAACCCATGCTGATACTGGGTTATAAGGTTATGTACAGTGACATACTCCAGGATAGCATCTCTAATAAACCCCTCAAATATCCCCCCCCCAGCAGAAGTTAAACTTACTATGCGCCAGGCCAGTGTAACAGAACCTGTCCTTAATAAATTTTTAAATATTAAAAATAATGGTATCACAGTACAAAAGTGTGGGTCCACACTCTGTTTTTAGTTTCTTGTCATTTATACTTGAAAAATCAATTTGAGTTATCTTTTACTGTGCTTGGCAATATTTCTTCCAGTCTATATTTTTGCTGCCTTTATCTTTTTTTACAGAATTTATTTTTCTCGCTATAATGATGTAATGCCTCATTGCTACCTTCATGTTTTAGCACCTTAAACGCCTTATCTTTCTTATATTTCTCGCCTTACAGTTCTTGTTCACCACATGGGCTTTTTCTTGTTTCTCCTTTGCTTTTTCCCAAATGGTATTTGTTTTTCACATTCCTTTTTAGAATATTTGTGAAAATGTCCCATTTTTTTGGGGTGCTTTAGTTTTTGAGAATATTTTTACAGTTAATGCCTTAGAAGTCCTACCTGAAAGTCAATCAGTCCGGAGTTGAGGCAGCAGCATACAAACAGAAACGGAAGTAGCTATACAGGCTGCAGGTGCACGCTGATAGGGATAGCCTAGCTGGGAAACGCCTTGTACCTTTAAGAAGGAGAGAGAGACGCTGTCCGCGACTTAAGAGAGCTGGAACATGGCCGCACTTGGCGGCCAAAGGTAAGCCTGTGACTGTAAACATGACCAGAGGAGGAACCCCTAGCCAGCTTTACTTTCCCTATCTCCTTCTGTCTTGTTCTGTACAAGTGTAGTCAGCCTTCCAACAGGTCTCTAGTTTAAACGCTCCTCCGACTTTTACCCCCAAAAACAGCTGCACCCTGCCTATTGAGATGCAGTCTATCCCTGCTGTAGACACTGTAGCCGACAGCAAAGTCAGCCCAGTTCTCCATAAACCCAAACCTCTACTTCATACACAAACTTTTGAGCAACTTATTTACCTTCCTAATCTCCAACTGCCTTTCTGGTATGGCACGTGGTACAGACAGTATTTTAGAGAAAACTACATTTAAGTCCCTTGCCTTGAGCTTATTATTATTTATTTTAAAGATAAGACACATAAGGCCCATGTCATAGCATTCTTACAAATTTGTACAGTATACAATACCAGAACAAAGAAGTACCATAACCCCTCTCCCCCTACCTCTGTCATCCCAGAGTCGGGGACGAATCGCCCTAAAGTATTGTACCTAAGAAGTATTAACCACCATAAACACTAAATAGATACTTAACTAGCCAGAGAGAGTTGGTACTGCAGGCTCAAAATAAAGCTGTAATAGAAGTTGCAATGTTCCACATATTTTTCAAATTTAACTATACAGTTTGGTTTCAGATATGATCCATATTCCAGTCTTATTACATTATTCATTCCATCACCATATTCTCTCACCGGAGGAAGTCTAGGCTTTATCCAATGTGCAACGATTAGTTTCTTAACTTGATAGAGGGAGCGTTGGATCCCTTTAGTGTTGGGTTCCATTACATTTTCTATATACAGTACTCCCAGCAAACAGGAGAAAGGTGTCGCTAGTATTGAGACAGAGAATACTCTACCACTACAGTAGTTCCACTACACCCGTCCAGAGGGTTTCCAGTTTCCTACACTCCCCAATCATGTGCAGGATCCCCACCACTTCCAGCTGACATCTGTTTGAGTCCTCATGAACCCCTATAAGGAAAAATAACTGAGATGATTTATTATATGCTTTCAGTAGCATGACAAGGTGAGACCTGCTGTGGGACTCACTAGAATTCTAGAATATATGACAATTGTTCATCTGTAATAGGTCCAATATCCCTTTTACAGTTAGCACTGTAACACCACATACAAAAAGGAAATCAATGCTTTGGTAGTAGCGGACAATAATGCTCTATTTGGGGCTAAACTTGGCCATGTCGTAACAGGAGCTGTCCTAATTTGCGTTTTATACACTGCAAATATTGATAATACCACACCTGTGGGAGTTGGTAGGTAGTGCACAATTCTTCAAATGTTTTACATATACCATTAGAGCTTTGGTCATCTATAGTTATAACACCCTTAGCCTCCCATGGGAGAAGCCCTCCAGACAAAAGATCTCTGGGAGAGCGAGATTTTGCCAAATAGGACTATAAGAGGTAAAACTGGAGATACCTAGAATAGTTTTCACTTCCAAATCTTTCCAATCAGAACTAATGTGGGCCAAAATTGGCTTGTACCCTGTCCATGGTGTAATAAGTCTACCTACCAAATTTATCCCATCTGGTTTCCCCCAACCAGCAAAGTGTTGAGCTTGGGAGGCTAAAATATACAACCATGGGTTGGGGATCGCAAAACCCTCCTCCTCTTTGCTTCGCTGAATAGTTTCTAAGCTAATGAGTGCATGTTGGCCTTTGCAAATCAATTTACGGAGCATACCCTGATTTCTATGAAAATAAGTGCTATCTAGATTGGATAATTATTTAAAAATTTGTAAGAGTTGTGGCATCAGGACCTTCTTAATTGAATTCGCTCTGGCCACTGGACAGAGTGGCAATTTACACTATCAAATTTTACAAGAAATTGAGAGTGCAACAGTTCAAAATGATCGTTTTATATAGTACTTCGGCTGATGAGTCACTACTACCCCTAAGTATTTGATCCGAGACGCCACCTGTAAAGGGCTTAGAGTTTAAGGATCCTCAGGAGGGGGAGTAGGACTATCTTGTCCCAATAAATAGTAAATCAAGAATAGTATTCAAAGGTGCTGATAACATTCAGAACTCCTGTAAGGGATCTATCTGAGTCTCCCAAGCACCATGAAATTATTTTTAAAGGACCTTTCACCTAGCTCTTATTTTGTCATTGGTGCCAATGTAGACCATGACCGCTGGATCCTCACCAGTCCCTCACAGTAATTGGTCAAATTACTCTGATAGGGGCAGATTAAGGTCAGTGGGGGTCCCTGGGCACAAAATCTGGTGGAGGCCCCCACTGAGTGTAGCGTGCATACACGTCCTCCTGCTCACTATCCACTATTACAGCAGTCACACTTCTACATACAGCCGCCCAGCCCCCAGTAACACAGCTACATATAGCCGCCTCGCCTCCCAGTAACACAGCTACATACAGACGCCTCGCCCGCTAGTAACACAACTACATACAGCCAACGCTACGTACAGCCACCTCGCCCCCAGTAACACAGCTACATACAGCCTCCTCATCCCCAGTAACACAGCTACATACGGGAACGCACCTCCCGCCATGCAGTACTATTACGTCAAATGTCGGGAAGGGGTTAAGGAGAAGACATGTCCCATGTGAGGTAATAGATGCCACTTCTGCCTGTGTCAAATCAGTATTGTATTTAAGGTTATCCTTCTAGTGTGAGACAGCACTCAGCTTATTGTTATCTTCATAGTATCCATAGTGAGCAAGCATTGTCGTGTGGGGTTGTCATCAGTTATTGTTATGGTTTTCAGCATTTTCTTATTGATAACGTTTGTGCTGTAACTTCTCTCTGTTTGTATATTAACTCCCCTGTGCTGTGACATGACTGTGTGTGTATTAACCTCCTGTGCTATGACATCAATGTGTGTGTATTAACCCCTTGTGCTGGGACATCACTGTGTATATTAACTTTCTGTTCTGTGACATCACTATGTATATCAACTCCCTGTGCTGTGACATTACTGTGTGTATATTAACCCCCTGTGTGTGCTGGGACATCACTGTGTGTGTATCAGCCCCCTGTTCTTTGACATCACTGTGTGTGTATGAACCCCAGTGTTATCGATGTGTCTGTATTTGTGTATTAACCCCCTGTGCTGTGACATCACTGTGTATGTAATTACCCCTGTGCCTAATAAATTCCTAAGGAGAGGGCCTACCTAATGATGTATTAAAGAAGAGCCTTGTCTAATGCATTACTAAGGGGGAGACCTACCTAATAAAATACCCTGCATGATGGATTTTGGGTGCACAGTGTAGTCAGTTGTGGTGTGAGGCATATATATGATGTATGTGGGGGGGGGGGAGGAGGTACAGTGTGGTCAGCTGTGGGCCAAGGGGTATATATGATATAAGTGGGGCACAGTTAGGTTAGTTGTGGTGTGAGGGGTATATATGATATATGTGGATGAACAGTGTAGCCAGTTGTGGTGTGACAGGTATATATAATATATATGGAAGGCACATTGAGGTCAGTTATGGTGTGAGGGGTATATATGATATATGTGGGGGGTACAGTGTGGTCTGTTGTGGTGTGAGTGGTATATATGATGTTTGAAGGGAGTACTGTGTGGTCAGTAAGGGATATATATGTGGGGGCACATTGTGGTCAGTTGTTGTCTCAGGGGTATATATGATATATGTGGTGACACAGTAAGGTCAGTTGAGGCATAAGGTGTATATATATGTACATAGGTGGGTGCACATTGTGGTCAGATGGGGTGTGAGGGGTATGTACAATATATATATGTAGGATATGTACGATATATGAAGTAAGTACAGTGTGGTCAGTCGTGGTGCGAGGGGTATATATGTGGGGGCACAGTGTGGCACAGTGTGGTCAGTTGTGGTGTCAGGGGTTCATATGATATATGTGTGGACACAGTGTGGTCAGATAAGGTGTGAGGGGTATATATGTGGGGACACAGTGTGGTCAGTTGTGGTGTCAGGGGTATATATGATAAATGTGGGGGGTACAGTATGGTGAGTTGTGGTGTAAGGGGTATATATACGATATAAAGTAAGTACAGTGTGGTCAGTTGTGGTGTGAGGGGTATATATGATATATATGGGGGCGCAGTGTGATCAGTTGAGATATGACGGGTATATATGTGGGGACACAGTGTGGTCAGTTGAGGTCTAAGGGGTATATATGATAAATGTGGGTGGTACAGTATGGTAAGTTGTAGTGTAAGGGGTATATACGATATAAAGGATGTACAGTGTGGCCTTGCAATCCAAGCAGCACGCGTTGAGAGTGTGATGCGAGTTCATCGCATCACACTCGTGAGTGTAGAAGGGGCCTAATTATGTGGTATCTTGGTACATAAATTGTTGTAGGAGGGAGTCCTGCATCGACTGCAGAGCTACGTGGGCCCCATCTTAAATGAGGTGCTCCATACCGATGGGACACTTAATTCATTAGTGATCACCCATACAGGTTTCTACGTCGGTCACCAAAGGGCCTTCGTCTAGGCATAGAGAATGCATAAAAAACCAAGGAGACATAAAGGAGACATTTGGTTAATGTTGGTTATCAAGTTTTTTTGCTGTTATGACTACGTATGGAAAAAGTAGAACATTTTCAATTTCAAAAATCAAGACTTTCCAAATTTTCACCAAATATCAGTTTTTTTCATAAATAAACGCAACACATGCCACCAAAGTTTTTCAACTAACATGAAGTACAAAGTGTTACGAGAAAACAATTTCAAAATCACTTTGATATGTTAAAGCGTTCCAAAGTTATAACACAGGGATGATTTGAAAAAATGGGCCGTGTCAGGAAGTTGAAAAGTGGCTTAGTGGTTAAGGGGTTAAAGGCCTTGTAAGTAAATACAATGCATTGCCACCTATATTTTTATACGTGCAATACCACGTATATATTAAAGGCATTGGGACATATTTATCAGGACCTCTGCGACCTTATTGCTAGCACTTGCGATTATTTCCCCAATCCGCCACCTTCACGCCAGTGGGGTGTGAATGGTGCGGCCGCCCGGCGCCTGCACACTTGATGCCACCGGCGACTTTTCGTATGTGAAAAGTCGCGGGCTGCGTTTTTTTCTATGCCAGGCCCTGGCTGGCGTAGGATAAACGTTTTGCAGCCTCCCGCCCCGATACATCGAGAGGCGGAAGCCTTTTTGATGTATCCCGCTTTGAATATGCAGCGGTGGGGCTATCATACGCTGGCGCTCGTGCGCCAGCGTATGATAAATATGCCCCATTGTCAGTGAATTCTTTACAGTGCTACCTATATCTTGAAGGCCCTGTCAATGAACATTTTGTGGTTCTACTTAAGTCTTAAAGGAACTGCAGGTCTTTTAACCCCTTAAGGCCGCAGGGTTTTTTCGCTCATTTCTCCCTCTCCACCTTCAAAAATCCATAACTTTTTCATTTTTACGTGTACAGACCTGTGTGAGGGCTTATTTTGTGCGTAACAAATTTTACTTTCCCGTAATGTTATCTATTTTAACATGCCGTGTACTGCGAAGCTGAAAAAAAATTCCAAATGTGGAAAAATTGAAAAAAAAAAGTGCGTCACAATCTTGTGGGCTCAGTTTTTACGACTTTCACTCTTCGAGGTCTGTGCGACACATTGATCATTTTTTATTCCATTTTTATGTCATGTAAAAAGGTGTAAAAGTCGCATTTCGGACATTTGGGCGCCATTTCCCGTCTCGGAGGTCACCGCCGGCCGTAACCGTTTTTATATTTTGATAGATCGGGCATTTTGGGATGCAGCGATACCTAATGTGTCTGTGATTTTTACTGTTTATTATGTTTTATATCAGTTCTAGGGAAAGGGGGGTGATTTGAATTTTTAATATTTTATTAATTTTTTTTCTTTTTTTTTTCACTATTTTTTAGACCATCTAGGGTACATTAACCCTAGATGGTCAGATCGCTTCTACCATATACTGCAATACTTCTGTATTGCAATATATGGCATTTTTGCAGCACGATCATAACAAAGATGCTGGCGCCCGCGCGCCGCCGTCTTTTAAATGCCGCCTGCGACTTTGCCGGCGGCAACGGAGGGGTTAATAGCCGCGATCGGTGCAAGCACCGACCGCGGTTATTAGCGGTGGGGGTTTTCTGCAATATGCAAAAACCCCCACCTTTATATGAAGAGGACTCAGCCCGTGAGCCCTTTTCATACACTCCTTATACCTCTGCGCCGTAGAGCTACGGCGCAGAGCGTTAAGGGGTTAAAATTATGAAAGCAGGAACTGAGGAAAATGACAATGCTGCTGCTGTTTATTGTGATGGAGCTGATGCTGCAAACATGTTCCTATGGTGAAAGTAGGTGCCAGGCCACACCAAATTGAGGCATTTGTGAATTACATGGCAGACAGTGGGGCACATTTACTAAGGGTCCGCAGCCGCGAATCTGTCGGGTTTTTCCCGAATATTTCCGTTTTGCACTGTATTTCACGGGATTGTGGCGCACGCGATCGATTTTTGCCGCAATCGCGCTGACTTTCGTGCGACAGAAATCGGGGGGCACTGGACAACCCGAAGGATTCGGAAAAACCGCGGAATTTAAAAAGCCATTTGTGTCGCAAGATCAAGCACTCACATACACCAGAAAAAAGCAGGTGAACTTCGGCGGACCTCGGCGCAGCAGCGACACCTGTTGAATATCGGCGCACGGACCTTAGTGAATCCCGGCAGAACCCGAATCAGCGTTGGAGAACCCGCCGCTGGATCGCGACTGGACCGGGTAAGTAAATGTGCCCCAGTGTCTCAACTTCCATGGGATTATCTTACCCCGCTCATTCTCATTTGGAAGTGCAGAGCCAAGTAGCCCAGCCGTTACAGCCACAAGTCATGGAGAAGTTACTCTCCTAGGTGGGATTCTGTGGCCCATCCACTTACCCCTACTCCAGTAGAAAACACTAAGTTCTATGATACCCAAGAACTTTTATGGGAGGATGAGGGTGTGGATGGTAGACCACTGGAGGAGAACTATTATGATGATAAAACACAACACAACAACAACGACTGTGACTTTCTGCAATGTGCAGACTGAGAAGGAGGGGAGCAGTGAGGGCTCTGTGGCAGAAAAAGTGTTGGATGTTGATAAGGTCTTAGAGCCGACAAGGATTGAAGGCAGTGATATTTCGGACCAAGTGGGCCCAGGCACAGTGGTTAGACTGTAGCTACTTTGTTGCCTGCTTCTGCCAGTGCCTGAGCTCTAAGAAATAAATGCCATCCCACATGGTGTCTGCAGCATGGCATTTGTTATTACACAGAATATGGAAGTTAGAACACGTGTCAGTTGCATGCTGTGCCAACAGTCCATAAAGTGTGGCCAAAGCATTTACAATTTGAGCACTTCACGTATGACCAGGCATCTGCTTGAGCTACAGTGGCTGAGATATCAAAAAAGCTAGGAAACACATAAGGCTTTTCCACCGCCTTCCAATTCCAAAAGCCGCCAGTTTCCCTGCAAATGGAGCATGTGATGCCACCACCCCTACCACCACCAGAATCGCCACTGCCACCTTTACCAAGCCTGTCCATGGAGAGAAAAATCCATACTGTAGTATGGCAGTAAATGATAGGATTAATCAGACAACCTAGGGTTAAAGTACCCAAAAGGGTCTAAAAAGAAAGTAGTAAAAATTTTTTTAAAAAGCTAAAAAAAAATATATAAAAAACCGCCTAAAAATTCAAATAATCCCTCTTTTCCTAGAAGTCATACAACTATAAATAAACAAAAAAAATCATAAACAAGTTAGGTATCGCAGCGTCCCAAAATGTCCAATCTATCAAAATATAATAACGGTTTTTCACAGCGTTTAACCCCGTAACGGAAAATAGTGCCCAAATTAGAAAATGGCACTTTTTTGCCAAGACCGTAAAGTCCTAGAAATAGAAGCATTGAAAAGTTGCAAAAGTTGCAAACCACCCACAGCTCCGTACACTGAAGTATGAAAAGTTATTAGTTCTAGAAGATGGCAAAATATTTTTTTTTTTGTTCAGGAGGTTTTAATTTTTGTAAATGTATGCAAACCTTAAAACCTATACAAATTTGGTATTTCCTTGATCACGCCGACCCAAAGAATAAAGCAGACTTGTCATTTGGGCCGCACAGTGAAACCCGTAAAATCCAAGCCCACAAGTAAATGGCGCAAATGCCTTTTTTACTGCACTTGGAATTATTTTCCCGCTTCCCAGTACATGGCATGGAATATAAAATACTGGCACTATGAAGTGCAATTTGTAAGACAGAAAACAAGCCGTCACACAGCTCTGTACATTGAAAAATAAAAAATGTGTTGATTTTTGAAGGTGGGGAGTGAAAAATGGAAACGCAAAAACAAAAAAGGGCCTCAGTGTTAAGGGGTTAAAGATGCAGCTGTCCCAGAGTAGGAAGTTCCCAGTTGTCATTACTTTTCCAGCAGGCAGCTGCACTGTCAAGATTCTGCAATTAATTTCTGCATTCTGACTCCCTCTAGTGGCAAGTATGCAGATTAATTTCTGTCGATTCTACATTCTGACTCACAATAGTGGCAGGTAAGCAGATTGCTTGCTAAACCCCCTCTGGTGGCTGGTTCTCAGCTTTGCAGTCTTATCCCGCAACTTCCTCCTGAGGTAACATGATCTTCTCTGTGGGATTGGCTATAAATCTGTTTCCTGAACTATTGGTCTTTGCTAGAGTATTTGGTCTTTTCCGGGTGCTCCAGCCCTCTGCTTGCTCTGTTTAATGCTGTGTATCTGTGACCCCAGTGTTTGATCTACTCAGCAATTTGTTCCTGATCCAGCTTTTTAAAGCATCCTGCAATTCCCTGGCAGCAAAATCTATCTTGCCTTGTGGCAGGCTCTGGTGGAGAACACCTTTCAAAAACAATCCATAATGCTCAAAGATTCAAAGAAAAACATTATCCCTAATTCAGGACGCATACAGAAAAACCTTAGCGCCAACTCAGAGGCAATGTCTTACAGGTCGATACTCATAAGAAACTGGAATGTCCCTTTGAGTGATTCTCATCTGAAGCGGATTTACCCACCGTACTGCCGCCGGGCCACCATTACCGTCTATGGGGATGTATATGCGTCCGCATGTACATCCCCATGAATGGCCGTGTGAATGAGCCCTTAGAATTACAACCAGGCCCCAATCCACCACTTTACTAACCGTCACCAGTGCATACAAATGTGGATCCCATCGCTGCTTATGTTGCTGTAATCTAGGCCTTTTTTGCTTTTTCATGTGTTTATGTACTTTATTATATCTGCCACAATTATCAACTCATGATCCTATATGTATACATGTGCAGCATGTTCTTTTTTTTCTTCTTCTTTTATTTTCTCTTCTTCTTTCCTTTTTTTTCTTTCTCAAAACCTTTGCACCCTCAACCGTTTATTAAATTACTGCTACACTCCTATCCCCCTTGTTTACCTTTATTCTCCATACCAATAGAGCTCCTCCATCCAAGCGGCTGGCATCATAGTGTGTATGCCGCCAGCATGCAGGGAGCTGGTGTCGGCGGCCATGCGCACTGACCTGTTGCTGACCTCAAGCTGGCACTGACACAGATAAGAAGAGGCGTCGGAAAGATGAGTACTCAACTCATTATTTTTTTATATACCCGAGTAGGGAATTTTCAGCACAAAAATTCTGGAAAACTCAGCTTATACTCGAGTATATAGAATAATTCCCCCATTTCTGTAGCAGTGTCAAATATAATGCCCCCTTAATTTTGACCCCCATTTATAACAGACTCCCTTCATGTAGGCCCAACTGAGGCTCCCTTATCTGTTCCCTCCATCAGTAGCTAACCTTTTTATTTATACCACTCACTTATAATGGCCATCCTTATAAAAAAAACATGGCTGCTTTCATGAGGTGTGACTGTGAGATAACTGACAGGGTTAGTTCAGAAGCTATGATGGTTTTCAAATCCATAAAAATTCCAGCCATTGGCATTTGTGGAAAAAGAAGGGTACTTGCCAAAAATAGCTAATCTTCATGCTCCTTCTTTACTGGGACATGTTGTTGGTATACAGGGGAGAGCATGTTTGCTATTACTGCGTCTCCTCTTCTCCCCTGTACATCAGCAACTTTCCGTTATTAAGAAGGAACATGAGGGATAGCTTTCTTTGGTGAGTACCATTCGTTTATCTTCCTTTGGGATACAATGGGGCAGATTTATCAAGCTGTCTGAAAGTCAGACTATTTCTAGTTGCCCATGGCAACCAATTACAGCTCCCCTTTTAAATATTCATGAACACTGGTAACATGAAAGCTGAGCTGTGATTGGTTACCATGGACAACTAGAAATATTCTGACTTGTTAAAAAGCTTTGTAAATCTGCCCCAATGTGTTCTAGATAGAATTACAACTTTAACCACATGTTAATTTATCTTACCTATGCTGTTTCTTGGCGATATTCTTGGTATAACCTCTGTTATTTGAACCTGTACACTTCCTCTGTGCCCATCATTTAAAAGGTCAATTTGGGCTGGCTGCTTCAGTAAGTCTGTCAGAGTCCTGAAAATAGAAGATGCAATTAAATGAATAACACAGAATATAAGATATAAATATGACTCACAAAACTACACATAAGAAATACTTACCACTTGAGATGATATTATTATAATTATAGTATTTAACCCTTTAATCCACAGAGACTGCAAGAGTTCTACAAAGTGCAGCAATGCTGATAAGTGCATAGTTTTGGGGGGAAAAAAAAACTAAGTTTGTGATAAATTCTACTGGGATTATTGTTATTGTGTGTGACTGGGGCTGATGAAAACTTTCTGCAGTGCAACCGTCTTATTTTATTGCACAGCTGCACTAGCCACCATGCAACACAAATTAGGGGCGTTCCGGTTCTCAGTCGAACTGAATGCCAGATTCATCATGCAAAGTCTGTTACACGCCCTATGTTACAGGTATACCACAAAAAAGTTGGTGAACTCTGTCGGGCCAATGCAGGGAAGCACCAGATTCATGATTTCTGGCACACAGATCAGATAATGAATCTGGCGCACAGATCATTATACACAGTCAGCGGACTTTTAGTGCAGTTTCCTACAGATTCATCATGCAAAGTCTGTTGCACGCCCTATGTTACAGGTACACCACAAAGGTGCAGTAATTAAACATATTGGGGCACATTCACTAAGAAGTGAATGTGCCCCAATATGTTTAATTACTGCACCTGCTGCTTGACTGTTGTCTAATCCACAGAGACTGCAAGAGTGCTGCAAAGTGCATCATTGCTGAAAAGTTGGAAAAAACATAGTTTAGGAAAAAGACATGTAACATACCTCCAAACTTTTGGGCTAGAGAAAGAGGGACAAAAGCCCCTCCCATTTCCCTAAACCACACCCACTGTCCCACCCCTTGCCCGCCCCCAAACATAGTATAATATTGACCTTAACGGCCCACACATATTATAATGCACCTGTCCTGTGGCCAACCCCCAAAGGACCTATATAATAGCCCCTATTGCAACTCGGCAACATATAACCCCCTCTTTTATGTTTTCTTCCATTTACAATAATAATCTTTATTTATATAGCGCCATCAAATTCCAGCAGCTTTACTTAACATTTTTCCCCACTTTTATTTATCTCCTCAAAGTGGTAGTATAACAATATGGATACACTTCACATATTGAAAAGCAAAGTAAGTCTTTAAAGGGAACCTGTCACCGCTGTTTGAAAAAATGAAGTTGCGGGCAGGTTCCCATAGAGCCCTTATAGCATAAGGGCAAGCTTTCTTCAGCTAATAAAATCGCTGCACAGAAAAGGAAAAAATTACCATTTATTCTCTGCCTGGTAACCAGATAGAGAGCTTAGCGAGTCGTGGTGGGCGGATACATACATGCGAGTCCCGCGGCTTGCTCACATCTCCTTTCCCTACGTCATCCGGCTGTCGGCTGAATTATAACACAATGCCTATGGCGCATGCGCGGCTGTGCATCTTAGCTTCCTGCTTCCGCGCATGCTCTGTAGGCATTTGTGTTATAAACAGAGGGCAAGGGACACAGTGAGCATAGAGGCACAAGGAGCGCATGACACAGAGGGCAGAGGGCACACAGGGCAGAAGGCACAGAGGGCAGAAGGCTAACACGGCAGGGGGCACAGAGGGCGTACAGGGCAGGGGGCACAGAGGGCAGAAGGCGTACCGGGCAGGGGGCACAGAGGGCAGAGGTGTACAGAGGGCACAGGGTATACAGGAATCTGGTAAAGAAGATCGCAAGTATCTAAATTGGACTAAGGGCGCACAGGGGGCAGAAGGCGCACAGGGGGCAGAAGGCTAACACGGCAGAAGGCACAGAGGGCAGGGGGCACAGAGGGCAGAAGGCTAACACGGCAGGGGGCACAGAGGGTGTACAGGGCAGGGGGCATACAGGGCAGGAGGCATACAGGGCAGGAGGCATACAGGGTAGGAGGCATACAGGGCAGGAGGCAGAAGGTGTACAGGGCAGGGGGCACAGAGGGCAGAAGGTGTACAGAGGGCACAGGGTATACAGGAATCTGGTAAAGAAGATAGCAAGTATCTAAATTGGACTAAGGGGGCACACAGGGCAGATGGCTAACACGGCATCGGGCACAGAGGGTGTACAGGGCAGGGGGCACAGAGGGCAGGAGGCATACAGGGCAGGAGGCATACAGGGCAGGGGGCACAGAGGGCAGAAGGCTAACACGGCAGCGGGCACAGAGGGCGTACAGGGCAGGGGGCACACAGGGCAGGGGGCATACAGGGCAGGGGGCATACAGGGCAGGGGGCATACAGGGCAGGAGGCAGAAGGTGTACAGGGCAGGGGGCACAGAGGGCAGAAGGTGTACAGAGGGCACAGGGTATACAGGAATCTGGTAAAGAAGATAGCAAGTATCTAAATTGGACTAAGGGCGCACAGGGGGCAGAAGGCGCACAGGGCGTACAGGGCAGGGGGCACAGAGGGCAGAACGATAACACGGCAGGGGGCACAGAGGGCGTACAGGGCAGGGGGCACAGAGGGCGTACAGGGCAGGGGGCACAGAGGGCAGGAGGCATACAGGGCAGGGGGCATACAGGGCAGGGGGCATACAGGGCAGGGGGCACAATGGGCAGGAGGCATCCAGGGCAGGGGGCACAGAGGGCAGAAGGTGTACAGAGGGCACAGGGTATACAGGAATCTGGTAAATAAGATTGCAAGTATCTAAATTAGACTAAGGGGAGGGATACAGCCAGACTACAAATGGTGACCAGCCCAGGGGAAGTACATAACCAGGTCTCAGACAATACCTGTAGAGTGTGCAGGTACATGAGGAGACAGGTAGAGACTTACACTGCCCGCTGTTTGTCTACTAATGATAGCTCCGGCTCTGAGCTGCATGCTGCCAGTCACATAACAAGAAGCAGTGTGAGCTGTAGTCAAGTGACATTCGGAGCTCTACTCCCGGAAATGGAGAGGATAAAGGTGTACTGGGCGGAGTCTGCATGACTGCACTGACTGTAAAGTGGGAAAAGAGGATTGGCTAAGCGGAGGAGGTGGGTGTGGGCAGGGGATTGGCTAAATGGAGATGGGTGTGGACTTTACTGAGTGCAAGGATAATGATAATGGGGCAGTGAAAGTGTGGAGAGGGGAGATCACGTGGCAATAGAGTAGATGTCCCGGGCCATGACTCTCGCCGTGACGGGCGGCGGGGCAGTGCCTGAAAAACGGGACTGCCCCGCTGGATCTGGAACGGTTGGGAGGTAATTGTGTTAATTGTTACTAAGGGTTTTGTACTGTGTTTATCCCTATTTGAGTGAATACTGGACCTGGCTACAAATTCTGTGGCTTAAGAAATGTATACATGCCTTGAATAGTTTTAGTGTGAATATGTTTGCACTACATGCAAGCAAGTTTAAGATTTGGAAGCTCAGGTCCTGGCTCTAAATAGTCAACTGGCAACACTGAGGGATATTTTGCTCCTGGAGCAAGGGCCTTGATCTGACACAGCTGGCTCTGGCTGGGGTCAGTGAAGATGAGGTGGGTGGAGGACTCGCAGCTCAGGACTCTGTCTGGTAGCTGGATGACAGTTAGAAAAAGGGATAGAGGGAAAGGTGCGTGTTTGGCTGATAAAAACGATCCCCTACTTAAGCACACCTGACTTATAGATGACCTCTTGTTACAAACGGACCTCTGGTAATTGTTAATTTACTGTACTTTAACCTTAGGCTACAATAAACAGCTATAACAGTTATTAAATGTGTCTGCAATTAAGCTTTATTGTTAATTCTGGTTCTTATGACAACCCAACATTTTTAAAATCCAATTGTCACAAAAAAAATTTGTCTGGGGTTACAATTATAAAATATACATTTCCGACTTACATATAAATTCAACTTGAGAACAAACCTACAGAACCTTTCTTGTATGTAACCCAGGGACTGTCTGCATTAGAGATGCAAACCCAGCATCACTACAGCAGGCAGCAACTGTTGTCGGAAGGTTGGTAATAGGAGTGCTGTAATGGTTAGACAGATGTTGATTCTATAAGTAAGAAGACAGATAGGGTTATCTGTCACCAGGAATGTGAATGCCGAATAGTATGTTTTCTTCCAGGTGCTCTGGTTCAGCATGTTGCGGAACAGATTACTGGGTTGGAGAGGATCCAGCTGTCACGGACCACATTGGTACCAATAATAAAGTCAGTGGGAAATGGAAGGTCTTTAAGAACAACGCTCAAATCCAGGACCTCCAAGCTAGTGTTTTCAGAAATACTACCAGTGCCACAAGCGTCACTAAAGAGACAGCAAGAGATTAGAGAGTTAAAGATGTGGCTTAGAAAATGGTGCAGAAAGGAAGGGTTTGGTTTACAGGATTCTAAAGAGAAAAATGAATCCTGCAAAAAAACAGATAAAGGCAGCAAAAGTAGAAACTGAAAGAAAAATTGCCATGGAAAGTAAAAATAATCTGCTGCCAGATCTGTGCTGTGCTATCTCAGCCCAGAACTAACACTAGAATCGGAGAGGCCCCAATCCTGGATGTTTAACTCTATAGACCACACTCAAACATAGAGCCCTGCAGCTGCAATGAAGGATTCCAGGGCCAGAGAATGTCTGCCAGTAACTTACAGTACAATGCACTCCAGTACATAAGTAGAGCGGTTTATTATACAAGAATTCAAGTGATCCTTTGTGGAACAAAGTGATACAATTTTTTTTTACATTTACATAAAACTTTAAAGTATGAAAAAGAGTAGATCCTGCCAGAGGGAGAACACACGAGTAGGTCAGTGTGCTTGGTTTACAATCCTCATTCTGGTGTTAGATGTCCTTTAAGTATCCTTATTATCTAATTAGGTTTTTAGAAGGGTTGTAAGTTGAACAGCAATTTTCCACATTTTTAATAAAATTTAAAAAGCCATTTTTTTAGGGACCAATGCAGTTGTAAAAGTTTTATGTAAGGATTAAGTTTCTAAAATTCCCCCCAAAAATTACCGGTTTTCAAAACTGAACATATTTTACTATTTAGAAAAAAAGATATAGAAAGTTTGTTAACCGTTAAATTTCAATATGTTTTAATAACCATTTAATTTAACCCCAAACACACTCACAAAAGGTTAAATGAGAACATGCACACCAAAGTTTGTTACCCAATTTCTCAATACTGTATATATGGCCCTAAACTGTTGTAGGGGCACACAGCGGGAATAAAAAGGAATAGAGCACTATTTGCCTTTTAGAAGCAGATTTGGCTGGAATTGTTTTCAGGCTCTATGAGGCTTTTGAAGAGCCTCTGGAATACCAGGACAGTGGAAATAAGTGACCCCATTTTGCAGGTATTTAAAAATGGATATAATGTGCATTTCACCTTTAGATTTTTTGCTGAATTAGTCCCCTTTCACGCTTGGGTTTTTTACGGGTGTCTTCTGCACATGCTTTTGATGTGCAGAACTTGCATTGCACTTTGATCCATTATAATCAATAATTTTTTTAAGACTTGCATCTTTTTTCATCCACACATGTGCTTTTTTTAAAAGTGGTTAAAATCTCAGCATGCTCTACTTTTGCAAGTCACACACGTGAAAAACGCACCATAGAAGTGCGTCAAAAACCCATTGCACTGTGAGGCACTGTGTGCCACTCTGCAGGCTCCTGCTGCTTCTGATGCCACCTTCACACTATATCATTGTGCCACTCTGCGGGCTACTGCTGCTTCTGATGCCACCAACACACTATATCATTGTGCCACTCTGTGGGCTGCTGCTGCTACTGATGCCACCTTCGCACTATATCATTGTGCCACTCTGCAGGCTCCTGCTGCTTTGATGACCTCACCACTATATTCATTGTGCCACTCTGGGGCTCCTCCTGCTGTACTGATGCCACCTTCACACTATATCATTGTGCCACTCTGCGGGCTCTGTGCTACTGATGCCACAGCACATATTATTGTGCCACTCTGCAGGCTCCTGCTGCTTCTGATGCCACCTTCACACATATTCATTGTGCCATCTCTGCGCGGCTCTTGCTGCTTCTGATGCCACCAACACACTATATCATTGTGCCACTCTGTGGGCTACTCCTCTGCTACTGAGCCACCTTCACAATATCATTGTGCCACTCTGCGGGCTCCTCTGCTGTGCTGCTATGATGCCACCTTCACACTATCATTGTGCCCACTCTGGGTGCTCTTGCTGCTTCTGATGCCCCTTCACACTATATCATTGTGCCCACTCTGCAGGCTTTGCTGCTTCTGATGCACCTTCACCACTATATCATTGTGCCACTCTGCGGGCTCCTGCTGCTTTTGATGCCACCTTCATACTATATCATTGTGCCACTCTGCAGGCTCCTGCTGCTTTTGATGCCCCAACACACTATATCATTGTGCCACTCTACCGCTATTGCTGCTTCTGATGCCACCTTCACACTATATCATTGTGCCACTCTGTGGGCTCCTCCTGCTGCTGCTGCTACTGATGCCACCTTCACAATATATCATTGTGCCACTCTGCGGGTTCCGGCTGCTCCTGCTGCTTCTGATGCCACCAACACACTATATCATTGTGGCACTCTGTGGGCTCCTCCTGCTGCTGCTGCTACTGATGCCACCTTCACAATATATCATTGTGCCACTCTGCGGGTTCCGGCTGCTTCTGATGCCACCTTCACACTATATCATTGTGCCACTCTGCAGGCTCCTGCTGCTTTTGATGCCACCTTCATACTATATCATTGTGCCACTCTGCAGGCTCCTGCTGCTTTTGATGCCACCTTCACACTATATCATTGTGCCACTCCGTGGGCTCCTGCTGCTGCTTCTGATGCCACCTTCTCATTATATCATTGTGCCACTCTGCCGGTTCCTGCTGCTTCTGATGCGGCCTTCACACTATATCATTGTGCCACTCTGTTGGCTCCTGCTGCTGCTGATTCTGATGCCACCATCACACTATACTATTGTGCTACTCCTGCTGCTGCGGCTGCTACTGATGCCACCTTCACACTATGTCATTGTGCCACTCTGCGAGCTCCTGCTGCTTCTGATGCCACTTTAACACTATATCATTGTGCCACTCTGTGGCTTTCCCTGTTGCTGCCACCATGTTGCTGCTGACACCTGTGGAGTCTTGCTGCTGCTTCTTCTGTCGACACCTCCACACTCTTATCATTGTGTCCACTCATTTTCCCTCTGCGGGCTCCTGCTGCTACTGATGCCACCAACGCACTATATCATGTGCCACTCTGTGGGCTCCTCCTCTGTGCTGCTGCTACTGATGCCACCTTCACACTATATCATTGTGTCACTCTGCGGGCTACTGCTGCTGCTACTGATGCCACCAAGGCACTATATCATTGTGCCACTCTACAGGCTCCTGCTGCTTCTGATGCCACCAACACACTATATCATTGTGCCACTCTGTGGGCTCCTCCTGCTGCTTCTTATGCCACCTTCACAACTATATCATTGTGCCACTCGTGGGCTCCTGCTGCTACGATGCCCACCTTCACTAATTGTGCCACTCGCGGCTCCTGCTGCTACGATGCCACCTTCACACTTACATTGTGCCACTCTGCGGGCTCCTGCTGCTTGCTTTTGATGCACCAACACACTATATCATTGGGCCACTCTGCCGTTTCTTGCTGATTCTGATGCCACATTCACACTTTATCATTGTGCCACTGCGCGGCTCCTGCTGCTGCTACTATGATGCCACCAACGCACTATATCATTGTGCCACTAGCGGGCTCCTGCGCTGCTGCTTTTGATGCCACCACCCACTATATCATTTGCCACTCAGTGGAAAAAAAGAGTGCACTCTTTGATGTTATAGTGGGATTCTGGCCCTCAGGTCAGTCCTTTCCAGCTGGCACAGACGTTACCTCCGTGTCACACGCTGCGTTCCCCAGGTCTTCTCTTATTTTTGTAAGTTTGGGTGCTCTTTCAATGCACCTGTAATGAATAGTGAATCGATCTAATAGCCCTCGCGGTCATGTGCGTGTCATACTAAAACACAGCATTGTTTGAAGACCAAACCACACTCCCTATACATATTTAAGCATGGCACAACGTTTTACAACACCCTACAGGCTCTCTGCAGCCAGGAAATGCCTGTCTTTTAACGTGATTCGCTTTGATTCGATTCGGGTCGAATCGAATTTTTTTGCAAAATTCGGCGAATCGGGTCGAAACTAATTTTTAACAAATTCGCCCATCTCTACTGATTTGGTTTTGTGTTTATTTACAAAAAAAAAGAATTTTTTCGAACTTCAAAATCATCGCATTTTCAGGCAGATAGATTTACCACCTAAATAAGTTGCTGAATAACATTTCCCATATGTCTACTTTATATTTTCATAATTTTTGAAATGTATGGATAAATTATTTTATGTCACACGGCTTAAAGATAGACTATCAGTTTTCCGTATTTTCAGAATTTACTATTTTGGGGATAAATAGTTTTGAATGAAATTTTTAATATTTAGCATTAAAAACCTCCTATATAACCAACCCATTTTCAAATCTGCACCCCTCAAACTATCAGAAATAACTTTTGGAACATTGTTAACCCGTTGAGATCTTCATAGTAATTGGATCAAAATGGAGGGGAAATTTAGAATGGTCAAATTTTGTCGGTTATACGTTCATTTAGCCCTAAAATTTACACATTTCCAAAGGATAAAAAAGAGAAAAACCCATCTTAAAATTAGTTATACAATTTCTCCCGAATTCAGAGATCTCCCCCAATGTGGCATCAATTCTATACTGGATTTTTTACTTTTTTTGTGTTCACCATATAGTCTAATAATCATGTTATTTTTATTCTATGGGTCAATACAATTACGGAGATACCACACTTGAATATTTTTTCTTATGTCTTACTATATTTGCCAAATAAAACCCTAATGTGGGGAAAAGTCTTCTGTGTGGCATAACATTTTTACTTTTTTGGCTACGGAGCTGGATGATGTCTTTTTTTTTGCAGGACATGGTGTATTATGCAACAGTACATATGTGTTATCATTTTTTATTTAATTTTTTTTGTGGGATCAAATAAGTAAAAATTTAATTTTTGGCAGGTTTTTAACAGTTTTTTTTGGGGGGGGGTGTTCATCATGCGGGTTCAATAATTATTTACTTTTATTCTATGGGTTGTTAAGGATGTGGTGATACTATATATGTGTGTTTTGTGTTATGATTTAGACTTTATTGTGCATTATATGTCTCTTTATTTGTTATGGGGCTTATGGGCATTTTTATTAATGTATTTTTTATTGAATGACTTTTTTTTTTAATTTTTATTTCTTCCACCATGGGTCATGAACAAGCAATCATCTGATTGCTTGTTCATGATAATACCCTGCAATACTGAATTATTTTAGGGTATTGGCTCTGTCAGCCTACACTGTGCCTTTAAGATGACATCATAGAAACCATCTTACAGGCACTGCAAGCAGACAGCCCTGATGTCCTGACTGGAAGGCAGTGCCACGGTGGGTTGGCTGTTAGTTACTGCTGGCACCCGATGTATCCCATTGCGGGCTCGGTTCCGATCTTGAACTGAGCCGGCATCAGCTCAGCGTCCTTAAGTACGTTCTTGACTGGACTTGGGGGAGGTGGTGGATTTTGTGTTTCAGTACTTTTCCAAGGCAATTGATACAGTGCCGCATAAATGATTGGTACATAAAACGAGACTGCTGGGACTAGGGGAAAATATATGTATTTGGGTAAACAAATGGCTTAGTGATAGAAAACAGAGGGTTGTCATTAATGGTACATTGTCAGATTGGGTTGACGTTACCATTGGAGTGCCAGAGGGACCATTTAGTTTTATTAATTACCTAATAGAGTGTTAACAAAGTAGAGTTTCAATATTTATACATTATACTAATATCTGTAAAGTAATTAATACAGACAAGAATAGTGTAACATTGCAGAGGGATTTGTGGAAACTGGAGGCCTGGGCTGACAAATGGCAGATGAGGTTTAATGTAGATAAACATGGGTCAACACTTGGGTCAATTTAAAATTAAATTGTGTATTACATGATAACTTTCTTGGTAAAACTGATGGAGAAAAAGAGTTGGGGTATTGGTGTATAGTAAACTCAATTTTATTCATCAGAGCTAGGTGTCTGCTGCTAAAGCAAATAAAATTATGGAATGTATCAAGAGAGGAATAGATTCTCATGATAAAGGACATAGTTTTGTCATTCCGCACATGAATTATTGTGTACAATTTTGGGCACCAGTGTATGAGAAGGACATAGTAGAATTGGAATGGGTGCAGAAGAAAGTTACCAAGCTTATTTGGGGGAAAAGAATACAAAGATTGATTACTAAACTTGGCGTTATTTAGCGTAGTAAATATACGACTGAGGGGCACCTCATTGCCATCTGTACCACTCAGTACAGATACCTGAATGGGCAGTACAGAGATCTCTCCAAAGAACTTTTCATACCTAGGCGTGTGACCAGGACAAGGGGGCATCCTCATCACCTAGAAGAGTTCTACCATAGTCATAGACTAAGATTCTTTAATATAAGAGCAGAGAGACAATGGAATTCTCTGCCACATAATATCAGCCTTGTAATAGCTAATAATTTAACCCCTTAGCACTCTGTGGATATATCCGACATGGAGAGCAGTGACTTAGCGCTCAGTGGCGAATATATCCGCCACTGAGCTGATGCCGGCTCGGCTCTGGATAGGAGCCGAACCGGCATCGGGAAACATGGGGTGCTGGCTGTAACTACTACCCGCCACCCCATTGTAACACCCGCTGTCGGAGTGGGCTCCGATCTCGGGTGCTTAACCCGTTAAGTGCTGTGGTCAGCGCGACCGTGGCATGTAACATGCCTCTGGGGGCTCTTTCCCCCACGATCGCCCCCCCTAACCATTTTCGGGGGGCGCCGATCGGGACCCCAGAGATGCCTGCAAGAACTGCTAGTAAGATGGTGTCTGTGACACGTCTGACACAGCTAATACCCTGTAATACATGAGTATTGCAGGATATTATCATGAACAAGCAATCAGATGATTGCTTGTTCATGTCCCATGGTGGAAAAAGTGAAAAAGTATTTTTTATTGAATAACATTTTTTTTAAAGTAATAAATCAATAAAAATGCCCATAAGCCCCATAACATATAAAGAGACATATAACCCAAAAAAATGTCTAAATCATAAAAAAAACACATATATAGTATCACCGCGTCCATAACAACCCATAGAATAAAAGTAAATCATTATTGAACCCGTACGCTGAATGTTAAAAAAAAAAAACTGTTGAAAACCCACCAAAAATGATCATTTTTACCTATTCAATCTTACAAAAAATGCAATTAAAAGTGATCAATAAAACATATGTACTCCAGAATGATACTGGTGCAAAGTACAACATGTCCCGCAAAAAACAAGCCATCAACCAGCTCCGTTGCCAAAAAAGTAAAAATGTTATGCCACTTGGAAGACGGCAATGCAAAAGTGATAGATTTTTCCCCACATTACGGTTTTATTTGACAAATTTAGTAAAATATGAGAAATTATTTTCAAGCCTGGTATCCCCGTAATTGTATCGACCCATAGAATAAAGATAACATGATTATTAGGCTGAACGGTGAACACGATAAAAAAAAAAGGTCAAAAATCCAGTACAGAATTGATGCCTTTCTACTCCTGCCCTCAAAAAAGAGTTCCTACATTCTCAATAATAGGTGATACCAAACCCAAAATGGCAACACTGGAAAAAGCATCTCATCCCGCAAAAAAAATGCCATCACATGGCCCCAATAACGAAAAAGCGAAAAGTTTATAGCCTACAAAAGTAGGCAACAAGAAAACTAAAATCCTGGCAGCTGCAGGGTGCTCCTTCCCTTCTGCGCCTCGCTGTGCACCCATAAAACAAGTAATGGCCACATGTGGGGGGTATCTTGTGAGAAATTGCCGAACAAATTGTATGGTGGGGTTTCTATTTTTAACTTTTTGGAAATGTGTAACCGTCACAATTTGACCATTCTAAATTTCACCTCCATTTTGATTCAATTACTATGAAGATCTCAAGGGGTTAACGATCTTCCTAAAACTGTTTCTGATAGCTTGAGGGGTGCATATTTGAAAATGGGTTGATTATATAGGGGGTTTTGATGCTAAATATGCAAAATTTTATTCAAAACAATATTTATCCGCAAAAGAGTAAATTCTGAAAAAACAGGAAATTGCTATTCGATTTGTAAGCAGCGCGACATCAAAATCTATGGGAAATGTTATTTAGCAACTTATTTAGGTGGTAAATCTATCTACCTGAAAATGTAATGATTTCGATTTTCAAAAAAGTGAAATTTTTAAAAAAAAATTCATCATTTTTTCTTTTTTTGGAAAATAAACGCAAAACTTATCAGCCAACATTACCACTAAAATGAAGAACAACATGTGGGGGAAAAAAATCTCAGAATTGCTTTGATAAGTAGCAGTGTTCAAAAGTTATAACCATATAAAGAGACACAAGTCAGAATCCAAAAAATGGGGCTGAGCCTTAAGATGTAAAATGTCTGCGTCCTCAAGGGGTTAAACATGTTCAAGAGGGGCCTGTATGCCTTTCTGGAGAGACAGAATATCACATCTTATGGGAATAAAACTTTTTGTTAGTAGTTTCTGTTGATCCATGGAGTTATTCTGACCGCCATATTAGGGGTCAAGAAGGAATTCTTCCCTGCTTTGGACCAATTAGCATCAGCCTTGCAGGATTTTTTCCTTCTTCAGTATCAACTTTAAAGGGGTATTCCGGAATATGAACGTCTGACACAAAAACCCCCAATGATATAAATAAGTGAATACAACAATACTCAATGTCATTAGTCACAAAACGGATATTAAATAGTTTGATTTTATGATTTACAAAATTTATGGCCTCTCTAAAGTAGGTGGAGTTATCACTAAGATGGCCGCCACTGGGAACTACAAGTCCCAAGATCCTTTAGTTCTCAGTAACTCCTCCTCCCTCTTATGCTCTGCTCCCAGTGATGAGCTAACAGGTTTTCTTGCTGTTACCATAGTAATGATGTGTAACTGCCATCACCAAAACACTGGCCATACTGGCTGCACTGCAACCAACCGACTACAGCCAAACTTAGTGGTGATCACATGACCTGCCCATGACCTGCTCTGCAACGGACCGCGTGGAGGAAATTAACGGACTGATTAAAGGGCCAGTAGCATTTTAATTCTTCATTACAGTCTATGTCAGCAGCATTTTCTGCTAAAGGGAGCAAAATTTTAAATAACAACTAATTACATATTAGCTTATATTTTGAATACCCATTTGTATATGAATTATGCTGATTCATGGAATACCCCTTTAATGTATAGGTTGGACTTGATGGACTACTGTCTTTTTCTAAACTTTTTTACAATGATACTATGAATGTGAATGTGCAGTTACTCTTTTGCAACACATAATTTGTTATAATTGTTGTAGAGTGACAAGCAGACCTAGGTTTTTCAGTTTCGCATGGCATAAAAGTTGAAAAGAACACACTATTTGTTAAAGGGGTATTCCGGGACACAAAAACCCATGATGATATAAATAAATGAATACAACAATACTCAATGTCATTATTCACAAAACGGAGCTAAAATAGTATGATTTTATGATTTACAAAATTTATGGCCTCTCTAAAGTAGGTGGAGTTATCACTAAGATGGCCGCCACTTGAAACTACAAGTTCCATTATCCTTTAGTTCTCAGTAACTCCTCCTACCACTTATGCTCTGCTAACAGTGATGATGTAACAGGTTTTCTTGCTCTGTTACCATAGTAATGATGTGTAACTGCCATCACCACACACCGGCCATACTGGATGCACTGCAACCAACCGACTACAGCCAAACTTAGTGGTGATCACATGTCCTTCTCTTGATACATCCCATTATTTTATTTGCTTTAGCAGCAGCCGCCTGGCTCTGGTCACTAAAATTAAGTTTACCATCCACCAATACCCCCAAGTCCTTTTCAGCGTCAGTTTTACTAAGTAATTGACCGTTTAGAACATAATTATACTTTTTGTTTCCATGGCCCAAGTGCATAACTTTACATTTATCTACATTAAACCTCATCAACCATTTCTCTGCCCATCCCTCAAGCTTCCACAAATCCCTCTGTAATGCTAAACTATCGACCTCAGTATTTATTACTTTACACAGCTTAGTATCATCTGCAAATATTGAAACTTGACTGTGTAAACCCACTACAAGGTCATTAATAAAAATATTAAAATTCATCAATTCATCCACCATTTTAGGGCGGAGGTAGAACTTTTCCTGAATGTTGTCTTTGTCTTTTGTCTGTCCAACGTTTTTGTCCGTCATCGTCATAACACTCATACAACACACAATTTCCTATGGCTGTTTCTTTATAACCTCATCTGGTCACTTCCTCTGCAACTTTCTTCTATCCACTTGCAATTTCCATCATATCATCATTATGCAACCAGCCTTTGTTCTTTTAAGAACCTTTCCATTTACTAACATACAAACAACCATCTTTAATATACTTGTCCTTTTCCAACATTCTGTGACATCCTTTTACAACCTCTTTTCCCTCTCTTTCTTTCAAGATCTGTAGTGCTGGTTTCCCTCCGAATTGCCTCTCATCCTACCTAGCAAATTTTCCCATAATTTTCTATATATCTCTAGTGCCGGCACACACTCGCATTCACTCTTCCTTAGGGCAGTTTTAACCACTTTTATTTTATTCTAATTTTTTTTCCTAAACCGTTTGCCAGTCAAGAAATGACTGTAGTCCCCTTCCTTCAAGCAGATTTGGATCCTACCACACAAAATAAATTTATAAAGTCTGACTGTCCAAACTCAGTCTCCTTTGTCTCAAGCGAATTACGATCCACCAACTGCTCTTCTAGGCTGACTCTTATCTTTCTTAAAACCAGTACATTACAGTATCACAACAAAGCGCTATCAAACACACATGTTCAAACTCACACAATGCCCATATACACTACCACACATCACATGGAGTTTTCAAATAACAATAACAAGATTCTTTGGACTGGGCAATATAGGCATGCAAATCAGCGGACGTGGAGAAATCCAAACAAGGAGAGACAGAGCAAATTGTAAGAAAAAGCTTCTTACCTGTTTGTGCAGCTGCATGGTCTGTCTGTCCTGAAAGGATGATCCCTAAGTTGTCCGTTAGGCGTCATGCAAACTTGATGTGATGTGTGGGTCCAAATCATTGTATATTACGAGCTGCACGGTGAATCACTCAGACCTTCACATGTTTGAGAGAATTCCAATTTATTTAGGTAGCAGACAGTTTTTATAGTTTCTTGGGACGAAGGAACCTACATTCCAAGCCATCAACAGGATGTAACTGAAAGATGATCTGTGTACAAGGGGGGATGGAACTTGAGTATACTAAAACACATGGTATGTGAACACAATGGAGAATGGATTCTATTCCCTCACAATCATAAATTGAATAACAGCATGCAATGTCAATCAGCTGCCTCTAAAGCCAGTAGGATCTTGTCATGTATCAAAAGTGTTATGGACTCTCGGGATAGGGATGTAATATTACTAGAGATGAGCGAGCACTAAAATGCTCGGGTACTCGTTATTCGAGATAAACTTTTCCTGATGCTCGAGTGCTCGTCTCGAATAACGAGCCCCATTGAAGTCAATGGGAGACTCGAGCATTTTTCAAGGGGACCAAGGCTCTGCACAGGGAAGCTTGGCCAAACACCTGGGAACCTCAGAAAAGGATGGAAACACCACGGAAATGGACAGGAAACAGCAGGGGCAGCATGCATGGATGCCTCTGAGGCTGCGTTGTGCACAGTGAGATACTCCAGGATAGCATCTCTAATAAACCCCTTAAATATTTTCCCCACCACAGCAGTTAGACTTTATGCTTTTTCCCATAAGGTATGTGTTTCTCACAGGACTTTTTCAGAATATATGAGAAAAAGTCCCATTTTTGAGGGGGGCTTTTGTCTTTGAGAACATTATCCCAGTCTATGCCTTTAAGGTCTTCCCTTAGTTGATGAAAATTTGCCCTCCTGAAGTTTAGCGTGTTGGTTGCCCCTTCACTAACGCTCTTAGTAAAGCGTAATACAAAATCAATGATATTATGATCACTATTCCCCAGGTTCCCCCCAACCTGTAGTTTTGATACCCTATCAGGTCTGTTGGTCAGGATAAGGTCCAGCAGCGCCCCCCCTCTTGTTGGCTCCAGGACTAGTTGCGACAGGTAATTGTCTTTTGTTGTTGACAAGAACCTGCTGCCTTTGAAGGACCTGCAGGTTTCAGCCCCCCAGTCGATATCTGGGTAATTGAAGTCTCCCATGATAAGTACTTCACCTTGCTTTGAAGCCGCATCCATTTCACTTATCAGCATTTCCTCTGCTGCCTCCATTATATTTGGAGCCTTATAACAATCCCCTAGTAATATTTTATTATTCTTTTCCCTCCTCTTATCTCAACCATAGGGACTCCACATTTGCGTTACTGATGTCATCTCGCAGGACGGGCTTGAGGGCAAAATTCACATATAACAAACCTCCACCTTTTTTATTATACGATCCTTTCTAAAAGACTATAACCATCTATAATAACAGCCCAACTGTCCAGCCATGTCTCGCTGTTACCCACTATATCATATTTCCGCTCCAACATCAAGAGTACCAGTTCCTCCATTTTGTTTGTGAGGCTTCTGGCATTTGTGTACATACACTTTATATGGTTTTCCCTGTCCGTATTCCTTTTGTCCTTATTCCCCAATCTCATTCCAGCCCCCCTTCCTCCCCCATGGACTATGACTCTTCCCAGCTCTCTATGTACACTGTCTATTTGCCCTGCACAAGTGTAGTTGCCCTCCCCCCAGGTCTCTAGTTTAAACACTCCTCCAACCTTCTAGCCATTTTTTCCCCTAAACCAGCGGCCCCCTCCCCATTGAGGTGCAGCCCATCCCTACTGTAGAGCCTGTAGCCGACAGAAAAGTCAGTCCAGTTCTCCATGAACCCAAAACCCTCCTTCCTACACCAACTTTTGAGCCACTTATTTACCTCCTTGATCTCCCGCTGCCTTGCTGGTGTGGCACGTGGTACAGGCAGTATTTCGGAGAAAATTACCTTTGAGGCCCTTGCCCTGAGCTTATGGCCTAAATCTCGGAAATCATTTTTAAGGACCTTCCACCTACCTGTTACTTTGTCATTAGTGCCAATGTGGACCATGACCGCTGGTTCCTCACCAGCCCCTCCCAGTAATCCGTCAACCCGATCAGCAACAGGCCGAACCCGAGCACCCGGCAAACAACACACTGTTCGGTATGCATGGTCTTTGTGACAGATTGCCCTGTGTGTTCCCCTAATAATCGAATAATGGAACAAGACCTCTGCACAAGACACAAAAGTGTGTTTATACAAAAAAACTATTGTTAGATGATTTTACAAGATTGCCTTTTGGATTCTAATATTATGGGCAAGTGCCTACAACACCCTTTTTGCTGCATTTGAGCAGGACCTTCGAACGCTGGAAAAAGTTATTTTGTAAAACGGCTATTACAAAATGATGAATCTCATTTATCACGGAAACCCAAAAATATTGTTTAGTTTTATGTGACCTTTCTCATTCTTTACCTGACATCTGGTTAATTGAAGGACTATCGCATACAGTTATAGATGAGGAGTTATTTCCAACTGACAAGGTAAATTTGACTATTGTTGATGACCTCATGGAGAGCACTACTAAAAATAGTGAAACAGAAAAAGGATTTATAGCAGAGATTTTAATGCTGTCAACCTCCCAAATATAGATACAACCTCACGCAGATTAAACAGAACATCATTCCTTAATGATCTTCTATGGGAAATAGCAGTACAAAAATTCCACTTAGAAGGACGACAATCGCCTACGCGTTTCGAACAGAGGACCTGTCCTTAGTCATGGCTAAAATACATTGAAAGACATTTGCTTATAAAGGTATGTATACCTCCCCCCCGTACCTCCCACACACATCCGGTCATTTCCGTTCACGCCCATACACAGATAATTGACATATCAATATTATGTTCTTATACAAAATAATCATGTGTCTATGGACATAAACGGCGCAAAAGAACTTGTAATGGGTAAATACTTCAGTTCGTGACATCATCCATCAAAGAAAAGTTCCCAACGAAGCAACGCATCCCATTCCAGTGTGGTGCCTTCTTGTTCTCCAACGAAGGGTCATGTGTTGTATCCGTTGCTAAGCAATCGGTGAGTATTGGGTCGCGTAATGGGAACTGGGATATAAAGAGATATGCAGGGATGGCTTGTGATCCATGCAAGTCACATCGAAGGCACGGCGAGGATCCACCAAGAGGGGTAAAAGGCCAGATAGAAACTCATGGGCACCCACGCAGCACGGCCGAGACGACGATTTGATGGAGCGGAGGTACAGGTAATTCTAAAAACAATACACAAAATAAGATAAAATTAAGAACACATATTGGTAACATACACAAGTTTAAAATGTACCTTGGAGGGTACATAGGACACGAAACAGCTTGTTGTATAAACCGTTGTGACATAAGAACAGCTGAAGCAAAAGAACAGGATGCGCAAGTGAACTAATCTATATGTCATTACGGGGGTGTATGATCGGTAATGGTACATTAGCTCTTTTTTGAGATTAAGACCCTTGGGGAAGCAAGTCTCTAGTGAAAAGATCCAAAATGCCTCCCTTTTGGCCAAAAATGCTCCTATATCACCTAATGTTCCTTTTCACTTTTTCAAAAGCATAAGTACTGAGAGTCTTAGTATCACCTTTATGGACCCTCACAAAATGCTGTGATGCGCCAGAAAGGTTACGGCCATGAGGATTCAAGATATCATATAAATGTTCCATAAATCTGGCTTTAAACCTACGGGAAGTTTGACAAACATAGAACAAATTACATGTCGTACAATGTATAATATAAATAACATTCTCCGTATTACAATTAATTAGATCTTTAATATTAAATTTCCTTTGGCTGTTACTGTCAGTAAAGAACTTCTTTTTGTGGGCAGAAAATTTACACGTTGTGCATCTGTTGGCACCACATCTAAAAAGCCCTGAGCGTTTAACCAGGTGGAGTACGATTGTCTGATATAGAGGGAAGGGGACAACATGTTACCTAATGTTTGACCTCTCCTGGAACCAATCCGGCAGCCATTACTTAGTATGTGTTCAAATGTTGGATCGGCTCTAAGGAGGGGGACATATCGTTTGGCAATGTCCGAGATGGCTCCAAATTGAGGGCTGAATTGCAGGACAAGTATAGGTATGTGGTCTGGGGTCGAGTCTCGGGATTCAGATTGTTGTCGGGGGTGAATAAGGGATTGTCTATTTTTGTTGGAAGCTCGTCTGTAAGCTCTATTTAATGTCCAATCTGGATAACCCCAGGTACAGACCTACATAGTTTCGGTATGGAACAGGTCATCCGTACTGCAATTCCTTCTGGCTCTAGTCAATTTTCCTACAGGGATGCCACGGATTGTATGTAGCGGGTGTTGGGACTTAGCATGTAGTATTGTATTCCCTGCTGTGGGTTTACGATAAGTGTGAGAAATGATGTTCTCTCCATTGGTACCTTTAAAATGTAGGTCAAGAAAGGAAATCTCAGTGGGATGAGTGACAAATGTAAAATTAAGGTTTACTGTGTTGTTGAGATAATCGACAAAGAGTGCCATACCACTCTATGCACCCAAAGAAGGGGTTGTCGTGGGTGTAGATGGTATGCTACTCCCACCATGACATGGTTAAATGCGCCAGAGATGGGGAAGATTTTGCCCCCATACTGACCCCCTTAACCTGCAAATAATAATTGTTATCAAACATAAAAAAAGTTATGAGTGATGAGGTACTGGTAAACCATGACAGTAAATTCCTTGAATTCGGGTGTGTAATTTGTGTATTTGTCCAGGTGAACCTGTAATGCTCTTAAGGCTACATCATGGGGGATTGACGTGTACAATGACACGACATCACAACTGAGCCAGTGAAAATTGTCCCTCCAAGTTTTCTGGTCGTGTGACAGCAAAACATCCCTTGAGTCCTGTAAGAAGCCTGGGACTCTCCGTACTAAGGGTTGGAGTACCCAATCTAGCCAGTGCAAAGATTTTCGTTCAAAGATCCTATGCCCGAAATTATCGGTCGCATAGGAGGTGGTGACAGCCCCTTGTGTGTTTTTGGCAGGGCGTGCATAATGGACACCACCGGATCAACCACGAAGATCTGTTCAGCTTGGCTCTTAGTCAGAGCACCCATACAGCATCCCTCCTGTAGGAGTTTGCTAAGTTCCTCACTAAAGGGTCTAAAGTTGGATTCTTTTTTAGCTTTCTGTAAGTACAAATGTCATTCAGCAGTGTCATAATCTGTTCTTTGTACATGCATTTGTCCATTATTACAACTGAGCCACCCTTATCCGACATTTTTATTATAATGTCTTTCCAGCCCAATAGTTGATGTAATACTTGTTTCAAGGAGAGAGAGAGGTTAAGTTTTTTAAAAATGTTGGTCGTTTTAAAATTTTTCAAGTCGCGTTCAATCCTCTGCTGAAACAAGTCCATACAATCAGCCCTTGAACTGACCGGATAAAATTTGGGGATCTTTAACCTGAAATCAGTAAGTACATTGTTACACAATCGACCATCGTCATTGTCTAGAGACATTAAATTTATCAGTGATCCATAAAATCTAAGGAAACAAAATTATTATTGTTACTCACATGGCAACTTCTAGTGGTCGTTGGGCATGCTCCCTCATGATTGAAGAAATGCCGTTTTATTGTCAATTCCCTTATAAATTTGTTGATGCTGCAAATGTTGGAATATACATCAAATTCTTTATCTGGAACAAAATTAAGTCCTAGCGATAGCAATTCCACCTGGTCAGGAGACAAAGAGTGACTTGACAAGTTGACCACATCCAAGTTGGTTTTTAGGACTTTTCGCTTCTCAGGGTCCTCAAGGGGAGGCCATGGTTTTCTTCGGTGTTTACACCTCCCTCTGTGTTTTTTGATGTAGACCTCTTACTTTTTTTGTTGTTATTCTGTTCTGAGGTATTTGTAGTCACTTCTCCGTTTTTTGGGGGGTTTTTTGGTTCTTTTCTTTTTGTAGTAGGATGCATTTTTGGGGGAAGTACATTGTTCAAATTGATAAGAAGATAAAAAAACAACTCTTTGCGGACCTTCGCGATGGTGTCTCCGATGAGATTTTTTGAGGATTGATCAGGGAGTATGTGGGGGTCTCACCCACCGACCCCACACATAGACCTGTTGGTTTTTATAATCAAACTCGTCCCGCTGAAATTTCAATTGTTTGCTCTCAGCGATTTTTTTTTCTTGGAGGTTAATGATATGTTGGTCTATTTTTTGCATTTGAGTAGGGAATTGATCTTCTGTAAGCTTTGTTTTGACGGACTCCTTAATTCTGTCTATGTCTGTCTAAAGTTCTTGTATTTTATTTTCTTCACACTCCACTATTAGATTCATTAGTTTGAGGGAACATTCAGGCAATATTCTGTTCCAGTTCAGGATAAATTCCTCAGAGTATATTATCGACAGGATTTTCTTCAATCTGAGGCCTCTTGGAATGTAGCCTCTCTCGATGTATGCCTTTAAGGTGGTTTGATCCCACCAAACACGTGTTTCCTGTTCGATAAGTTTTTCCAATGTTCGAGTATTATCCAATGTGTCATTTTGCACATCGGTGGATTTCGTACCATTGGAAAAAAACGCATCTGCTCTTTCAGAGCGATTCATGGTACTATTGAATGTCTATATAGGGTGAGCCATTTAGGTTCCAAAATAAAACATCCTTCATCCACATGGAATGCTGGAGGTGTGCACAGGCTGCAGAATCAACAATGAAGGCGTGAAGAGGAATGCCAGCTCACCTCCCGAAGAGGAACGGATCCGGCGCGGGCCAGCCCTCTGCTAGGGCATAGTAGACAACTGAGCATAAAGATATGGTCCAGCCACGATCCCAACTCTTGTGAAATCTTTATTAAGGCATAAATAGCAGTACAAAAATTCCACTTAGAAGGACGACAATCGCCTATGCGTTTCGGACAGAGGACCTGTCCTTAGTCATGGCTAAAATACAATGAAAGACATTTGCTTATAAAGGTATGTATACCTCCCCCCCATACCTCCCACACATTTATATGATATCTTGAATCCTCATGGCCGTAACCTTTCTGGCGCATCACAGCATTTTGTAAGGGTCCATAAAGGTGATACTAAGACTCTCAGTACTTATGCTATTGAAAAAGGGAAAAGGAACATTAGGGGTGGCATTATAGGAGCACGTTTGGCCAATAGGGAGGCATTTTGGATCTTTTCACTTGAGACTTGCTTCCCCAAGGGTCTTAATCTCAAAAAAGAGCTAATGTACCATTACTGATCTTACACCCCCGTAATGACATATAGATTAGTTCACTTGTGCATCCTGTTCTTTTGCTTCAGCTGCTCTTATGTCACAACGGTTTATACAACAAGCTGTTTCGTGCCCTATGTACCCTTCAAGGTACATTTTAAACTTGTGTATGTTACCCATATGTGTTCTTAATTTTATCTTATTTTGTGTATTGTTTTTAGGGCGTGGGTGCCCAAGTTTCTATCTGGCCTTTTACCCCTCTTGGTGGATCCTCGCCGTGCCGTTTATGTGACTCGCATGGATCACAAGCCATCCCTGCATATCTCTTTATATACCAGTCCCCATTACTCACCGATTGCTTAGCAACAGAAACAACATCATTGCCGGTCATGTGATTGGTCACATGACCCTTAGTTCGAGAACAAGGAAGCACCACAGTGGAATGGGATGTGTTGCTTTGTTGGGAACTTTTCTTTGATTGACGGTGTCACGAACCGAAGTATTTACCCATTACAAATTCTTTTGCGCCATTTATGTCCATAGACACATTATTATTTTGTATAAGAACATAATATTGATATGTCAATTATTTGTGTATGGGCGTGAACGGAAATGACCTGACGTGTGTGGGAGGTACGGGGGGAGGCATACATACCTTTATAAGCAATTATGGTCAGGGCCAATACATTTCCTTTACAGCCCACTGGGTGAATGTGCTTCCCGCCCAGCCACACCAACAACTTCCACAAGAGACAGCGCTTTCTCCTCCATGTTGTCAAACTGCTAATCCTGCGCCAGTGTCCGCCTCCTCCTCCTTCTCCACCACCACCTCAGCCTCCACAAGTGCTGCTCCATCATACCACATGTGCAGGGCACAGTGGTGTCACGCAGATCTACACCTGGTTTGCATGGGCGAACGAAATCACACAGGGGAGGAACTGCTCCGCGTCATGCAACAAGAAATCAATGTGTGGCTTTTTCGGCGACAACTAAAAATCTGAATCATGGTGACAGACCATGGGAAGAAAATGGTGTCCGCGCTGCACCGAGGAGGGATGGTCCATGCGCCCTGCATGGGGCATGTGTTCAATCTGTTTGTCAACAAGTTCCGGAAGTCTTCCACCCATCTGCAAGACATTCTAAAAAATGGCCAGGACACTGTGCTCGCATTTCAGCCATTCTTACAAAGCCAAGCACACCCTCCTCGAGTTGCAGCGTCAGAAGGGCTTACCCCAACATAGTCTGATATGCGATGTTTCCACATGTTGGAATTCCAGCCTCCATATGTTAGATCTATATAATACCAATAGAGGTGCATAGGACCTAAATATTCCTAATCAATGAATTATACTCATTACTACTTACTTTAATGAAAACATTATACAAACTTTATTATCATTAAGTATGGCCATCAAAAAATAAACAATTAAAAACATTGAATGTAATCCACAAGAACAAGAGTATGGCGATTGTCACCAGTCTTTCAATGCGTAGCAAGCATTATCAAAAGCCCAAATGTCAATGATCACAGTATACCCAATTTCGGTTGTAACCAAGCATATTACCCACCCGGGTGTTGCATAATACCAAAATGGTAAGAACAAATGAATCACAACCACCGCCAGGGTGCTGTGGCAAAAGCGGGTGTGGATACAGAACACAGAGGACATGCAAATATTCCATTTACTGGTCATCTCTGTTTTGGATCCACTCCCTTTGATTTTGGCTTTAGCAATACTGATGATGGATTATTGACCGATTGAAAGCAGACACTGACAGACAAAATGAGGGCAAAAGGATCGGTGACGTCAATGCAGAATTACTGTCGACACCCTCTGCACTCTTTGGGGTGCTTTCTACATGTATCCGCATTTAACAGAACAGGTGCTGTCGTAATCTATGGAATATCTGATGTCAATGTAAAAAGACTGCATTCTTTGATATTAAAATGGGATCTTGGCCCTCAGCTCAGTCCTTTTGAGTAGGCACAGACATTACCGTGTCAAGCTGCGTTCCCGCTTCACTTATTTGGTGAAGATGGCCTTTGTAAGTGCACATGGAAGTGAAGAGTGAAGCAATTCTATGAGCAGCGTCTGTCATTCGTGTGTGGCATTGTTTGAAGACCAAACCACACTCCCTATGTATATTTGAGCACGGCACAACATTCTACAACACCCTACAGCAGTGATGGCGAACCTTTTAGAGACCGAGTGCCCAAACTGCAACCCAAAACCTAATTACTTATCGCAAAGTGCCAGTACGGAAATTTAACCAGAAAACTGACGGTTTAGTTTAGAATCAATTTACACAGGGCTGTCTGAGCTCGGATTCCAGCAGTCCTATACACACTGAAACGCCACTTTTCCTCCCTTCCTCGTCCCCTCCCTTCGGACCTGCCCCCACCCACCTCACCTCGTTGGATCTCCCACCACTCACCGCGTGGCCTGCCGCCGCACCTACCTGCAGCCTGGATCGCCCACCTCACACCGGCTGCCCCCGCACCACGTACCCGACCCCCACATTCCAGGCGCGACCATGACCGAGTGACTCCAGCGATGAAGGTGGGGGAGTTATTTAAGTTAATAATATGTCATGCGTAAGTGTTTTGTGTGGTGTATTATATGCTGTATACTGTGTGTGTGTGTTGTATATACCTGGATGTGTGTGTATATATAGACTGTATATCTCTTGTAGTGTTTGTATATACAGCATGGTTGGTATGAATTGTCTATATGCTAGATACGTTTGTGTAATTTGTTATACTGGATCTGTATGAATATATGGCTGTATATTGTCTTCAATGTGTTTTGTATATTGGCTGTGGTTGTAGGCTGTATACATGTGGTGTATGTTGGTGTAAGACATGTGTTGTGGGTTATTGCTTGATACGTAACTCGGGTGACTGCCTGTATTAGTGTATACATTGTAAATTTGTGTGTATCTACTGTGGTGTGTGTTACAATGGCATATACTCATGTGTGTATAAATGTATGAATGTGTGTAAAAAGGATTGCTCCTTGTGTAAATGTGTGTGAATAAATATTGTAATCGGTAAGAGTAAGGGGGCCCCAGTCAACAGGTCTGCTATGGGGACCTTTCTCGCTTGTTACGCCCTGGCCCAGTCTTTTATAAGGGGTATATTCTAAGGCACAGATATTGAAGATATACGAAGTATATAAAAGTTAACTTGACAAATAAAATTCATAATTGTTAGAAGAAAAATAGCGACCTGATCCATTGGACCAGAATAGATTGAGTTGGGAAGAGGCACAAATCTTTTAGGGCGGATCTAGTCCAGTTGTCAGGCAATGGGAAATTAGTACAAGGGCCAGGCGTGGGGTACATGAAGCCAACATACCAGAACAAATGTTGCAAAATTATTATTAAAGAGGACACGAAAACGCCCAATGTATTAAGGAGCCATAGAAACCACCAGGGAGGGTCATTCTCACACGACGGAGATAACATAGAGGGCTTTCGTGGATTTACTACGAGAGCTGTTCAAATCCCAGAGCTACACTCTCCATGGAGGAGATGGCCTATATGTCTCTCAGGTCCACTACCATGTCTATCCGAGCAAGAAAGAACACTCCTTGATTCCCACATATCATTATGAGGAAAGGAAATAAGGAGGTTTGTCCGTACGTAGGGGGGAGTTCCCCCGGGTTGGACGGATTCCGTTTGAGCTGTTGTCCGTATATAAGGAATTACTTATCAACCATCTTTCAGAGCAGGGTAGGGACCTATGGCTCGGGAGGCAATGATGGTCTTTTTGGTTGGCGCATCCGTCCTCAGACAGATCTTTAAATAACAGTGACGGTGCTGTTGGCTCTTAGACTGTCACAGTCACGATGTACCACGTGCTATGTCTTGTACGACCCAGGCCCCATCAATCTAAGCCTGGGTCAAAGAGAAGAGCTGGGAGCGAGAGATGGGAGCTGACTGCGGAAGGAGCACGAATAAGTGAATATTCGTCTTTTTTTTTTTTTTGCTGTGACTACCTAATACTGGGGGGCATTATGTGCTGTGGCTACCTACTCATATTCTGGGAGTAGTGCTGCGGCTACCCTATCTCGGAGAGTATGCTGGGCCTACGTATCTACTTGGATTAGTGTTGCGGATACCGTATCTACTGGGAGTATGTTGGGGTACCGGTACCTACGGGGATGTGCTGTGGGCTCCTTATCTACTTGGGTGGTGATGTGGCTACCTATACTGGAGGTATGTTGCTGGGGCCTTCCATCTATTGGAATATGTGCTGGGGCGAATATCTACTGGGGTATGTGCTGTGGCTACTATCTACTGGGGGGACATGTGCTGTGGCTACCATCTACTGGGAGTATGTGTGCTGGGGCTAACCTTATCAATAGGGGGTATGTTGCCTGTGTGTGTTACCTATTAATGGGGTACTGAAGCTGGGTACCTATCTACTGGGAGGCATGTGCTGGGGCTACACTATCTACTTGGGCTGTGCTGCGGCTACCTCATCTACTGGGGGCGGTGCTGTGAACTATATATATACTGGGGGCGGTGCTGTGGCTAACCTATCTACTGGGGGCGTGTGCGTGTGACTTATCTATATACTTGGGGCGTGTGCCGTTGGGCTAACCTACTACTTGGGGCATGTGCTGGGGCTTACCTACATACTGGGTGGATAATGTGGTTAGGCTACATTAATACTGGTAAGCCCCCGGTCTTATAGGACCAGGAGTGGGCAGCGGCCACACTTGGCCCTTTAAATTCCGCAGTGCTGGGGAATTGCATGTGTAACGGCTCTTAACAGAAGAACATTTTAAAATATGTGCTTTCATGGCTCTTTCAGCCAAAAAGGAGTTCCTGACCCCGTTCTAGAGGGTATGGAACCATCACTAGGTAGGGTTTCTCCCCCCTTCATGAGGGAAGCGTTAAAACTTGATACCTAAGCTGGGAAAAGATTGGAGATAAGTATTCAGTTTGGTACAATCTCTTGATTAATAGCGACATAAGCTTCTTGCCAAAATTTTTAGCTGAGTGGGGCTTAAAAAAAATGATTAGGCAGTGTGGGTCCATGCGGATCAAAAGGGGGATTTAGCCTGGTCGCACCGCAATGGACAAGCTCAGGAGTTGTGTCTGAATCTTCAGTTGGCCCGTCCAACCCAGAGGGAGCGTACGCATTTAATCTTGAAGCGCATCCAAGCATTTATTGACACAATAGAGTTGGGACTACCTTAAGCTGATTTAGCGGGCTATGAGTTTTTGGCGGTAGATTATAAGCGTTAGCTAAAAAATGGGGTTGTTGAACTGGGACCCTCTGCAAGGGTATTAGTTAATGGCGAGATTGCAAGTGGAGTTGTGAATGTGATAGAGGGCTATAGCACGGCTGTCCGTCTTCCTCCCTTTGTTCGCCGTACCTTAGAAGCCATTGGCATGTAGGATTCGCTCGTTGTTTGAAATACTTGGGTTTTAGGTACGGTGAGGACTCACGAAAAAATTACATTATAGCGACGACATTTTAACTGTTTTTTGCTGTCTTCCAGTGACCCTTTAAATGGTTTCATACCCAGTGAGTATAGAAAATTTAGGTTTGGACAGCTTCGTCGAATCTCTGGGATAACAATCTCAGTGGATGATATTTCTAGATAATTAAAATGTGGAAAAACTACCTATTAAGAGCTGGGCGAATTGCCTGATTAAAAAGCAGTCTCGTCCAAAATCCTGTGTAATTATATGCATCCCAAAAATGGATCCCCCAGAAGATTTTTAGGATAATTGGAGTCTATTAAGGAATTGGTCGGTGGAAGGGAAGAAACCCGTTTCCGTATTAACGGCTAAAGATCCTGACTCCCTTATGAAAGGGAGGGTTATGGTTCTACCAGATATAAAGTTATACTTTTTACACAGACACACAAATAAATAAATCCTGCCATGGAACTTCGCCTTTGGATCCTTACCTCTAGGATATTACGGCAGTTGATTGCACAATGAAGCTCATATACTGGAATCTGGAGTGCATATGGAATGGCAACAATAAAAAGAAATCTTTCCCAACTCTATCCCTTATGCTCAGGTGTGAGAAGAGACTGAAACCCTCTGGAACTTGGTGACTACTTCCTCCCATTTACCCACACTATGGAGGAACCAGAATTGGGATGCCTGGGTGTTTGGCCCTGCCATGGATTGTGAAAGGTGGTGTAATATATTTCCACCAAAAATATAGTGAGGAAGGATTTCATCTGCATCCTATCCAGAGTGAATTTGGGATTCTCCTCAAGTCTGTTACTTGCCGTATATAACCTGGCTACTTGGTGTGGAACTACCCAATAGGGCTTTAATGGATGGGAATTAAATCATGGTGATAACATGTAATGTGGTGCTCAATTATAAAAAAAAGAACATAAAAAAAACTTTACAACAATTGGTAATACAAAGACAATTACTATATTCTAATAGTGGCCTGAAAAGGGTGGAGGGAAGGGTGGTATTGGAGGACCAGGTTGTGGTTAAACTCCTGTTTAGAGCAGATATCGTAGATACTTAAAATTTCTGCCACGACTGGCCCAACTATCCATACTCCAAAAGATCATATAACCAACTCACTAAAAAAAAAAATCTCAAAACGTTGTTGTAAAAGTATGGTAGGGAGAAAGTTGATGGATATCATATGTTCCATCAGGTATTAAGGAGGTGTTGTGACATTCAAATCCTTTGATTCATGTCGTGTGTTGGCTATTTGGCAGGGTTGATTTCTCAGATAATAGTTGAAATATGTAGCCAAAACTTTGTTGTTCATTGAATTTTCTAAATAAAGAAGTGGTCCCTCCCAGATCCACCCCCACTTGGCTCTCTGGAAACAGAATAACTAACAAAACAGTTTCTAGGCGAGGGTGTGGTAAATAGAGAATGGGTTCAACAATCAAAGGCAGGCTTAGTTTTAAGCTATGGTCTAAATTAAAGTTCCCCAACCATGCGGCCCTGTGGACCGTTTCGATCCGGACCCCGACACTTTGCGCGAATGACCCGGCCCCGAGGCCTGCAACAGTTGGGCATGGGCCTCCGTCCGTCCGGAACAGGAAGATCCTGGCCATTCACTTGGATACTGCTCGATGCGGCCAGAATCGGCCCGCTCGAGCAATATTAGGGGAGCGATGTGCCAGAAAAACACCCGGCAAACATCGCTCCATGAATACTAAGGTCTGCGCGGTCGCGTCACCCCTTCATGCCCTGGAACGAGAAGTTAGCGGCAAGAAGATAAGACAAGCGGCAGGAGACTAAGTGAGTACAACGCATTTTTATTCTTTTATTAACAAAGGTCAGCAAAAGATTGTGGCGACTGGGCCAAATAGTTTGTTATGAGGGGGCACATAGGGAAATATTACTTCTGAGGGCAGTATAGGCAATAATTATAAGGGGCATCTTAGGAAATAATTAATTATGAGGGCATATAGGAAATAATTATAAGGGGCAGCTTAGGATATTAACTTAATTATGAGGGGCAGTAATAGGAAATAATATAGGGGCATCTTAGGAAAATTAATTATGAGGGGCGTATTCTAGGAAATAATTATAAGGGGACGCTAGGAATAATTACTTCTGAGGGGCACATAGGAAATAATAAAATTGTGAGGGCGCATATGGAAATCACATTAATCATAGGGGCGCATAGGCAATATTAATTGTGAGAGAGTCAAGTTTCAGGAAGTAATTTAACTGGGGGAGTGGTGGCGGGGCAGTTAGGGAATAATTAATTATGACGGCAGCATAGCTAATATTAATGGTGGTGGGGCATTAGTAGGGGAATATTGGTAATGAGGGCCGCATAGGAAAATGATTAATTGGGGGCGCATGGGCAGCATAGGAAATAATTTAATGGTTGCGGGATAGGCAATAATTAATGATGGGAACAGCTAGTAATAATGGAGCGATCGAGGTCCCCATATATAATGAATTATTGGGCCAATATGATAAAATAGTACAAGGGGTGCAGTACACCGGTTACTAAATAATAATAACAAAAAAATGAGGGGGGTGCCAGTGTATTATGGATGCGGTCACGTGACCCTATTATTTTTTAACTTATGAGCCCCTCAACGGTCTGAGGGGAGTGTAACGGCCCCCCTATGTAGAAAATTTGGGGACCCCCTGTCCTAAATGGTTGGAGTGGAGTGGTTTTTCTATCGGAAGACAAAGGTGGCTGGAGGTACCCGCAGACGGATAGTCGGGGACATGGCTCACGGGGGGAGGGGAAGGAGAGAGCCGCGAGGCTTAGTGTGTTTTTTTTTTTGGGGGTGAGGGGGGGGGGGGTTTATACACCAAGTGAAGTTATCAGTGCGTGGGTGGGTTGGGTTGGAAGCGGGGGTGAAGGTATTAATGTGTTACAATCTCTTGCTGCTGTGATATTTGTTAATGTAACATTGGTTGTCAGTGATTATTGACTAACCTTTTGTATCACATATTTTGTACTAAAAAGTGTAAAAATGATAAATAATTCTACACCAAAAAAAAAAAAAACATGTCCGAATTCACACTGTTTAAATCTCTTTTTTGCATCATTGTGAGGGATTTTTGTCAGGGAGTGGCCAGTTAATTTCTCAAATTCTACCAATTTCTTGTATTATCTGAAGTTTGTTCTAACCGGGTAAACCCGATTGGTCCACAGGCTACCAATTGAATGGTAACACTGATTTTTATCTGTTAGCTAGATTTTTGCATATATTTTAATATTGTCGTTTAAGCCATACATAGCCATATATAGGACGGAAGTAAACTTGGTCTGTCTTTGGTTTCCCTTGCTAGGGTAATGCTAATGCTACATGTACCGGTTCTGCTCCTTTCAAAATACTCTACCAATACGCAACCAGAATGGAGGCATATTTTTTTATAATACATTCCTGGGAGGACCGTCAGGGCTGGGTGCTATTGGTGCAGATGCTTTGATGGTGCTAAGTATTTCTTTCTCTGCAATGAGGGTATTATATTTGTTTATTTTCTTATGTTCTTTGTTCTATTGTGGTGTGCTCACAAGCATATTTCAGAGGCCTACTTAAAATGCTGAACACCCCATGGCGGAAGAAGAAATAAAAAGCGTAATGAGCTACTAAACCGTATCATCATTGAGGATGGCATAAACTAAAACCAGATAAAGATATAGAAGACTAATCGTATTTAAGGGAACAAATAAAAATTTGTCATTAAAAGAATATAGGGAATGCATTAAAGAGAGAAAACTTAATAAATTTGAATTAAGCTGTAATAGAACCAAGCCCTCTCAAAAAAGCTTAAAGGGATAACAACCAAAAAAACAGAAAAAGCTCTTCGATCACGATGGTAAAATTACATACGATCCACAAAAAATATAGCACTCCTCCACCTTCTATTCTGGTTATTATAACTTAGAGGAACAAGGTAGAGTGACAAAACCAGATATCCAGCTTATCAACTCATTTTGGACTCACTAACTCTCCCAAGGTTAAGTTCAGAACAATCGGAGACCCTGGGAGGAGATTTTACGTTAAATGAGGTCATGACAGTGATAAATAATCTAAAAAAATGTAAAGCCCCGGCCCGTGATGGTTAACAAATGAATATTATATAGAATTCAGTAATATCTTGGACCAATATCTGGTTAATATGTTTAATGAGATTTAAACGGGGAAACGAAAACGAAAGAAGGTTAACAGCAAAAATCATAACAATTTCCCAAACCAGACAAGATGATTCTAGAGTACAGATATATAGACCGATTTCACTTCTTAATAGTGACATCAAAATATACTCTGCAATTTTAGCTATGAGTATTAGCAAAAGTGATTCCAAGTATAGTTTCAAAAGACCAAGTAGGATTCATGCCAAGAGGTCAGACTCGAGACGCTACTCGCAGAGTAATGATCTAATCCAAGTGATAGAAACCAAGGAGGACCCATTGTACTGCTGTCCATTGACGGACGGAAAGCGTCGACAGAGTGCACTGGGCCTTCTGGAAATAACACTGGCAAAATTTGGTTTTCCAACAAATTTTTGGTATGAAATTGTCATGTATAGTTGCCCGTGTGGCCTTTATAAGCACCTGGGGTTTTGCTCAGAGAAATTAAGATTACTAATGGTGTCCGTCAAGGATGCCCACTATCTCCCTTGTTATTTAATATATATAGAACCCCTGGCACAGGCTGTGAGAATAAATAAGACATCAGAGGGGTAAATATCAAGGGAGATAGGACACTCAATAGCTTATACGCCGCCGACACTAATTATCTCATGCGAGGAGCCAACCGCTTCCCTGGCCGCCTTTAAAAAGGTAGTTAATTATATTCCCTCGTATCATACTATAAAATTAATGAAAGCAAAAGCAACTGTTATTAATAAATGGCACCATGGCGCCAATTAAAGAAAATTTCCCATATCTATGGTCCCCAGGAGGTTTTCAGTACCTGGGGATACAGCTGGCTGGCTCCCTAAAAGAAATTATTAGGAAAAACCTGATGGAACTAAATAATAAGATAACCAATATAATTAAATATTTGACAAAATGGCCGCCTAACTGGTTAAACAAATCGCCGCTGTAAAAAGGAATATCTTGCCAACGGTACTATATTATGAGGTGTTCCCCTAAGATTCCCAAAAGAAGATATAAACACGATTCAAAATAATTGATAGATACATATGGAAGGGTAAACCTCCACGGCTGCCTAAAAAAACTTTATATGCCCCGAAAAGCTTAGGTGGAGTAGGTCATCCAAACCTATTAAGATTCCAAGAAGCCATCTTGATGGAACCAATAAAAACCTATGGCAAAATGTAGAGAAGGAAAAATGGCAACTATAGAGAAAACATTTGCCAAACAGACATCACTGAAAACTTAATTGTAGCGATTGGCTTGGCTATAATATGTCGGGCGGATGTCTGGTCAGTACCAAAGCAATGTTGACAGCATGGCACCAATTATCACTCTAGCCGGCCGGATATATATCTGGCTAGCAAGAAGTTGACATGGACGCTTCAGCCTGTCCTCACAGATTTTCCAGCAGAAAAATGGAAAACTGCAGGCATTCTTCCTTGGCCATCTTTTTCAAGGTGATATAAATCATGTCCTTTGGGATGTCTGCAATACCCATAGCATCCCCAAGGGTGAATCCTTATAAGAAAATGACGTCCTTTTTGCAACGGACACCTAGGAAATGGTACACTAATATGTAAGGTGACACCTTTTATCAAATTTTTGAGTGTAAAAAGAAATGAAAGCGGCATCTCAACGCATTTGGGGATTTGAACTCCCCCGGTTCTGTAAGTACGAAATTAATATATATGCAAAATGGGAATCAGAACTGGGGAAGACGTTTTCACTGAGCGACTGGCTTTCATCATTTAAAAGAGCCCAAAACACTTGGTGTGCCTAAACCATAGCGAATGTTACCTCAAAATTTTTTGAGATGCATTTAGCACCCAATAGATTAGCAAATATATACAGTATTGCTTCAAATGATGTTGAGAGGGTGCGGGGAGCAAGCAAACCTCCCCATCTCTGTGGCATTGCCCGTCGTTAAGGACTTCTGGGCCCAATTGATTGGTCTGTTTCAGAGACTGTGTAGATTAATCTTTCCGCCTCCCCTGAGATTTTTCTTCTCAATATTACAAAGAAATAATGTCCCTGGCTAGTGAAGCATAGGTATTCTTCTTAGGCTTTGTTCTATAGCAGGCTACAGATTCAAAATAATTGAAAACAATCGTCCACCAGATATAGAAAGAGTTTTTGGGGATGATAAGCTAAAAAACTATGATTATCATGCATGACGGGGATCATAAGCAAAAAAAAATTCTTTTGGGGTGGGATATATGGACAGATCACAGAGAGTTTAATTCAAAGATAAAAATGGATACCGTACTTATAAAGAATAGGATGTAGAACAAAAACTAGAGGTGAAACGTGGGACAGGAGAGATAAGGGCACAATATAATAAAGGAAGATATAGCATCTACACACGTTTAGTTAGGCAATTGTAAATTCTTTTTTTCTGTGAGTAGATTGAGTTGTTGTCTCATACAATGGACTGAATATGTTACTCTTTTTCTTATTGTATTCTGGAGTTAAAAATAAAATAAAAGGTTAAAAAAAAAAAAAAAAAAAAAAAAAAAAAATATTGCTAAGCTGTTCTTTAGATATTTTGGGGGAGAGTTTATCTAGGAATGCCGGATAAATTTGTTTCTGGAGTGGGAAAATTTGTGTTTTTGTAGAGATGGGCGAATTGTTAAAATTCAGTACGTCCCGATTTGCTGAATTTATTTAAAAAAATCACGTTTAAAAACAGGTATTTCCTGGCTCAGAGAGCCTGTAGGGCAGCGGTGGCGAACCTATGGCACCCGTGCCGAGAGGGCACTCAGAGCCCTCATGCTGGCAAGCGCCCCAGCCTCCCAACCACTGCCAGGTGCGGACACCATGTCTACACCTGGTTGTCATGGCTGTTACAGCAGTATCGTAGGCTGCGGCGATACTGCGCTTCACACCATGACAAAGCAGGGCCCGACGCCTGCTCTGTCACTCTTATCACAGCAGCGCACAGGACGGTAAAGCGTCCCAGCGCTGGCGGCGAAATGATGTCATTACTCTTGCCAGCGCTGGGGAACCTTACTCCGTGTGCGCTGCAGTGATCAGCCGGAGGAAACGCGGAGTCTGAGGTGAGTGTATTGATTTATTTTTTTAATTCAGCGCATCCACGGGGCATAATAGATCAGCAGGAAGGCTGATTTCCTGCCCGCTCCCGCACCTCCCATAAAACTCTGCCCGCAAGTCACTGCACAAACTGCGCCCACTACCACAAGCCCCCCCGCGCCCGAACCCCAGCCTGTTCTGCCCGCTATCACTCCTTTGCCGCTCTCACTCCCCCCCCGCTCAACTCCGGTCACTGCACCCCATCACCCCCTCCCCTGGAACTCATTCATATACCACACTGCCCCGAACTCCAGATGCTGCATTCCCCCCCCCCCCCCGCCGGAACAAACAGCCTGAGCAAGAGCAATAACATATGTATTTTTATGTATGTATTATTGTATTTATGTATATGCATATTATATTTATATATTTATATGTGCTTTGTATATACCTGTGTGAGGCTTATTTTTTGCGTAACATATTTACTTCTCATTTATTATTATTCCATTTCGTGTACTGGGAAGCTGGATTTTAATACTTTCCTCTGTGCGCTCCAAATCATTTGTGTCCTTTAATTTTGGTTTGGTAAAACACAGTATACCAGACTTGTAGGTTTTATTGTGTTTTAATGCTTTTTCTATAATTAAAACAGTGTACGAAAAAGAATAGTTCGCCTTCTTGTGACGCTAATAACTTTAGTGTACGGAGCTGGGAGTGTGATTTTTTGCTTAATGACGTTGTTTTATGGCTCCATTTGAGGACTGCGTGACCTTTTGATAACTTTTTATACTCTTTTATGTGATGTAAAATGGTGTTGTGCATCTCATGTTGCAAAAAATAAGCCTGTTAAGGTTGGGTAACACGGAAGACAGGGGAAAGTGTGCCCTGAGCTTGCCCCAACCTCTGTCCCTTCCTATAGCACTCCCCCCTGCTAAACCGTGGGGTGACTACTTGAAGACTCGAAATACACCGGTTAAGTGTGGGAACGGAATCACAAACAGACTGACAAACATAAAACACAAAAGAATGGTAAACTAGCCGGAGTCACAACGAGAGGGTACGTCAAGAACAAAGTCAGAAAGCAAAAAGTAAATGTCAAAAACTAGCCGAGGTCACAACAATTCCGATACAGATACAGAGCAAGTCAGCCTAATGCAGCGAGCGAGTGATGAAGGGATTTCAAAACACTGGCATAGGTGACTAGTGAGGCTGCAACTTATGCAGCCAGAACCCCACCTCCAGAACCTGATAGGAGCTGGACAACTACTGAGAATAAACCCCTCATGGTGCAGAATAACCAAGCACAATAGCAGGCACCATGCAGAGGTACCACAAGTCTCAGTAGTTCAGGACACAACTCCTAGACAGCGCAAGATCTTAGCAGCCGCTGCCCGGGATGAGAGTAGGAGTTTGCGCGGATACGCGCCGGAGGTTGGAGAACGCTGCTAGAAGTACCAGCATTCTCTCCAGCGAACCTGACAAAGCCCTTACATGTCCAAATTGCCAAAAAAATAAAGATTGTATAGTCAGTAAAAAGTGACAATGCATAATCTGCTCTGAATGGCGCAGCTTCCCTTCAATGCCCTGGCGTGTGCCCATACAGCAGGTTACCACCACATATGGGGTATTGTTATACGCGGGAGGAATCTGGTATCGAGCGTTTTGGTATTTTATCCACTGAGAATTTGTACATTTTTTGAAAAACACATTAATTTAGCCAAAAAAATTTACTATCAAAATAGTAAACGATTTTGTTTTAACCCCTGTAAAACAATTAAAGGGTTAACAAACTTCATAAAAATTGTTTTGCGTACGTTGAGGGGTGTAGTTTCCATGGGGTTTTATGGGGTTTTACTTTTATTTAGGCCTCTCAAAGTGACTTGAAACCCGAGCAGGTCCCTCAATAGCAGGATTTTGCGTTTTTTATGAAAATGTGAAAAATCACACCTAACGTTCAAAGGCTCATAACATCCTACAAAAATAAGAGTATGCATAAAAAACCATGTCCACATAAAGTAGACATTCGCTGAATGTTAGTTATTAAGTTTCGAGAATCGAGAATTTTTTCCACTTTTTCACCAACTATCTGATTTTCTCATAAATAAATGCAAAACATACCAGCACAATAGCAGGCACCATGCAGAGGTACCACAAGTCTCAGTAGTTCAGGACACAACTCCTAGACAGCGCAAGATCTTAGCAGCCGCTGCCCGGGACGAGAGTAGGAGTTTGCGCGGATACGCGCCGGAGGTTGGAGAACGCTGCTAGCACCACCAGGAGAACCAGAAGTCCCAGCATTCTCTCCAGCGAACCTGACAGAACCCCTCCCTGACAGGGGGGGCCTTCTGACCCCTAGATCGTAAAGATGGTTTCTGAGGATAGGCCTGATGAAATAACCTGAGTAACCCCGGAGCATGAACATCTCTAGCGGGAACCCAAGACCTATCCTCAGGACCAAAACCTTTCCAGTGGACCAGGTACTGCAGGGAGTTACTTACCCATCTGGAATTCATGACTTTTTCCACCTCAAACTCCAGATTCCCATCCACACTAGATGAAGGGGGAGGGTCAGGAAGAGGCAAAACAGGCTCAACATAGCGCTTCAGAAGACTCTTATGGAAGGTGCTATGAACCCGCCACCCTGCTGGAAGAGTAACCTTGAAGGAAACCGGGTTAACAATTTGAGTAACAACAAAAGGACCAATGAACCTGGGCGCAAACTTCAAAGAGGGGACCTTCAATTTAAGGTTTTTTGTGGATACTTTATCCCCCACCACAAACATATTGGAGTTAGTGCGCCTTCTTTGAGCCTGTTGGACCATAGAATTTTGTGTCTGAGCTCGGATTCCAGCAGTCCTATACACACTGAAACGCCACTTTTACACCATTTTACATCACATAAAAGAGTAATAAAAAGTTATCAAAAGGTCACGCAGTCCTCAAAATGGTAGCAATGAAAACAACGTCTCATTAAGCAAAAAAATCACACCTCCCCAGCTCCGTACACTAAAGTTATTAGCGTCACAAGATGGCGAAGCTATTTTCTTTTTCGTACACTGTTTTAATTATAGAAAAAGCATTAAAACACAATAAAACCTACAAGTCTGGTATCACTGTGATTTTACCAAACCAAAAATTAAAGTCCTCCCTTCCTCGTCCCCTCCCTTCGGACCTGCCCCCACCCACCTCACCTCGTCTGGATCTCCCACTATCACACGCGTCGGCCTGCCGCGCACCTCACCTGCAGCTGGATCGCCCACCTCACACCGGCCTGCCCCGCCACCAGTCCGACCCCACATTCAGGTCGCGACCATGACCGAGTGACATCCAGCGATGAAGGTGGGGGAGGTTATTATAGTTAATAACTATTAAATGCACGTAAAGGTTTTTGTGGTGTGAGTTATATGCTGATATGTGTGTGGTAGTGTTGTATATACTGGATGTGTGTGTAATTTATATGATGTATATCTCTGTTATGTTTGTATATACAGCTGGTTGGTGAATTTGTCTATATGCTATATCGTTTGTGTATGTGTCTATACTGGATCTGTATGATATATAGGCTGTATATCTGTCTTAATGTGTTTGTTATCGGTGTGGTTGTGGGCTGTATACTGTGGTGTATGTTGTTAAGACATGATGTTGTGGGATTATTGCTGTACGTAACTCGGGACTGCCTGTATTATGTATACATTGTAAATTTGTGTGTATCTACTGTGTGTGTGTATACAATGGCATATACCATGTGTGTTAAATGTTGAATGTGTGTAAAAAGATTGCTCCTTGTGTAAATGTTGTGTGAATAAATATTGTATCGGAAGAGAAGGGGGCCCCGTCAATAGGTCTGCTATGGGGCTTGCTCGCTTGTTATCGCCCCTGCCAGTCTTTTATAAGGGGTATATTCTAAGTCACAGATAAATAGAAGGATATACAGATATAAAGTTAACTGACAAATAAATTCATATATGTTAGATGAAAACATAGCGACCTGATCCATTGGACCAGAATAGATTGAGTTGGGAAGAGGCACAAATCTTTTAAGGGCGGATCTAGTCCAGTTGTCGGCAAATGGGAAATTAGTACAGGGAAGGCGTGGGGTACATAGAAAGCACACATAACCAGAAAAATGTTGCCAAAATAACTTATTAAAGAGGACCGAAAACCCAATATTAAGGAGCCATAGAAACACCAGGGAGGGCATTCTCCAACGACGGAGGAGATAACAGAGGCTTTCGTGGATTACTACGAGAGCTGTTCAAATCCAGAGGTACACTCTCATGCGAGGAGATGGCTCTATATGTCTCTCAGGTCCACTACCATGTCTATCCGAGCAAGAAGAACACTCCTTGAATTCCCACATATCATTATGAGGGAAAGATAAAGGAGGTTTGTCCGTACGTAGGGGGGAGTTCCCCCGGGTTGGACCGGATTTCCGTTTGAAGCTGTATGTCCGTATATAAGGACATACTTATCAACCATCTTAGAGCAGGGTAGGGAACCTATGGCTTCGGTGAGCCAATTGGTTTTTTGGTGGCTGCATCCGGTCCTCAGACAGATCTTTAATAAACAGTGACGCGATGCTGTGGTCTCTTAGACTGTCACGTCAGCGATGTACCACCTGCATATGTCCTTGTACGACCCAGGCGCCATCATCTAAGCCTGGGTCAAAGAAAGAGCTGGGACGCGAGATGGGAGCTGACTGCGGAAGGAGCACTGATAAGTGAATATCGTTTTTTTTTTTTTTTGCTGTGACTACCTAATACTGGGGGGCATTATGTGCTGTGGCTACCTACTCATACTGGGAGAGTGCTGCGGCTTACCTATCTACGGAGAGTAGTGCTGGGTCTACCGTATTATGGATATGTTGCGGGCTACCGTATCTACTGGGTATGTGCTGGGGCTACCGGTTCCTACGGGGGTCATGTGCTGTGGCTCCTTATCTACTTGGGTGCTGTGTGTGGCTACCTATTACTGGAGGTATGTTGCTGGGTGCTTCCATCTATTGGAATATGTGCTGGGCGACACCTATCTACTGGGGTATGTGCTGTGGCTACTATCTCTGGCGGGGCATGTGCTGTGGCTACCTATCTACTGGGAGTATGTTGTGCGGGGCTAACCTTATTCATGGGGGGTATGTTGCTGTGTTGTTACCTATTAATGGGGTATGAAGCTGGGTACCTATCTAACTGGGAGCATGTGCTGGGGCTCACTATCTACTTGGGGTGCATTGTGCTGCGGCTACCTCATCTACTGGGGGCGGGCTGTGACTATACTATATACTGGGGCGGTGCTGTGTGCTACCTATCGTACTGGGGGGGCGTGTGCTGTGACTTATCTATATACTGGGGCGTGTGCCGTTGTGCTAAACCTACTATTGGGGCATGTGCTTGGGCTTACATAATATGGGGGATAATGTGGTTTGGCTACCATTAATCTGTAAGCCGCCCGGTCGTTATGGACCCAGGAAGTGGGCAGCGGCACACTGGCCCTTTAAATTCCGCAGTGCTGGGGGAGCATGTTGCATGTGTGTAACGGCTTTAACAGAAGTAACATTTAAAATATGTGCGTTTCATGGCTCTTTCCAGCCAAAAAGGGTTACTGACCCCGTTTAGAGGGTATGAACCACACTAGGTAGGGTTTCTCCCTTCATGAGGGAAGCGTTTAAGTAACCTTGATACCTAAGGCTGGAAAGATTGGATGATAAGATTCAAGTTTGGTACAATCCTCTTGATGTAATAGCGACATAAGCTTCTTGCCAAAATTTTAGCTGAGTGAGTGCTTTAAAAAAAATGTTCAGGAGTGTGGGTCCATGCGGATCAAAGGGAGGATTTATGCTGGTCGCACCGCAATGGACAAGTCAGGATGGTTGTGTCTGAATCTTCAGTTTGGTCCCGTTCCAACCCCAGGGGAGCGTACATTTTAATCTGAAGACGCATCCAAAGCATTTTTGACACAATAGAGTTGGGACACCTAAGGTGATTTAGGGCTTGAGTTTTGGCGGTAGATTATATAGCGTTAGCTAAAAAATGGGGGGGTTGTTAACTGGACCCTCTGCAAGGGTATTAGTTAATGGCGAGATTGCAAGGGAGTTGGAATTGATAGAGGCTATAGACACGGCTGTCGTACTTCCTCCCTTTTGTTCGCCGATACCTTAGAAACCATTGCCTGTAGGATTCGTCAGTTGTTTTGAAATACTGGGTTTTAGGTACGGTGAGGACTCACGAAAAAAATTATCATTATGCGACACATTTTAACTGTTTTTTGCTGTCTTCCCAGTGGACTTAAATGGTTTCATACCCAGGAGGTATAAAAATTTAGGTTTGGACAGCTTCGTAGAATCTCTGGGATAACAATCTCAGGTGGTATGATATTTCTCGATAATTAAAATGTGGAAAAACTCACCTATTAAGATGCTGGGCAGAATTGCCTGATTAAAACGCAGTACTCGTCCAACAATCCTGTGTAATCTTATCTGCATCCCAAAAATGGATCCCCCAGAAGATTTTAGGATAATTGAGAGTCTATTAAGGGAATTGGTTCGGGGAAGGCGAAGAAAACCCGACGTATTAAGCTAAGATCCTTGACTCCCTTATGAAAAGGGAGGGTTATGGTTCTACCAGATATAAAGTTTTACTTTTTACACAACATCAAAATAAATATATATCCTGCCATGGATTCGCCTTTGAGGACTTACCTGCTAGGATATTACGGGCAGTGATTGCACAATGAAAGCTCATATACTGGAAAATCTGGAGTTATGCATATGGAATGGGCCAACAATATAAAAGGAATCTTTCCCAACTCTATCCCTTATGCTCAGGTGTGGATAGAGACTGAAAGTCCCTCTGGAACTTGGTGGACCTTCTTCCCATTTACCCACACTATGGAGGAACCAGAATTGTGGGATGCCTGGGTTTGGCCCTGCCATGGATTGTGAAAAGGGGAGTAATATATTTCCACCAAATAATTAGTGAGGAAGGATTTCATATGCCATTCCTACCAGAGTGAATTTGGGATTCCCTGCAAGTCTGTTACTTCCGTATATACACCTGGCTACTATGGTTGGAACTACTCTCATAGGCTTTAAATGGATAGGGATAAATCATAGGTGATAATGTAATGTGGGTGCTCATTAATAAAAAAAAGTAACATAAAAAAAACTTTACAACAATTGGTAAACAAAGACAATTACTATATTCTAATAGTGGCCTGAAAAGTGGTGGAGGAAGGGGTGGTATTGGAGGACCAGGTTGTGGTTAAACTCCTTAGAGAGATATCTAAGATACTTAAAATTTCTGCAACCACCGACTGGCCCAACTATCCATAACTCCAAAAGATCATATAACCAACTACTAAAAAAAAAATCTCAAAAGTTGTTGTAAAATAGGTGGTAGGAGAAAGTTGATGATATCATATGTCCATCAGGTGTATTAAGGAGGTGTTGTGACATTCAATGCCTTTGAGATTCATGTCTGTGTGTTGGCTATTTGGCAAGGGTTATTCTCAGATAAAGTGTGAAATATGTAGCCAAAAATTTGTTGTTCCATTGAATTTCACATAATAAGAAGTGGTCCCTCCAGATCCCCCCACACTTGGCTCTTCTGGAACAAATAACTAACAAAACAGTTAGTCGTAGGCGAGGGTGTGAAATAAGAATGGGTTCAAATCAAAGGCAGGCTATTTTAAGCTATGGTACTAAATTAAAGTTCCCCAACACTGCGGCCCGTGGACCCGTTTCGAATCCGGACCCCGACACTTTGCGCGACAAGTGACCCGGCCCTCGGCGGCACTGCAACAGTTGGGCTGGAGCCTCCGTCCGTCCGGAACAGGAAGATCCTGGCATCACTTGGATAGTGCTCGATGCGGCCAGACAATCGGCCCGCTCGAGCAATATTAGTGGAGCATGTGCCAGAAAAACAAACCACGGCAAAACATCGCTCCATGAAATAAGGCTGCTCGGTCGCCACCCCTTCATGCCCTGGAGACGGAATTACGGCAAAAGATAAAGACAAGCGGCAGGAACTAAGTGAGTACACGCATTTTTATTCTGTTATTTAAAAAGGGCAGCACAAAAGATTGTGGCGACTGGTGCCAAATAGTTAGTTATGAGGGGCAACATAGGGAAAATTATCTGAGGGGCAGTAATAGGCAATAATTATAAGGGGCACTTAGGTAAATTAATTATTAATGAGGGCCAGTATAGGAAATAATTATAAGGGGCAGCTTAGGAATAATTAATTATGAGGGGCAGTAATAGGAAATAATTATGGGGCATCTTAGGTAAAGACTTAATTATGAAGGGGCGTATTCTAGGAAATAATTATAAGGGGACGCTTAGGAATAATTACTTCTGAGGGGCAGCATAGGAAATAATTAAATTGTGGCGGCGCATCACGGAAATAATTAATCATAGGGCAGCCATAGGAAATAGTTACTTGTGAGGGCAGATTATAGGAATAATATTAATGGGGTTGGCAGGGGCAGTGTAGGGAATAATTAATTATGACGGCAGCATAGTAATAATTAATGGTGGTGGGGCAGTATTATAAGGGAATACTTGGTTATGAGGGCGCATAGGAAATTATTTAATTGGGGCAGCATGGGCACAGCATAGGAAATAATTTAAGGTTTGGGTATAGGAAAATTAATGATGGGAAAGTCTAAGTCATTAAATGGGACGATGGGTCCCATATATTAATGATATATTGGGCCAATATATAAAATAGGTACAAGGGGTTGCAGTACCCGGTTACTAAATAATAATTTACAAAAATGAGGGGGGTGCCAGTGTATTATGGATGCGGTACTGACCCTATTATTTTTTAAACTTAGTGGTCCTCCCTCCAACGGTCTGAGGGGGTGAACGGCCCCCCTATGTAGACAAATTGGGGACCCCCTGTCCTAAATGGTTGGAGTGGGTTTTTCTCATCCGGAAGAAAAGGGTGGCTGGGGTACCCGCAGAACTGGATAGTCGGGATGGCTCACGGGGGGGGAGGGGAGGAGAGACCGGAGGTCAGGTGTGTTTTTTTTTTGGTGAGGGGGGGGGGGGTTATACACCAAGTGAAGTATCGTGTGGGTGGGTTGGGTTGGAAGCGGGGGGTGAAGGTATTAATGGTACAATCTCTTGCTGCTGTGATATTTGTGTAGTGTAAATTGGTTGTCAGTGATTAATTAAAACCTTTTGTATCACCTATTTTGTAACTATAAAAGTTAAAATGATAAATAATTCTACACCAAAAAAAAAAAAAACATCGTCCGATTCACACTTGTTAATCTTTTTGGCATCTATTGTGAGGGGATTTGCAGGGATGGCCAGTTAATTTCTCAAAATTCTACCCAATTTCTTGTATATCTGAAGTTTGTTACCGGGGTAAACCGCCGATTGGTCCACAGCTAACAATTGATGGTAACACTGATTTTTATCTGTTAGCTAGTATGTTTGCATATATTTTAATATTGTCGTTTAAGCCATACATAGCCATATATAGGACGGAAGTAAACTTGGTCTGTCTTTGGTTTCCCTTGCTAGGGTAATGCTAATGCTACATGTACCGGTTCTTGCTCCTTTCAAAATACTCTACCCAATACGCAACCAGAATGGAGGCATTTTTTTTATAATACATTCCTGGAGGACCGTCAGGGCTGGGTGCTATTGGTGCAGATGCTTTGTGGTGCTAAGTATTTCTTTCTCTGCAATGAGGGTATTATATTTGTTTATTTTCTTTATGTTCTTTGTTCTATTGTGGTGTGCTCACAAGCATATTTCAGAGGCCTACTTAAAATGCTGAACACCCACATGCGGAAGAAGAAATAAAAAGCGTAATGACGCTACTAAACCGTATCAATCCATTGAGGACTGGCATAAACTAAAACCAGATAAAGATATAGAAGACTAATCGTAATTTAAGGGAACAAATAAAAATTTTGTCATTAAAAGAATATAGGGAGGCATTAAAGAGAGAAAACTTAATAAATTTGAATTAAGCTGTAATAGAACCAAGCCCTCTCAAAAAAGCTTAAAGGGAATAACACCAAAAAAACAGAAAAGTCTCTTCGATCACGATGGTAAAATTACATACGATCCACAAAAAATATAGCACTCCCCACCTTCTATTCTAGGTTATTATAACTTAGAGGAACAAGGTAGAGTGACAAAACCAGATATCCAGCTTATCAACTCATTTTGGACTCACTAACTCTCCCAAGGTTAAGTTCAGAACAATCGGAGACCCTGGGAGGAGATTTTACGTTAAATGAGGTCATGACAGTGATAAATAATCTAAAAAATGTAAAGCCCCGGCCCGGATGGTTTAACAAATGAATATTATATAGAATTCAGTAATATCTTGGACAATATCTGGTTAATATGTTTAATGAGATTTAAACGGGGAAACGAAAACAGAAAGAAGGTTAACAGCAAAAATCATAACATTCCCAAACCAGACAAGATGATTCTAGAGTACAGATTATTAAGACCGATTTCACTTCTTAATAGTGACATCAAAATATACTCTGCAATTTTAGCTATGAATTAGCAAAAGTGATTCCAAGTATAGTTTCAAAAGACCAAGTAGGATTCATGCCAAGAGGTCAGACTCGAGACGCTACTCGCAGAGTAATGATCTAATCCAAGTGATAGAAACCAAGGAGGACCCATGTGTACTGCTGTCCATTGACGGACGGAAAGCGTTCGACAGAGTGCACTGGGCCTTCTGGAAATAACACTGGCAAAATTTGGTTTTCCAACAAATTTTTGGTATGATAATGTCATGTATAGTTGCCCGGTGGCCTTTATAAGCACCTGGGGTTTGCTCAGAGAAATTAGATTACTAATGGTGTCCGTCAAGGATGCCCACTATCTCCCTTGTTATTTAATATATATAGAACCCCTGGCACAGGCTGTGAGAATAAATAAGACATCAGAGGGGTAAATATCAAGGAGATAGGACACTCAATAGCTTATACGCCGACCGACACTATTATCTCATGCGAGGAGCCAACCGCTTCCCTGGCCGCCTTTAAAAAGGTAGTTAATTATATTCCCTCGTATCATACTATAAAATTAATGAAAGCAAAAGCACTGTTATTAATAAATGGCACCATGGCGCCAATTAAAGAAAATTTCCCATATCTATGGTCCCCAGGAGGTTTTCAGTACCTGGGGATACAGCTGGCTGGCTCCCTAAAGAAATTATTAGGAAAAACCTGATGGAACTAAATAATAAGATAACCAATATAATTAAATATTTGACAAAATGGCCGCCTAACTGGTTAAACAAATCGCCGCTGTAAAAAGGAATATCTTGCCAACGGTACTATAATTATGAGGTGTATCCCCTAAGATTCCCAAAAGAAGATATAAACACGATTCAAAATATATTGATAGATACATATGGAAGGGTAAACCTCCACGGCTGCCTAAAAAAACTTTATATGCCCCGAAAAGCTTAGGTGGAGTAGGTCATCCAAACCTATTAAGATTCCAAGAAGCCATCTTGATGGAACCAATAAAACCTATGGCAAAATGTAGAGAAGGAAAATGGACAACTATAGAGAAAACATTTGCCAAACAGACATCACTGAAAACTTAATTGTAGGATTGGCTTGGCTATAATATGTCGGGCGGATGTCTGGTCAGTACCAAAGCAATGTTGACAGCATGGCACCAATTATCACTCTAGCCGGCCGGATATATATCTGGCTAGCAAGAAGTTGACATGGACGCTTCAGCCTGTCTCACAGATTTTCCAGCAGAAAAATGGAAAACTGCAGGCATTCTTTCCTTGGCCTATCTTTTTCAAGGTGATAAAATCATGTCCTTTGGGATGTCTGCAATACCCATAGCATCCCCAAGGGTGAATCCTTATAAGAAAATGACGTCCTTTTTGCAACGGACACCTAGGAAATGGTACACTAATATGTAAGGTGACACCTTTTATCAAATTTTTGAGTGTAAAAAGAAATGAAAGCGGCATCTTCAAGCGCATTTGGGGATTTGAACTCCCCCGGTTCTGTAAGTACGAAATTAATATATATGCAAAATGGGAATCAGAACTGGGGAAGACGTTTTCACTGAGCGACTGGCTTTCATCATTTAAAAGAGCCCAAAACACTTGGTGTGCCTAAACCATAGCGAATGTTACCTCAAAATTTTTTGAGATGCATTTAGCCCCAATAGATTAGCAAATATATACAGTATTGCTTCAAATGATGTTGAGAGGGTGCGGGGAGCAAGCAAACCTCCCCATCTCTGTGGCATTGCCCGTCGTTAAGGACTTCTGGGCCCAATTGATTGGTCTGTTTCAGAGACTGTGTAGATTAATCTTTCCGCCTCCCCTGAGATTTTTCTTCTCAATATTACAAAGAAATAATGTCCCTGGCTAGTGAAGCATAGGTATTCTTCTTAGGCTTTGTTCTATAGCAGGCTACAGATTCAAAATAATTGAAAACAATCGTCCACCAGATATAGAAAGAGTTTTTGGGGATGATAAGCTAAAAAACTATGATTATCATGCATGACGGGGATCATAAGCAAAAAAAAATTCTTTTGGGGTGGGTATATGGACAGATCACAGAGAGTTTAATTCAAAGATAAAAATGGATACCGTACTTATAAAGAATAGGATGTAGAACAAAAACTAGAGGTGAAACGTGGGACAGGAGAGATAAGGGCACAATATAATAAAGGAAGATATAGCATCTACACACGTTTAGTTAGGCAATTGTAAATTCTTTTTTTCTGTGAGTAGATTGAGTTGTTGTCTCATACAATGGACTGAATATGTTACTCTTTTTCTTATTGTATTCTGGAGTTAAAAATAAAATAAAAGGTTAAAAAAAAAAAAAAAAAAAAAAAAAAAAAATATTTGCTAAGCTGTTCTTTAGATATTTTGGAGGGAGAGTTTATCTAGGAATGCGGATATTTGTTTCTGGAGTGGGAAAATTTGTGTTTTTGTAGAGATGGGCGAATTGTTAAAATTCAGTACGTCCCGATTTGCTGAATTTATTTAAAAAAATCACTTTAAAAACAGGTATTTCCTGGCTCAGAGAGCCTGTAGGGCAGCGGTGGCGAACCTATGGCACCCGTGCCAGAGAGGGCACTCAGAGCCCTCATGCTGGCAAGCGCCCCAGCCTCCCAACCACTGCCAGGTGCGGACACCACTGTCTACACCTGGTTGTCATGGCTGTTACGCAGTATCGTAGGCTGCGGCGATACTGCTCACACCATGACAAAGCAGGGCCCGCACTGCCTGCTCTGTCACTCTTATCACAGCAGCGCACAGGACGGTAAAGCGTCCCAGCGCTGGCGGCGAAATGATGTCATTACGCTTGCCAGCGCTGGGGAACCTTACTCCGTGTGCGCTGCAGTGATCAGCCGGAGGAACGCGGAGTCTGAGGTGAGTGTATTTATTTTTTTTTTTTAATTCAGCGCATCCACGGGGCATAATAGATCAGCAGGAAGGCTGATTTCCTGCCCGCTCCCGCACCTCCCTAAAACTCCCCGCAAGTCCTGCACAAACTGCGCCCACTACCACAAGCCCCCCCGCGCCCGAACCCCAGCCTGTTCTGCCCGCTATCACTCCTTTGCCGCTCTCACTCCCCCCCCGCTCAACTCCGGTCACTAGCACCCCATCACCCCCTCCCCTGGAACTCATTCATATACCACACTGCCCCGAACTCCAGATGCTGCATTCCCCCCCCCCCCCCGCCGGAACAACAGACACCTGAGCAAGAGCAAGTAACATATGTATTTTTATGTATGTATTTAATGTATTTATGTATATGCATATTATATTTATATATTTATATGTGCTTTGTATATACCTGTGTGAGGGCTTATTTTTTGCGTAACATATTTACTTCTCATTTATTATTATTCCATTTCGTGTACTGGGAAGCTGGATTTTAATACTTTCCTCTGTGCGCTTCCAAATCATTTGTGGTCGGTTGCGGGCGGAGTTTTATGGGAGGTGTGGGAGCGGGCAGGAAATCAGCCTTCCTGCTGATCTACTATGGCCCGTGGAAGCGCTGAATTAAAAAAATAAATAAACTCACCTCAGACTCCGCGTTCCTCCGGCTGATCACTGCAGCGCACACGGAGTAAGGTTCCCCAGCGCTGGCAGCGTAATGACATAATTTCGCTGCCAGTGCTGGGACGCTTTACCGTCCTGTGCGCTGCTGTGATAAGAGTGACAGAGCAGGCAGTGTCGGCGCCCTGCTCTGTCATGGCTGTTAGCAGTATCGGAGCGCAGCTCCGATACTGCTAACAGCCATGACAACCAGGTGTGGACAGTGGTTGTCCGCACCTGGCAGTGGTTGGGAGGATGGGGCGCGTGCCAGCAGTGAGGGCCCTACTGGCACACTGTAGGACGAGACAGATCCCTACCCTCAGTGCTGTACTGGCAAGCAATTCCAGTTGCAGTGTTAAAACAATTACTGTTGGAGATTCTCCACATTTTCCTGTCTTCTCTTTAAGGGGGGACCATCATTCCTTGAATGGGTTTGTCACGTGGTAAAGATGCAATATTCTAGAAATCACAGACTCGGAGCAAAGTCAGTGCAAACTGGAAAGTTAAATAGGGTTTGTCAGATAATTAAGGAATTGACACCAGGTACCAGATTAACACTAGAGATGAGCGAACATACTCGTCCGAGCTTGATGCTCGTTCGAGCATTAGCGTACTCGAAACTGCTCGTTGCTCGGACGAATACTTCGCCCGCTCGAAAAAATGGCAGCTCCCGCCGTTTTGCTTTTTGGCGGCCAGAAACAGTAATAAAAAGTTATCAAAAGGTCACGCAGTCCTCAAAATGGTAGCAATGAAAACAACGTCTCATTAAGCAAAAAAATCACCCCTCCCCAGCTCCGTACACTAAAGTTATTAGCGTCACAAGATGGCGAAACTATTTTCTTTTTCGTACACTGTTTTAATTATAGAAAAAGCATTAAAACACAATAAAACCTACAAGTCTGGTATCACTGTGATTTTACCAAACCAAAAATTAAAGGACACAAATGATTTGGAGCGCACAGCGAAAGTATTAAAATCCAGCTTCCCAGTACACGAAATGGAATAATAAATAAATGAGAAGTAAAATATGTTACGCAAAAAATAAGCCCTCACACAGGTATATACAAATGCACATATAAATATATAATATAATATGCATATACATAAATACAATAAATACATACATAAAAATACATATTCTTACTTCAGTGATGGGCAACCTTTGAGCTTGGTGTGTCAAAATTCACCAAAAAAACGAGCATAACTCGGGTGGGTGTCAACCTGTACAAAAAAACATAATTTTGTGATATTTATAGTTTTAAATAACAAATATGTAAATTATTAACTTCTAGGGTACTTATCCTAGGTGTGGATTGATCCTACCATGTACTACAGTCTGGCAGTATATGGGGATTTTCCACATCATCTGATTATTACAATGTGTGACAATATCTCAGCCCCCGCTACTGCACCTGGCTGTGTAGAGCCGAGGATGAACTTAACTCTCCGGCGGCCGCGTGTCACAGAAAATGCTATGCGTGTCGCACTGGACACACGTGTCATAGGTTGGCCCATCACTGTTTACTTGCTCTTGCTCAGGTGTCTGTTGTTCCAGGGGGTGGGGGGTAATGCACATCTGGATGAGTTCGGGGCAGTGTGGTTATGAGGATGGTTTCCAGGGGAGTTGATGGGCAGTGACCCCATCGCCGCGCGGTTAGTGAGCCCCGTCAGCTGCGTGATCGCTGCGACCCGGTCCGCCAAGTTTCCCCAAGTAGAGGATCCTGGATAGGTCTTGCCAATGGGCACTGTCGACCTGGTGTTCGTCGGCCCACTCTTAACCTTAGCGGAGTGAGAAACTGAAATACGCTTGGTTGAGTTTGGATGTCTTGTCCCGCCTGAGCTTGCTTTTAGTTCGGTCGCGAGTTTGACACGGAGCAGAGAGAGGGCGCGTCGGAACTAGCGAAAAGAGTGGCGTGAAGGGCACACCGGGAGGGGGGGGAGAGGGATGACGAGGTCAAGAGTCCTCCCAAGGTTTAGTGAGATCACGTAGATAACTGTAACACTGGGCAGAGGACCGTAGAGCTGGGGTCCCATATGTAGCATTAAGGAGGATGGTGCGGGCCGATTAGGCGGAGTTGGGGAGGAGGAAGGAGATGCGTCCTAGGGTGGGGGGGGGAAGTGGGGGAGATAGCAGGGCAGTGAAAGAAGAAAAGGACAGAGAGAGAGAGAGGAATAGAGAGAGAAAGGAAGTAAAGAAATACGAGAACAGGCTGGAGTTCGGGCGCGGGGTGGGTTGGGGGTTGTGGTAGCGGGCGCAGTTTGTGCAGTGACTTTCGGGCTGGTTGCGGAGTTTTATGGGAGGTGCGGGAGCGGGCAGGAAATCAGCCTCCTGCTGATCTACTATGCCCCGTGGATGCGCTGAATTAAAAAAATAAATAAATACACTCATCTCAGACTCCGCGTTCCTCTAGCTGATCACTGCAGCGCACACGGAGTAAGGTTCCCCAGCGCTGGCAGCATAATGACATCATTTCGCTGCCAGCGCTGGGACGCTTTACCGTCCTGTGCGCTGCTGTGATAAGAGTGACAGGGCAGGCAGTGTCGGCGCCCTGCCCTGTCATGGCTGTTAGCAGTATCCGAGCACAGCTCCGATACTGCTAACAGCCATGACAACCAGGTGTGGACAGTGGTTGTCCGCACCTGGCAGTGGTTGGGAGGATGGGGTGCGTGCCAGCAGTGAGGGCTCTGCGTGCCCTCTCTGGCACGCGTGCCATAGGTTCGCCACCGCTGCCCTATGGGAAGCAAGAGAGGTTAACGGGACTCTTATCCACACTCTCCTTCTGCTGTATGTAGCAGAGCCAGCAGGTGATGACATCATGTGATGATGTCATCCCTGCCAGCCTCTTCAATGTTACATACAGCAGAAGGAGAGGAGCTGCGGCAGAGAAACAGGAAAAGGTGAGTATCTGTTTATTATTTTACTATGGGGTTCACAATAAGAGGGGGAGCTGCTGGTGGGTGCAAAATAAAAGCAGGAGCTGCTGGGGGATCACAATAAGAGGGGAAGCTGCTGGGGGAGCACAATAAGAGGGGGAGCTGCTGAGGGAGCACAATAAGAGGGGGAGCTGCTGAGGGAGCACAATAAGAGGGGGAGCTGCTGAGAGAGCACAATGGGGGGGGGAGCTGGGGGGGGGGAATAAGAAGGGGGGGGGGGTGATTGTAATGGTAACACTGTATAAGTGAAACAACTAAACCCCCCCAAGTAGTTACATTTATACATTAGTAAAATGATCCCTTTTGGCCCCTTTAAAACAACCACGAGGCTGATGTGGCGCCCTGGGAGAATGAGTTTGACGCCCCAGTGTAGCTGAAGGTATGTAGAGGAGGTGCAAAGATGATCGGCTGTGGGTAACCAACAGAAAGAGTTTTTTGGGTGATGTGACATGTGTGTATTTTGCGATGGACAATGCATTATTGTACCCAACCCAAACATTTTTATAAAAGCCAATGGTAGAAAACCAGCGAGCGCTGTGGATTGTGCTGCCGTCATCTACTAGATGCTGAATACTAAGAGAAAAAGTCGCCCTATTTCATATTCCTCCTAAATCCTCCAAATAAATAGTAGTGCTGGAGACGCAGTTTCGGGAATGGTATCTTTTGGCGCCACCATCTGGCCTGTAACAGTACGGCCGTGCCTGGTTTTTTTATTGATTCCTGTCTAGTAGAATTACAATATATAAAACAATAACATAAAAGTCATAAACAGATATATGGGGAACATCTGCTGCTATATAAATACCAGATACCGGCAGTCATTTCATTATTCATTCTGGATGACGGAGGTGATGATGCTGCTGATCACCCAGGTGTCATTGAGTATAATAAAGGGTGACAAGGCACCCCTGCTCCCTGAATTAGTGGGGGTCCCCAAAAATCTGAATTTCTATTTCTATTGATTTATATATTGATAGATATTGGTAAATATTTATATTAGTGGATGCAGAATACAGTAGCGGTTGCGGATCTGGAGTGTACATTAGGTGACACCAGAGTGGGGAGAATATTCAGCATTAATATAGAAGGGGCAATCCAGACCCCATCCACTAGCCAGAGTGAGTATTGCTCTGGAGGACTCATTATTATTGTGTATTATACAAAAAGGACCATTTAAAGGGGTTTTCCCATGAAGGAAAGTTGGCCCCCTCAGATCGTGAAAACGAGGGGTCCGTAGGACTCGGCAATCTCCGTCAGCTCCATAGAGATTAATGAGGCAGAACGGTCATGTGCAGCCGTCTGCTCCATTAGTCTGAGGAGCGACAAGGGGTCGGTTAGACCCCTCGTTTTCGCGATCTCGAGGGGTCTCAACACTGAGACCCCCACTGATTAGCAAGTTAGGCCTTATCCCAGTGATGGCAAACCTTTTAGAGACCGAGTGCCCAAACTACAACAAAGACCCGCTTATTTATCGCAAAGTGCCAGCACAGAAATTTAATTTGTGATTTATACTCCCTTCTCTGTCACAGTTTTCATTGATACCAGCGCCTGAGGACACCAATAAAGCAGAAAATAGTCCCAGGTAGTCCTGTCACTTTAAAATAGCTCTGTGCACAGCAAGTCCTAGGATGTTTGGGACTGCAGGAAGATACCTGGAGTCCTCTCTGGTGATGGCCTGAGTGCCCACAGAAAGGGCTCTGAGTGCCACCTCCGGCACCAGTGCCATAGGTTAGCCATCACTGCCTTATCCCATGCATAGGGCCTAACTTTCCTTCATGGGAAAACCTTTTAACTTGAATTGTGTATTGCTCACTTTCCCCTGTAGAGGCGCTGCAGGGGAACTAAACACTTGATGCTGATGCAGACAGAGTCCTAGCTGCAGGACACCATTTCTTCTAACTATTTTAATACAGCCTACACTAAGTGTATGTAATAAATAGCTATGGGGAGTCTCAGTTTTGGAACCTGCTCCCTTATCCAGAATGAAGTCATCTGGGGATAGGCAACTATTTAATGTGTATGGGAGGCCCCAAACCTTAACAACATAAAAAGTTGAAGAATACTGAACATACATGTATGGGGGAGCTGGAGAGATGTCCAAATGACAGATATGGAAGGTGTATGGGCTCCTTTATAGGGGTTTACAGTGCCATCTATGGGTGAAGGAGAAAAGTACAGACCATCTGATAAAATCATTTCTGCATACCGTAAATCTTGGTTAATAAACGTAATAATAATAATAATAATAGTAATAACAATAATAATATAATTATTATTGTATAAAAATAATAATGAAAATATATACAGAATAGTAATAATAATAATAACAACAATAAATAATAATAGTACAATAAATATAAAATAAATAATAATAATAATAATAATATATTCAATATATAAATAAGAATAATAGAAACACATCCAGCAAACCTCACAAGTGATGGCTCTGCTTCATCTTTAATAACTATACAATTTTCTATAGTTTATGATGCATGAAAGAAAACAAAACTATAAGTGGCTTAATGGAAAACGTATTGAATACCTCCATTATTACCTGCATTCATCAACCAGAATTACCTGCAGCTTATTTAGCTAATCTGAATGGCCGACCCTAGAAAGCCTTTCACAGGCCGCCCACGCGTCCTTCTGATACATGGCGGATATCACTACGACACTTATCCATACACTATGAAAAAATTGCTCAAAAAGATGACAATACCTAATAACCAAAGCATTCTCAAGTTGTAGCGAGTTATAGAAATCATAAATACCTACTCGGTGAAAATCCTGGCCTCAGAGACTTGTAAAACATGTTATACAGCAGGCGGCGCTGAGCAGATTGTACATTGGGGCTCATTTACTATGGGTCCGAACGCCGCACTTTCGTTGGGTTTCCTGAATATTTCCGTTTTGCGCCAAATTGTCCCGGGATTTTGGCGCACGTGATCGGATTGTGGCGCATCGGCGCCGGCTTTCACACGACAGAAATCGGGGGGCGTGGCCGTCGGACAATCCGACGGATTCGGAGAAACCATGGAATTTAAAAAACTAATTGTGATGCAAGATCACGCACTTACTTGCATCGGGAAGAAGAAGGTGAACTCCGCCGGACCTCAGCACAGAAGCGACGGATGCAGGAACTCGGGAGCATGACCTTAGTGAATCCCGGCAGACCCGAATCAGCGTCGGATAACACACCGTGGGATCGCAACTGGACCGGGTAAGTAAATGTGCCCCATTGTGTTCTATCTGTAAGCAGCATGTTATAGAGCATGAGGTGTTAAGCAAAATGTACATAGTGTCCTATCTGGAAGCAGGATGTTATAAAGCAGGAAGAGCTGAGCAGCTTGTACACAATGGGGGTCATTTACTAAGGGCCCGATTTGCGTTTTCCCGACGTGTTACCCGAGTATTTCTGATTTGCGCCAATTTTCCCTGTATTGCCCCGGGATTTTGCCGCATCGGCGCCGGCATGCACGCGACGGAAATCGGGGGGCGTGGCCGAACGAAAACCCGACGGATTCGGAAAAACCGCCGCATTTAAAAAAAAAAGAAGTGTCGCTGGACTCGCTCTTACCTTCACCCAGGATAGCTTGGTGAACAGTGCGTTCCGATGCTCTTCAGCGCAGCAGCGACACCTGGTGGACGGCGGAGGAACTACCTTAGTGAATCCCGGCCAGACACGAATCCACCGCACAGAACGCGCCGCTGTATCGCGAATGGACGGGGTAAGTAAATCTGCCCCAGTGTCTTTTCTGCATGTGGCATGTTATAGAGCAGGGGCAGCTAAGTGGATTGTACGTAATGTCCTTTTTGTAAGTTATGTTATAGAGGAGGAAGAGCTAAGCATGTTGTACACAGCATCCTTTCTGAATGTGGCATGTTATAGAGCAGGAGCAGCTAAGCAGGTTGTACATGGCATCCTTTCTGCAAGCAGCATGTTATAGAATTCAATTATCTGTTCCTTATTTAGCTGCGATTGTTTATATCTTGTGTGATATGTATCGTGACCATCCAGCTCTCACTGGCACACAGGTGTAACACATGGTCAGTACTACACAAATAGATAACACCAGGTTATAAAACTGAACTACTGTGCACCCCCTGCACCCATGTGCATCATAGCAGGAGCTGAATGACTCCTGGCACCCATATACATGTTAAATCACTACCAAGTCACCACCTCACTACCTGCACCCATACACAGTAACATATACAGCTCCAAGTCACTACATGCATCCATATAAAGTAAAACATACAGCACCAAGTCACTCCCTCTTGCCATAAACAGTAATACTTACAGAACCTGGTCAGTACCTGCACCCATATACAGTAATACATAAAGCACCAGGTCAGTACCTGCACCCATATACAGTAATGCATATAGCACTAGGTCACTACCTGCACCCATATACAGTAATACGTAAAGCACCAGGTCAGTACCTGCACCCATATACAGTAATACATAAAGCGCCAGGTCAATACCTGCACCCATAGACAGTAATAGATACAGCACCAGGTCAGCACCTGCACCCATATACAGAAACACATACAGCACCAGGTGAGCACCTGCACCCATATACAGTAATACATACAGCACCTGCACCCATATACAGTAATACATACAGCACCAGGTGAGCACCTGCACCCATATACAGTAATACATAAAGCACCAGGTCAGCACCTGCACCCATATACAGTAATGCATATAGCACCTGGTCATTACCTGCACCCATATACAGTAATCCATACAACACCAGGTCACTACCTGCATCCATATTCAGTAATACATAAAGCACCAGGTCAGCACCTGCACCCATATACATTAATACATACAGCACCTGGTCTCTACCTGCACCTATATACAGTAATACATACAACACCTGGTCTCTACCTGCACCCATATACAGTAATACATATAGCACTAGGTCACTACCTGCACCCATATACAGTAATACATACAGCACCTGGTCTCTACCTGCACCCATATACAGTAATACATATAGCACTAGGTCACTACCTGCACCCATATACAGTAATACATATAGCACTAGGTCACTACCTGCACCCATATACAGTGATACATACAGCACCTGGTCTCTACCTGCACCCATATACAGTAATACATATAGCACCTGCACCCATATACAGTAATACATATAGCACCTGCACCCATATACAGTAATACATATAGCACTAGGTCACTACCTGCACCCGTATACAGTAATGCATACAACACCAGGTCAGTACCTGCACCCATATACAGTAATACATAAAGCACCAGGTCAGCACCTGCACCCATATACAGTAATACATATAGCACTAGGTCACTACCTGCACCCATATACAGTAATACATACAGCACCTGGTCTCTACCTGCACCCATATACAGTAATACATACAACACCAGGTCAGTACCTTAGCAGTATCGGAGCGCAGCTCCGATACTGCTAACAGCCATGACAACCAGGTGTAGACAGTGGTTGTCCGCACCTGGCAGTGGTTGGGAGGATGGGGCGCTTGCCAGCATTGAGGGCTCTGAGTGCCCTCTCTGGCACGGGTGCCATAGGTTCGCCACCGCTGCCCTACAGGCTCTCTGCAGCCAGGAAATACCTGTTTTTTAACATGATTTTTTTAAATAAATTCAGCAAATCGGGACGTACTGAATTTTAACAAATTCGCCCATCTCTAACAAAAACACCAATATTCCCACTCCAGAACAAATTCCGCAATTCCTAGATAAACTCTCCCATCCCAAAATATCTAAAGAACAGCTTAGCAAATATTTTTTTTTCTTTTTTTTTTTTTTTTTAACCTTTTATTTATTTTAACCATGAATACAATAAGAAAAAGAGTAACAATTATTCAGTCCATTGTATGAGACAACAATCAATCTACTCACAGAAAAAAAAGAATTTACAATTGCCTAACTAAATCGGTGTAGATGCTATAATCTTCCTTTATTTATATTGTGCCCTTATCTCTCCTGTCCCACGTTTCACCTCTAGTTTTTGTTCTTACATCCTATTCTTTTATAAGTACGGTATCCATTTTTATCTTTGAATTAAACTCTCTGTGATCATGTCCATATATCCCACCCCAAAAAGAATTTTTTTTTGCTTATGACTCCCCCGTCATGCATGAATAATTCATAGTTTTTTAGCTTATTCATCCCCAAAATTACTCTTTCTATATCTGGTGGACGATTTGTTTTCCAATTATTTTGAATCTCTAGCCTGGCTATAGAACAAAGCCTAAGAAGAATACCTATGGCTTCACTAGCCAGGGACATATTTTTCTTTGTAATATTGAGAAGAAAAATCTCAGGGGAGGCGGAAAGATTAATCTTACACAGTCTCTGAAACAGACCAATCACTTGGGCCCAGAAGTCCTTAACGATCGGGCAATGCCGCCAGAGATGGAGGAGGTTTGCTTGCTCCCCGCACCCTCTCCAACATTCATTTGAAGCAATACTGTATATATTTGCTAATCTATTGGGTGCTAAATGCCATCTCAAAAAAATTTTGAGGTAACATTCGCTATGGTTTAGGCACACCAAGCTGTTTTGGGCTCTTTTAAATGATGAAAGCCAGTCGCTCAGTGAAAACGTCTTCCCCAGTTCTGATTCCCATTTTTGCATATATATTAATTTCGTACTTACAGAACCGGGGGAGTTCAAATCCCCAAATGCGATTGAGATGCCGCCTTTCCATTTCTTTTTACACTCCAAAAATTTGATAAAAGGTGTCCTACCTACATTATTAGTGTACCATTTCCTAGGTGTCCGTTGCAAAAAGGACGTCATTTTCTTATAATTAAGGAATTCACCCTTGGGGATGCTATGGGTATTGCAGACATCCCCAAAGGACATGATTTTATCACCTTGAAAAAGATCGGCCAAGGAAGAAATGCCTGCAGTTTTCCATTTTTCTGCTGGAAAATCTGTGAGACACAGGCTGAGAGCGTCCATGTCAACTTCTTGCCTAGCCAGATATATATCCGGCCGGCTAGAGTGATAATTGTGCCATGCTGTCAACATTGCTTTGGTACTGACAAGCATCCGCCCAGCCATATTATAGCCAAGCCAATCGCTACAATTAAGTCTTTCAGTGATGTCTGTTTGGCAAATGTTTTCTCTATAGTTGTCCATTTTTCCTTCTCTACATTTTGCCATAGGCTTTTTATTGGTTCCATCAAGATGGCTTCTTGGAATCTTAATAGGTTTGGATGACCTACTCCACCTAAGCTTTTCGGGGCATATAAAGTTTTTTTAGGCAGCCGTGGAGGTTTACCCTTCCATATGTATCTATCAATATATTTTTGAATCGTGTTTATATCTTCTTTTGGGAATCTTAAGGGGATACATCTCATATATTATAGTACCGTTGGCAAGATATTCCTTTTTACAGCGGCGATTTTGTTTAACCAAGTTAGGCGGCATTTTGTCAAATATTTAATTATATTGGTTATCTTATTATTTAGTTCCATCAGGTTTTTCCTAATAATTTCTTTAAGGGAGCCAGCCAGCTGTATCCCCAGGTACTGAAAACCTCCTGGGGACCATAGATATGGGAAATTTTCTTTAATTGGCGCCATGGTGCCATTTATTAATAACAGTTTGCTTTTGCTTTCATTAATTTTATAGTATGATACGAGGGAATATAAATTAACTACCTTTTTAAAGGCGGCCAGGGAAGCGGTTGGCTCCTCGCATGAGATAATTATGTCGTCGGCGTATAAGCCTATTGAGTGCCTATCTCCCTTGATATTTACCCCTCTGATGTCTTTATTTATTCTCACAGCCTGTGCCAGGGGTTCTATAAATATATTAAATAACAAGGGAGATAGTGGGCATCCTTGACGGACACCATTAGTAATCTTAAATTTCTCTGAGCAAAACCCCAGGCTGCTTATAAAGGCCACCGGGCAACTATACATGGACATTATCATACCAATGAAATTTGTTGGAAAACCAAATTTTGCCAGTGTTATTTCCAGGAAGGCCCAGTGCACTCTGTCGAACGCTTTCTCGGCGTCAATGGACAGCAGTACACATGGGTCCTCCTTGGTTTCTATCACTTGGATTAGATCAATTACTCTGTGAGTAGCGTCTCGAGTCTGACCTCTTGGCATGAATCCTACTTGGTCTTTTGAATCACTTTTGCTAATCTCATAGCTAAAATTGCAGAGTATATTTTGATGTCACTATTAAGAAGTGAAATCGGTCTATAATTCTGTACTCTAGAATCATCCTTGTCTGGTTTGGGAATTGTTATGATTTTTGCTGTTAACATTTCTTCCGGTATTCTGTTTCCCCGTTTAATCTCATTAAACATATTAACCAGATATTTGTCCAAGATATTACTGAATTCTATATAATATTCATTTGTTAACCCATCCGGGCCCGGGGCTTTACATTTTTTTAGATTATTTATCACTGTCATGACCTCATTTAACGTAAAATCTCCTCCCAGGGTCTCCGATTGTTCTGAACTTAACCTTGGGAGAGTTAGTGAGTCCAAAAATGAGTTGATAAGCTGGATATCTGGTTTTGTCACCTTACCTTGTTCCTCTAAGTTATATAACCTAGAATAGAAGGTGCGGAAGGTTGCTATTATTTTTTGTGGATCGTATGTAATTTTACCATCGTGATCGAAGAGCTTTTCTGTTTTTTTGGTTGTTATTCCCTTTTTAAGCTTTTTTGAGAGGGCTTTGGTTCTATTACAGCTTAATTCAAATTTATTAAGTTTTTCTCTCTTTAATGCCTCCCTATATTCTTTTAATGACAAAATTTTTATTTGTTCCCTTAAATTAACGATTATGTCTTCTATATCTTTATCTGGTTTTAATTTATGCCATTCCTCTAATGAATTGATACGGTTTAGTAGCTCATTACGCTTTTTATTTTCTTCTTTCCGCATGTGGGTGTTCAGCATTTTTAAGTAGCCTCTGAAATATGCTTTATGAGCACACCACAATAGAACAAAGAACATAAAGAACAGCTTAACAAATATAATACCCTCATTGCAGAGAAAGAAATACTTAGCACCATCAAAAGCATCTGCACCAATAAAGCACCCAGCCCTGACGGTCTCCCAGGAATGTATTATAAAAAAATATGCCTCCATTCTGGTTGCGTATTTGTGTAGAGTATTTTAGAAAGGAGCAAGAACCGGTACATTGTAGCATTAGCATTACCCTAGCAAGGGAAACCAGAAGACAGACCAAGTTACTTCCGTCCTATATATGGCTATGTATGGCTTAACGACAATATTAAAATATATGCAAAAATACTAGCTAACAGATAAAAATCAGTGTTACCATCAATTGTAGCTTTGGACCAATCCGGGTTTACCCCGGGTAGACGAACTTCAGATAATACAAAGAAATTGGTAGAATTTTGAGAAATTAACTGCATCCCTGCAACATCCCTCACAATAGATGCCAAAAAGAAGTTTAACAGTGTGAATTCGGACTATGTTTTTTTTTTTTTTTTGTAGAAATTATTTATCATTTTTACACTTTTATTATACAAAATATGTGATACAAAGGTTTTCATAATCACTTACACAATTTTACACAAAATATCACAGCAGCAAAGATTGTAACACATAATACCTTCACCCCCCGCTCCCACCCACCCACGACTGATAACTTCACTTGGTGTATCAACACCCCCCCCCCCCCCAAAAAAACACAAAACATAGAGCTCTCTCCCTCCCCCGTGCCCATGCCCCGACTAATCCAGTTCTGCTGGGTACCCCAGCACCCTTTTTTTCTTCCGATGAGAAAAACCACTCCAACCATTTAGACCAGGGGTCCCCAAACTTTTTACATAGGGGGCCGTTCACTGTCCCCCTCAGACCGTTGGAGGGCCGGACTAAAGTTTAAAAATGAATAGCGGTACATGTGACCGCATCCATAATACACTGGCACCCCCCTCAATTAATTATTTAATATACCGGTACTGCACCCCCTTGTGAACTATTTTATATATTGGCCCAATTAATTCATTAATATACTGGGACCTCTCTCCATTAATTACTAGACTTCCCCTCATAATTATTTCCTATACCCGCACCATTAATTATTTCCTATGCTGCCCCCACCATTAATAATTTCCTATGCTGCCCCTCATAACTAATTATTCCCTATACTGCCCCTCCACCATTAATTATTTCCTATGCTGCCGCTCATAATTAATTATTCCCTATACTGCCCCTCCACCATTAATTATTCCTTATACTGCCCCTCACAATTAATTATTTCCTATGCTGCCCCTCAAATTAATTATTTCCTATACTGCCCCTCATAATTATTTCCTATACTGCCCCTCATAATTAATTATTTCCTAAGATGCCCCTCATAATTATTTCCTATACTGCCCCTCATAATTAATTATTTCCTAAGCTGCCCCTTATAATTATTTCCTATACTGCCCCTCATAATTAATTATTTCCTAAGATGCCCCTTATAATTATTTCCTATACTGCCCCTCATAATTAATTATTTCCTATGCTGCCCCTCATAACTAACTATTGGCCCCAGTCGCCACAATCTTTTTGCTGCCCTTTTTAATAAAAAATAAAAATGCTGTACTCACTTAAGTCTCCTGCCGCGTGTCTTCTATCTTCTTGCCGCGTCCAGGCATGAAGGGGTGCGCGACCGCGCAGCCTAGTTCATGGAGCGATGTTTGCCGGGGTTGTTTTCTGGCCACATCGCTCCACTAATAGTGCTCGAGCGGCCGATTCTGGCCGCATCGAGCACTATACAGTGAAGGGCAGGAGCTTCCTGTCCGGACGGACGGAGGCTCCTGCCCAACTGTTGCAGGCCGCGAGGGCCGGGCACTTGCGCGCAAAGTGTCGGGGTCCGGATCGAAACGGTCCACGGGCCGCAGTTTGGGGAACTCTAATTTAGACCATAGCTTAAAATAAGCTGCCTTTGATTTTGAACCCATTCCTCTATTTCCACAACCCTCGGCTAGAACTGTTTTGTTAGTTATTTGTTTCCAGAGAGCAAGTGGGGGTGGATCTGGAGAGGACCACTTCTTTATGATGCAAAATCAATGAACAACAAATTTTTGGCTACATATTTCACCTTATCTGGAGAATCAACCCCTTGCCAAATAGCCAACACACAGACATTGAAGTTCAAAGGAATTTGAATGTCACAACACCTCTTAATAACCTTGATGAAATATGCATATCATCAACTTTCTCCATACCACATCTTTTACAACAAACAGTTTTGAGATTTTTTTTAGGTGAGTAATATGATCTTTGGAGTATGGATAGTTGGGCCAGTCGGTGTGCAGAAATTTTAAGTATCTTACAGATATCTCTACAGGAGTTTAACCACACCTGGTCCTCCAATACCCCCACTTCCTCCACCCATTTTTCAGCCACTCTATTAGAATATCTGTAATGTCTTTGTATTACCAATGTGTTGTAAAGTTTTTTATTGTTAATTTTTTTTATTAATTGAGGCCCACATTACATTTATCACCTATGGTATTCTATCCCAATCCATTAAAGCCCTATTGGAGGTAGTCCACCAATGAGCCAGTTGTATATACGAGAAGTAACAGACTTGAGGAATCCCAAATTCCTCTGGGATAGGAATGGCAAGATGAAATCCTTCCTCACTAATTATTTGGTGGAAATATATTACCCCCTTTTCAATCCATGGCAGGGCCAAAACCCCAGGCATCCCCAAATTCTGGTTCCTCCATATTGGGGTAAATGGAAGTAAGTCCACCAAGTTCCAGAGGGATTTCATCTCTCTCCACACCTGAGACATAAGGGATAGAGTTGGGAAAGATTTCCTTTTATTTTGCCCATTCCATATGCCAATCTCCAGAGTTTCCAGTATATTGAGCTTCATTGTGCAATCACCTGCCCGTAATATCCTAGCAGGTAAGTCTGCCAAAGGCAGACAGTCCCATGGCAGGATATATTTTATTTGTGCTGTTAAAAAGTAAACTTTCATATCTGGTAGACCATAACCTCCCTTTTCATAAGGGAGCATCAGGATCTTTAGCTTAATACGGGGTTGTCTTCCCTTCCACACCAATTCCCTTAATAGACTCTCAATTATCCTAAAGATCTTCTGGGGGATCCATATTTGGGATGCAGATAATATACACAGGATTTTTGGAAGTAACTGCATTTTAATCAGGGCAATTCTGCCCAGCATATTAATAGGTAGTTTTTCCACATTTTAATTATCTAGATATATCCACTGAGATTTTTATCCCCAGATATTCTACGAAGCTGTCCAAACCTATAATTTCTATATCCCTGGGTATGAAACCATTTAAAGGGTCCACTGGAAGACAGCAAAAAAGTAAAATGTCGTCCGCATATAATGATATTTTTTCGTGAGTCTCACCGTACCTAAAACCCAGTATTTCCAACAACTGACGAATCCTACATGCCAATGGTTCTAAGGTGATGGCGAACAAAAGGGAGATAGCGGACAGCCGTGTCTATAGCCTCTACTCAATTTCAACTCCCTTGAAATCTCGCCATTAACTAATACCCTTGCAGAGGGGTCAGTATACAACATTTTTACTAACGCTATAAATCTACCGCCAAAACTCATAGCCTCTAAAATCAGCCATAGGTAGTCCCACTCTATTGTGTCAAATGCTTTGGACGCGTCTAAGATTAAAATGGTATGCTCCCCTGGGTTGGACGGGACCAACTGAAGATTCAGACACAACCTCCTGAGCTTGTCCATTGCGGTGCAACCGGGCATAAATCCCCTTTGATCCGCATGGACCCACACTCCTGATACATTTTTTAAGCCACTCAGCTAAAATTTTGGCAAGAAGCTTATTGTCGCTATTAATCAAGGAGATTGTACCAAACTTGAATCTTATCGTCCAATCTTTTCCAGCCTTAGGTATCAAGGTTATTAAAGCTTCCCTCATGGAAGGGGGGAGAAACCCCTTACCTAGTGAGTGGTTCCATACCTCTAGAACAGGGGTCAGGAACCTTTTTGGCTGAAAGAGCCATGAACGCCACATATTTTAAAATGTTATTCCGTAAGAGCCGTACCACATGCACATGCTCCCCAGCACTTGCGGATTTAAAGGGCCAGTGTGCCGCTGCCCACTTCCTGGGTTCCTATAAAGACCGGCGGCTACCAGATAGGTAGCCATACCACATGTCCCCCAGTATGTAGGTAGCCGCAGCACATGCCCCCAAGTAGATAGGTAGCCACAGCACACGCCCCCAATATATAGATAGTCACAGCACACGCCCCCAGTAGATAGGTAGCCGCAGCACATGCACCCAAGTAGATAGGTAGCCCCAGCACATGCCTCCCAGTAGATAGGTAGCCACAGCTCATACCCCCATTAGATAGGTAACCACAGCACATACCCCCAGTAGATAAGGTAGCCCCAGCACATACTCCCAGTAGATAGGTAGCCACAGCACATGCCCCCCCAGTAGATAGGTAGCCACAGCACATACCCCCAGTAGATAGGTAGCCCCAGCACATACTTCCAATAGATAGGAAGCCCCAGCACATACCTCCAGTAGATAGGTAGCCACAGCACATGCCCCCAGTAGATAGGTAGCCACAGCACACACTCCCAGTAGATAAGGAGCCCCCGGAACATCCTCCAAGTAGATAAGGTAGCCACAGCACATGCCCCCAGTAGATACGGTAGCCCCAGCACATACTCCCAGTAGATACGGTAGCCCCAGCACATACTCTCCGAGATAGGTAGTCACAGCAAAAAAAAAAAAAAGAAGAATATTCACTTATCAGTGCTCTCCGCAGTCAGCTCCTCATCGCTCCCACGCTCTTCTCTTTGACCCAGGCTTAGATGATGGCGCCTGGGTCGTACAAAGGACATAGGCAGTGGTAACATCGCTGCCTGTGATCAGTCTAAGAGACACACAGCAGCCGTCACTGTTTATTAAAGATCTGTCTGAGAGCCGGATGCAGCCAACAAAAGAGCCATATCTGGCTCCCGAGCCATAGGTTCCCTACCCCTGCTCTAGAAGATGGTTGATAAGTATGTCCTTATATACGACATACAGCTCAAACGGAATCCTGTCCAACCCCGGGGAACTCCCCCTAGCTGTACGGGACAATACCTCCTTTATTTCCTCATAATAGATTGGGGAATCAAGGAGTGTACTTTCTTGCTCGGATAGACATGGTAGTGGCACCTGAGAGACATATAGAGCCATCTCCTCCGATGAGAGTGTACTCTGGGATTTGAACAGCTCCTCGTAGTAATCCACGAAAGCCTCTAGTATATCTTCCGTCTGTTGGAGAGTGCACCTCCCTGGTTTTTCTATGGCCTTAATAATTGGGCGTTTTCTGTCCTCTTTAATTAAGTTTGCTAACATTTTTTCTGGTATGTTTGCTTCGATGTACCCACGCCTGGCCTCTGTACTAATTTTCCCATTTGCCTGACACTGGACTAGATCCGCTAAAAGATTTTGTGCCTCTTCCCAACTCAATCTATTCTGGTCCAATGGATCAGTCAGCTATTTTTCTTCTAACATATGAATTTTATTTTCAAGTTCACTTTTATTATTACTTATATCCTTCTTATATCTGTGCCTTAAATATACCCCTTATAAAAGACTTGGCCAGGGGCGTAACAAGCAGAGAAAGGGCCCCATAGCAGACCTTTGACTGGGGCCCCCTTCTCTTACCGATACATATTTATTCACACACATTTACACAAGAGCAATCCTTTTTACACACATTCATACATTTATACACACATGAGTATATGCACATTATATACACACACACAGTATATACACATCAAATTTACAATGTATACAATATATACAGGCAGTCCCCGAGTTACGTACAAGAATATATACACACACATCCAGTATATACACAACATACACACATGTATACAGCATACACACACACACATCCAGTATACAAAACACATAAAGACAGATATACAGCATATATACATACAGATCCAGTATATACAACATACACAAACGTATATAGCATATATACTCACACATGCTGTATATACAACACATACACAGAGATATACAGCATATATACACACACATCCAGTATATACAACACATACACACACATATACAGCATATATACTCACACAAAAACATTTACATGCATTTACATATGTATTACTTATACTCACCCACCTTCATCGCTGGATGTCACTCGGTCATTGCATCGCGCCAGGAATGTGGGGTCGGGACGTGGTGGCGGGGGCAGGCCGCGTGTGAGGTGGGCGATCCAGGCTGCAGGTGAGGTGCGGGGGCAGGCCGCGTGTGAGGTGGGAGATCCAGACTGCAGGTGAGGTGGGTGGGCCAGGCCGAAGGTGAGGTGAGCGGCAGGCTGCAGGTTTTGTGGGAGAAAGGCCGCAGGTGAGGTTGGCGGGCTGGGCAGCATGTGCACTGGGTGATGCGGAATGTACGCGAGCTGGGCGGGCCATATATGAGATGGGCATGGCTGGCCGTGCTTGTTCAGCAGATGTCAGCTCGGGATGGACAGCGGATTATAATTTGTTAATCATTTTTCCCCGGGCCCATCCCACTACCTCTCCAACCAAAGTCAGTGGAGGAAGTGGGACGGGCCCGGGGGCACATCCATAACAAATTATAATTCGGATGTCCGTCTCGGGTTTGGGGACCGGACCGTACCGTACCGTTAAATAAGCGTTCTGGATTCCAGCGGCAGGAAGCAAGTGAATAAATTATTCTTTCCACGTCCAGCACGGGCCCCCCTGTGCCCGGGCCCTGTAGCAGACGCTACGTCTGCTACGGCTGTTGTTACGCCACTGCACTTGGCTGTATCCTAGACCAAGTCAACCAGAGAGTTCTCTTTATTTACTGTGGAAAAACTCAGTAATTTGATTTATCACCCAATCACTCCTCCCTAAGGTGTCTATCCATGCCGGGGAAATTTTAAACCATCCCGTGTTTACCCTTTTCCCAGTGATTATATTACACACCAAGGGGTTGTTATCAGAGACCCCTCTAACCCCGTATTTACAATGTGTACAAATTTTAAGTGTATTTATATTAGTAAATGGCATATCTAAGCGCAAAAATGCGTTACGTGTTTTAGAGTGATAAGAAAACATCTTTTTACTATTTTAATTTCCCGCCAAACTCATACCACCCAAAAGTATCTGCTATGTTCTATAAAACGTGGAGATTGTGATGAGAGTGCTTAACAGAACCTACATGAGCAACGTCCAAGTTTAAATATTGCCTATTACCCAAATTTTCCCCTCTATAGTAGAGTGCATTAATATATATTGCCCCTCAGGGTCCACCCTCACCCGAATTTCCAGGAACTCCAGATCTTTATGAAGGAGAAGTGAGACCCCTCTTGAGTATGAGGAGAAGCAGGAATGATACGACCGACTAAAACATTTTTTCTGAATCTTGTGAATTGAATCAGGTAAAAGATGGGTTTCTTGTAGGGCGACAATATCTGGTCGATGGTTATTAATTAAATCAAAAACAGCTACCTGCTTACTTTGGGAGCCCAAGCCCCTAATATTCCAGGATAGTACTTTCATAGAGGAACGAAAACAGAAAAAGAACAATCATTGAATTGACTGAAGAACAGCCAAAAGCTGACCCAGGGGGGAGAGAGACACAATACAAAAAAAAAAAAAAAACAACACAACACCGCTCCCCTGCCACCCCCCAACGGAAGAGTAACTGCTCCAGACTGGTGGTCTGAAACCCAGCAGCGCAAAGCAGAGCGCGAGTTTGTTGAACGCCAAGCGGAGCGGGAGCATGAGCTGCGGATGGCCCAGATACAGCTCCAACAACAGCAAAGAGCTTCACCATCATCACAGAGTGAGTCCATGGACAGTGTTTCTTTTGGGCCCCGCATGGATCGTTTTCCTGTCCTGGAGAATGATGGGGACCTGGATGTCTTTTTGCAAGGATTTGAGAGGGTCTACAGGCAATTTCAACTGCCGCCTGCTGAGTGGGCCCGATACCTTACCCCTGGACTTAAAGGCAAAGCACTGGAGGCGTCTTTAGCCTTACCTGCCTCTGTGGAGCACGATTATGAGGCTATCAAAATGGCTCTGATACAGCATTTTAACCTCACTCCAGAGGTGTACAGAGAGCGTTTCCGTACTGTCAGGCGGACAGATACGCATAGTCATGCGGAGTTTGCCAGGACATTGCTAAACCTGGTGAAACAATGGTCCAGAGGATGGGGTGTGACTACCCTAGAAGAGATGGATGACCTGATCGCCATGGACCAATTTATTCACACCTGTACTGCGGAGGTGGGGGGGACACTGAAGCTGGGGATAGTACCCCTGAGTAAGAAGCTCCTACCGGAGGAGGTGGCCTATGCCACCACAATGACAGTATGTCTGGCCATTCTGTGGGCCTTGCTGAGATGGAGTCTTGCCCTACGGCAGGATGACTTAACCATCCAGCACAAGGATGGCTTGTGGATATTAATTAGAATATCAAAATCCCATGCCATAACTCTGGAGGGAGGTGTGATAATATTACACCTCTACAGTTTGTTTTATTTTTTTTTTCTATTTTTCTGTCTTTTGTGGTGTTTCATTCTGTCCTATTATGAGTCATTAGGCTCCATTTGTTTTACAATAAGCCAGGAAGAGGATCCTGGCTGTGTGTCTTTAACACCCCAGGGAGTCTGTTTGATCAGAGGAGCAGGGTCCTCCTGAGTGGTAGAATTTTCAGGGTAGTTCAGGAAGGTGGGGAGGGGGGGTGTGAAAGAACCTGCAGACTTTGGTTTTTCCCTCCAAATCCTAGACAATGGGAATATCATAGCTGTCCATAACTAGGGCATAATTCATAATTATGGGTCCCCAGTTACACAGGACCCATAGACACTCCTGGAGCGAAAATCAGAATGTTAGCCTAATATCAGATGTGTTTTGCTATTGGCTGACTTCCCCTGGAGCTAAGACACCCCGAGTTTGGTATGGGGTTAATGGGAATAACGTTTGGTTGGAAGCAATGGCACAATTGTGCCATCTTCCAATCAAAAGTTATGGGCTTTTGATAAAAACCCAGACCCAAAAAGTACCTCACTGATGGGAGGGGGATAGAAAAACTCCCCCTCACAGTGACATCACAGCCAGGGGTGGGGGTCAAAATGCCCCTGGGTTTAAATTTGTGAAACAGCCACATGGTGTTGCTCAGTTCTGAGGACTCTATAACACTAGAAGACTGGATCGATGTCTATGCCCTGTCCTCGGCCAAAGAATTTCTTCCTATTTCACTAGCAAGAATTTTTTGTTTCCTTCTTCTCTAACTGTTTGTAAGTATCGTATGTTTTTAATCTTTTTCATTTATCTGACAATTTTTTATTCTTTGAGTGTACTGCATTTTTTATGAAAATTAAAGTGTTAACTTTAATGAGCCTCTGCTTGTAGCCTTAAAGAATCTGAGTCTCTGAAGGGAATTACGTTACCAGAGGTCATTTTTAGCATAGTCCATGTAGTAAGCGATTGCATGTTCTGTGTGAATCTATCATTGTAAAATCGTATAAGTAGTGAGTGCATGTGCTGTGTAATCATCAGAGTGCATTGTCTGTGTGGTTGAGGTGCCTACGGCTTTCTTTGCTTAAGTAACTCGTGGGTGGTGGATTGACGGGGTGCTGAGATTGCGTGGAGTAAATTAAGCGCTAGGACGCCATTTTGTGGAAGTAGGTGGAGCTTAAGGGCTAAATTCTGGGACTCCATAGAGTAGGTATCCCCGTGTGTGAAATCCGGTGAGCCGGGTTTGTGACACGCTTCCAAATTTAATGGTGGGGTTGAGAGACAAAACGGCACTCTTAAGTTAGAGGCCATGGAAGTAGCAGGGAAACCATGGTGCGAGTGCCTTCCTGCTGCCCTCTATTCAATTAGATGTTTGTTATAAGGGTACATCGAGCACCATGGGAATGGAGGGTTGAGTAATAGGGGACTAAATGGTGACTACCTAGTTTGGATATAGAAGGGGAATTACGCCCCTGGTGACTCATTAGATGTGAGCTGCAGCAATCCTAACTCAGGAGGAATGCCTCCAACCATCACGCAAAACCTTAACCCAGGACAAAGACAGAAGTCTGTCTTTTATCACTACCTTCTCCTCAGACCACAGGAATATACGAGCCGTATTAGAAAAGCATTGGGCCATGCCTCTGCAAAGAATTACTTACGGCCCCCATACTTACCTACAAACGCGCTCCAACGCTTAAATCCATTCTGGCTCCGCCCAAACCACGTCCCTCGACCATCCAAGCTAAACCACTCGCACAACGCCCCATCTATTTTTCCAACACTCAAGGGGACTTTCCGTTGGAACAGCACGAGGTGCATGACATGTGGAATCATTCAACACGGAAAAAAGACCTTCATGTCAAATACTACCACAGAATCCTTCCAAATCTTGTCATTTCTCAACTGTGCCTCCGAACATGTAGTGTATCTTTTGGAATGTCCCTGTACACTACAGTATGTCGGCAGGACCATCCAACCCTTTAGAGAAAGGGTTAATGCCCAAAGGAGCAAAGTTAAAACCGGATTCATGCTCCATAGTGTCTCACGTTATTTCAAAAGTCATCACAATATCGACTTCAGTGTAGCAAAGGCATGCATCATAGAACAAATCCCAAGCCATCATCAAGACAGACTGAATCAACTCACCAGAAAAGAGAACTTTTGGATATTCAAACTGAATACCATGTGCCCCTATGGCTTAAATGCATGCCTGGAAAAGATATGACATATGCTCAGTACATAATCTAGCACCTATGTTACAGATTTTTTTTCTCTAGGACTCAAAACAGTCCTTACTTCATGTTGTACAGGTGACTTTCAAATTAAATATTTCATGGCTCCAGGTACCAGGAGGAGAGAACAAACCCAAGACACACGTCAGTTTCTTGTGTATGTAAAGATCCTCTCCGCCTTTATTTCCCAACCAAAGCCGTATATCAAAAAAGGACAGAAGAGTCTTCAAAGAGGCGTGAATAGAATACTGCAATGCTATTGGCCATAATGAATTCACCAGCACATTCTGTAAGACATTTTCCCAAACGGTTAATGAATTGTGCACTGTATTCCCAGACCTTGTTCACAGACATGTTTATACTAATTTCCCTGAGAAGAAAAAGATAAGCTGGCTCCAGAACCAAGATATAGAACTAAAGATGAAGGACAGACTGGATTCCCATTAAATGTAAAAGGGAATTAGCTGAAAGGCGAGCAAACAGGTTACATAAAATGAAGTTTGAATCATGACGTTAACTGGACAGTGCTTGACCCCCGGCGTGACCCTTGACTAATACTTAAAATGGCAGACAGTCCCTTATTCTGGGATTACTTAAGTCAAGATGGCCTCCGAAACCAGTGCGATCTCCTTAACACCTCCATTTCTACTTGTAACTTCCAGCCAAGCCCCCACTTTGATGTACTGTTCCACTTACATTTCATTCAGTTATATACTCTTAGTCCAATCCATCTCCCCTATGTTCTGTTCCCCTTCTTTCAAACATCCTTTTTCATCACCCAAGTAATTCCTATGAGACTCCCAGCACCAGCTGGACTATATAAACCTGCTCCTCAAGCAGCATGCACATTGTCTGTGCTGCTGCTGCCCTGGATGGTCTCCTTTACTCTGAGTAAGTTTCATCTTGGGCTCCTTTCACAATTATGTTCCCTGTGAACCTTACCAATATTCTAATCCTTTTTTCCCACCCACAGCATTTCTCATTATTACAATAAGGCTACTTGCCTCCCACCCTGGTATACCACATATCAGCTCATCATCACGTATCACTACTCCTATAACAGTTCATCACCGCAGGTCAGTTTTAATTAGCCCAACTCTGCTAAGTACCTACACCTTACACTAAGTTATCTAGCAGTTTTCTTATTTATTCACCCATTTCTCCTCCACAGTTTGCCATTATTAGCCAATTTTATAAAATTCATAAGGATACTACACCTACCCCAGGATACAGCCAGGCATTTATCCCTAACATTAGACTGCTCTGTAATTCATATCATAAAAATATAATTTATTTATTTATATATTTTGCATTATAACATATTTTATTATTTATCATATTTTACCTCTAAATTATATTTCTTATCCTATTCTAAAAAAAAAAAGGGAAAAAACTGTTCCTCTAAACAGCTAATTTGTGGCTGTAATATTCCTCTATGTCAATAACCACAACTACTCTCAAGTATTTTAATCAAATGTATGTAAATATGTGTATGAATTATTCCTAAATCGCAACCCTTGATATCTTTGATGTATAAGTTTTATGAGTTTTATTGTATATGATGTCACTGTTTGATAGAATGTACCCTCCTTTTTTATCCACCACAGAATGACATCCAAAAAAAATATATTGGACCTGAAGTAGGGGAAATTCTCCCCAAAACGCGATGTCCCCATACCTTTATCTGTTATTGAACACTAATAAATGTTTTTATGCTTGATATTTGCATTTATATGTACTCATCTCTGCCTTTATGAATAGTCTGACTTTACAACGCCCAGCACGCAGCACACTAATTCTACTAATCTACTAAGCAGTGCGATATTACATCCGGTTATGCTATCCTACTACTAACCTCTCTATTTAGTTAGGACCACTTTCAACAGAAAGATGGGATTGTCCCTTTTGAAGTACTTTTTGGCTGTGCACCCAGACTGCGCCCCTACTTTCTACAGACCCTATAGCTGATTGCAGGAGACCAGGTGGAATATGTCTTTTTCAGATCCAGACAGAGACCTCAGGATGCATACCCTGAAGCCTGGAGACTATGTAGTGGTAAAGAGACACACCAGAGAGAGAGTCTGGAGCCTCACTACGACGGTCCTCTCCAAGTCTATTGAAAACTTACTTATTCTTCTTGCTAGCTGGTCTCTTCTGACTGACAGTATGCTCAGGGACACCCCAACCATAACTATCACTGTATCCATAGGGCTGACCAGGATGCCCCCAGGGTAAGAAACTTTACCTACGGTTGGTGCAGGCAATGACCTTCTTTATTATTGACAGCACAGGTAACCCTGTTTTAGCAGTGTCTGATGTCTACAGGATTTGTGGGGATAGGAGATTCAGGTCAAGCCTGCCTAGAGGCTGGAAAGGTGAATGTACTGTGATAAAACTTGTGCATTCCTTCCTTGTGATCCCCAGGGATGAGTTTGATCAGACACCTAAAGAAAAGGTAGAGAATCCCAAAGGATTCTGAAAATCTGAGAGAGAAGCACCTAGATGACAACTTTTATATAGATACAATAGGAGCACCAAGGGGGGGGGGGGCACCAAATGAGTTCAAGGCCCACAATCAGACATTGGCAGGTCTAGAGTCCATTATTCTCCAGATAGCTATGTTGATTGGGTTAACTGTTTTTATTGTAGTCAACAGAGATTTGTGAATTATATCCAAGATGCTTTCCAGAACTGCATGTGCAACATCCCCCACCGGGGCCTAGCCTTTTCTTGGGGCCGGGAGGTAGCCGGGGCCCAGAATACCGGAGTGGCTGGCGGTTGCGGCCTAGGCACGCTAGTGTCACAGTGCTTGGTATGGGGACCGGAGGGCTGTCCCGGTGTGTGCAAGAAATTAGATGAGGGAGAGGCTGTGGTACTGGTTCTCCCTGGGGCAACCCTTAGAGTCTGTAGGATGTGTCCCTGGTAGATAGATGGGGTGCCCTTCATGGTGATACAGCCGTAGCAGGGACCAGACGGAGGCAATGTTGTGCATAAAAGTAACTTACAGTTCTTTATTCGAACCAACAGCAGGGACAGGCCAAACGATTCTGTACAAGTGCAGGTTACTGGAGTGATCTTGGAGAAGGAACCTCAGGAGTTGGGTCACCCGCCTGGATGCAGGGACAGGCTGCGATGTAGCTGTGTCTAATGCTGGAAACTGCAGCTTTGTCCTGGTAGTTCTGTGTCACTCAGTGTGTAGTTGCTGAGGCCTAGGAGGCCAGTAGTAAGAGCATGTGCTCTAAGGTGGTCTCTCTGTTAAGAGATCTGGATTCCAAGAGCTCCTAATGTGATGAGAGCTGGGCCTAAGAGAGCTAACTCCTCCCCTAACTAAGGCTTTAGTTAATCCCTGGTCAGGTGATCTCCCTCTCCAATCACACTCCAGTTCACAATTAAGTGCATTGAGGCATATCATTGGATGATAACATGAAATAACATTTGTAACCTTTGCCTATCCAGGCAGTATCTACCTCTGCACAATTACCTCTATATATACTGCATGGTACAAGGGGCTTATTCGCAACTGCTCCTCTGCCCATGCATTGGAAGGGGCGTTGCATACCCCCAGGGCAATTGAAAGAGCCGCCCACGGCTCGGCTATTGATCGGATGAGAGTAAAGAGAACCAACGCTGTCCAGCAACAGATGTGCTCCAGAGGGTCCATTTGTGTACAGCCGGTAGGGGTGTAGATGGAATAGGTTGCACTTTCGAGGAAGTGCTGGCTATGTGCAGTGGAGGGGACAAACCGCCCATGGTCCTGGAGACAGGCACCTGGGTTGGTGTTGGACTAGGTACACAAATATGAACATATATGACAGTTGGTAGCTGACACCCTTAAAACAATTGTATAGTAGGGAAAGTTGTGGTGTCATGTCTTGTAATCCAATCCTTGCACCAAGACCTGACTATTTGTTCAAAAACTCTTCTTCCTTGGCGACATTTAATAATACATGTAACTACATGCTATACATACAGTACATTTTACGTGCCGTCTGACGGTCTTACCCTGAGTGTATGGTATCTAGGTTGAAAACCCCCGGTCCCCTAAAGACCACTAAAGAGCTTCGGTTTGAGGCGTAAGCCTGCGGTCAGGATTTAAATACAAAGACAGTCCAACACAGTCTCACTACAATCCTGCAAAGCACTGTCCAGGGAACCTCAAGAGAAACTTTGGAGTGGACACTTTGTCATTCACTTTGTGGTTGGGGGATTGGAAGGGTTATATTGGGGATTGTCATTTTGCTCTTGTCACTTATTGCGCGTTGTGTGATCCCCCTCATCAAGTCCACCATGACCCAGATGGCCGTCCAGGCAGTAAGAACCACGACTGGAGAAGTGCCCGGAGTGGAGGATGATGCTGCCTGTTGGAGAACCAGCCTGTTTACAAACCTGTGAACTAAATAAACTGAGTGATGTGATTTGAGTGTGCAGGCCTGTAACCTCTGGGTGACTGGCCTCCAGGGGATCTGGTGAAGAGTTAACAAGTCCAGCAGGTAAGGGCTTAGCCTACCTGTAGGTACCTGGAGCCTCCAGGGGATCTGGTGAAGAGTTAACAAGTCCAGCAGGTAAGGGCTTAGCCTACCTGTAGGTACCTAGAGCTTGAGGCGGTCGCTCAGGATGGATTTACAGGCCAGCAAGACTCAAAAGGGGGGAATTGTTAAGGAGATCCTGAGGCTCTGCCGCCCAGGGGCCTACTGAAACCTGGAGCCGATCCTTCTATCCAGTCTTGGTTTTGAGAGCTGGAAGGTTTCCACACATCAGGATGGTCCCACCAAACATAATGGCTCAGACAACTTTTGTTTAAGGTGTATGGACAACTTAAGGGCTTGTCTGGGATTTTGTAAATGAAGAGATTGCAGCATTCAGTTGAGTCCTAAGCTCTCATTTTTCCCTTTCAAGACCAGTATTGTACATATAAGTGGCAAAGGTTTTTGTATTGCAGCTCATCTAATGAATAGACCACATGATAAATAACATCACTGATTTTTAAGGCCACACCGCCATGACTGCTGTAAGCTGATCAGTGTGGTTTAAAATTGACCAGTTATCATTAGGATCGGGAAGTAAGAACTCTCCTTATGGAGACTTTGCCAATTAAGGCTGCGTTGTAGGCATGTGAAAACTTACAGCCTATTAAGGAGATTGTACTGGTTGTGGACGCCATCTTGCGTACTGTCAGCCATTTTAGATCCATTTTAGATCTGACCTGGGGGGGGGGGGGTTTGTTGCCCACTAAGAAGCTATATGGTTAAATGTCACTATTCAAACTTCATCCAGTGTGAAAGTGTTTACTGTTTTCTTGCTCCTCTCCACTTGAAAGTCATGTTATGACTTAACAGAGCTAACACAAGGCCAGTTAGTCTGAGAACAGGGAATAGTTTACACTTCATTAACCTTTTCCGAGAATGTGCTGGCAAATTCATTATGGCCAATAGCATTACAGTATTCTTAACGCCTTTTTCACGCCCAATGCTGCTTTTTTCGTTTCATATACAACTGTGGTTTTGAAATAAACAGTGTGATTTGAGTGCAGCTGAAGACTGTGTCTGCATCTTGGGTTTCTTCTCTCTCCCAGTACTGGGGCAGCCATGAAAGGGTTAGTTTGAAAGAATGGGAGGGTTTGAGCCCCAGATAAAAAAAAAAAAATCTCTAACAGCTAGTTCAAGTTTGTATAAATAAAAAAGATTAAAATAGATAAAGTTCAAAACATTAAAATAAAAATTTAAGCCCCTACAACGTCCCTTTCCCATACAGACACTTAAGAGTATAAAACACACAAATGTTTACTGGACCTGTACGATAAATGCCAAATCTGTATAATAAAACAGAATCATTACTGGGCCCACACCCTGTAAAAAAAAAAAAAACACTCCAAAAAAGATCATTTTTAATTAATACTCTTTAAAAGAAATGCTCTAAAAAGTGCTAACAATTTTTGACTATGTAGATTTACTCTCGATGGCGCTCCTTCCATTTTATGCCTGGCTGTGTGACCATACAGCAAAATATAAAACACACAAATGTTTACTGGACCTGCACGATAAATACCAGGAAAAAAAAAAAAGGTCCGTAGGAATCTGTATAACAACACAAAATCATTACTGGACTCGCACCCTGTTAAAAGAAAAAAAAAACACACCAAAAAAGATCATTTTTAATTAATACCTTTAAAAGAAATGCTCTAAAAAGTGATAACAATTTTTGTAAATCTGCTCTCGATGGCGCTCCTTCCATTCTATGCCCGGCCGTGTGACCATACAGCAGTTTACCACCACATATGGAGTATCGGTACACTCGGGAGAAATTGGGTACCAAACTTTTGATGGACTCTTATAAAGCCTTTATATGAGTCCATCATGACGGCCATGTGGAGTATGACCCCTAAACCCCTGCAGGGACAGGAAACAGAGGTTAAAAACCCTCCCCTTGCAGTGAATTTACAAATAACCAAAGGATTCTTGACAGGACAACATTGTGAAAATGGGAGGGAAATATTAAGGCCGATACCAAATATCAATTTACAGAGGAACTACTGCCTGTAAATCCTTCCGTCTGAAGGACAGATCCCTAACATTCTGGAGTTTATGGCGGTAATATAATACAAAGGTAAGGGGGCTAGACCAAGTAGCTGTATTACAAATTTATTCAATAGTAGCTGTGGCCCTGGTAAAATGAACCCTGACATAAAAAGGTGTAGGAGGACCCTTTATTGTATAACAATCCTTTATTGCTGTACATAACCCCCTAGCAAGAGACGATTTTGAAGCTGAATTCCCTTTGTTCTTTCCTGAAGAAGATATAAACAGTTTATCATTTACTCTCCAGGGGGTTGTGGCTTCTAGATATTTAATTACTGCCCGTCTAACATCTAGGGAATGTCAGCTTTTCTCCTTTTCTGAACAAGGGTTGCTACAAAAGGAAGGGAGGATGACGTCTTGATCCCTATGAAAGTCTGTAACTATCTTAGATAGAAAAAGGGGGGGGGGGCTATCCTGAAGGTAATTCTGTCCTCAGTAATATTTAAATAAGGTTCCCTGGTTGATAAGGCCTGTAATTCTCCTAGCAAAGGTGATGGCCACTAAGAATACTACTTTAAGTGTCTGATGTTTCATGTCTAGCTCGTCTAGTGGTTCAAAGGGGGAACTAGACAGGCTAAGACTATAGAAAGATCCCACATGGTCTTAGGGATGGCCTTATTCTTACGGCTGTCCTAAAGAATCTTGCAATCCACCTATGGTTTTCTAGCATACAATCAAAATGGTACTTAAGGCAGAGACCTGAACTTTTAAGGTGTTTGGTTTTAGCCCCATATCCAGTCCTTCTTGGAGGAAGTCCAATATCTGCGCTATGTTGGGGTGTTTTTGATTTAACTCTTTTCTAGAGTCTTAATGACCTTTGTAGAAAGTCCACTGGCCGTTAAGATCCTCCTTTCAAATTCCAGGATGATAGTTTCAGAAAGGAAGGGTCTGGAAGAACTGGCCCTTGGTGGAGTAAGTCCAACCTGTTGGGAAGAAGAATTGGCTGAACTACTGCCAGCTTCTGGAGTAGGGGACACCAAATCTTCTTTGGCCACCAAGAGACGATCAGGATGATCCTGCATCTCGATGTCTCTAACTTCTAAAGAGTCCTGATAATCAGACATAATAGAGAAAAAGAGGAAACTCCAGTCCTGATTCAAGGCATCTATACCATGTGACTGATCGCGAGCTGTTAGGGAGAAGAAGAAATCTAACTTGGTGTTCTTGCAGGAGGCAAAGAGAACTGAGGTTTCCCCTACCTCCTGATAATGTCCTGAGAGACCTCCTGATTTAAGGCCCATTTGTTGGGATCTATCTGGTGTCAGCTTAGGAAGTCTGCTGTCTGATTTTCTTCTACCCTGAAATTGAGAGGATGTTCCCTTCTGCCCATCTGAATATCTTTTCTGAGATCTGAAGTTTATCTGATCTGGTGCCTCCCTATTTCCTTGGATAGGCCACAGTTGTGACGTTGAATGAGTATATTCTCACATGACATTGATCTAACCGAAGAGCCAAGGCTATAAAGAGGACCTGTCACCCTTAAAACCAGCACTAGGAGCTGCTTACTAATGCTTACTATTTCTAAAACAGCCTCAGCAATGTTACACTGCTAGCGTTATCGGAAACCTCGATAACGCTAACAAACACTGCCGTGCTGTACACTAGAAACGCCGGGCCACACTGGAAGCAGTCCGAGGTGCTGCCTCTTTCCTGGACCGCCCGCTAACTCCATAAGCCAGCAATGACTGCCGGGCGTCATGCAGCAGTCATCGCCCCTAATCCCACCCCTCATAAATAGTCTACAGCGCAGCAGAGTTTGTTAGCGTTATCGGAGGTTTCCGTTAACGCAAGCAATGTAAGACTATTGCAGCTGTTTTATCACTAAAGTTAGCAGTTCCAAGTGCCGTTTTTGAGGGTGACAGGTCCTCTTTAAGGGCTTTCCATACTGCCAGAAGCTTCCATAGATTTGAGGACTCTTTTTTTCACTGTGGGAGGCCATGTCCCCCGTACATGTCACCAATACTACCAAACTAGTAGTTTCGCCCCCCAACCCCTAACCTTGGAGGCTGGCGTCTGTTTGGAAGCAGATTATTGGGCACTGTCTCCAGGAAACTCCTTTATTTATGTCCACCATATTAGAGAGATCTTCACTTATCGGGGAATCCTGATTACTTTGTCTAGTGGTTGTTCTTGATCATACGGTTCTTTAGCAGTCAGTTCTGGAAAAGTCAAAACGGACTCCATGCGACACACTGTATTGTAGCCATCATCTGTCCTAGAAGTCTCATAGCTCTTCTAATGGAGCACACCTGACTGGAGAGAAACAGGTTTATTTGGTCTATCATGTTCTTCTTCTTGGGTTCAAGAAGAAAAGACTTTTGAGAAGTTGAAATCAGGAGCACCCCCAAGAACACTTCTTCTCTGGAACAAGACTGGATTTTCCTCTGTTCATGATCCAACCTAAGTCTTCCAGGAACTTTATGCAAAAGTCTCTGCTCGGGATTAATGCTGGAATTGTATCTGCTATTTTCAAGAAATTGCCTAAATATGGAATAATTTGGTGACCTATTTCCCTTACAGCTGCCATTACTTCTACCATTATTTTGTAAAAATCCGGGTTGCTGATGAAATCCTGAACAGAAGAGCTACACACTAGTAATGATGAAGGCTACCATCTGGGACACTACTGCAAATTTTCAGCAGTCCCTGAGAGAGAGTGTGAATTGGGATGTGATAATACGCATCCTTCAAGTCGAGGGTGCACACCAAGGCATCTCGGTTTCCATTGTAAACCACTTGTATCTGATCCAGTTGTTCAGGAATTTGAGATAATTATTGATATAATCTGTAGGATCTGCTGGGCTCCTTTATTAAGAATAATGTTGACTGTTTTCTGTTTGCCCTGTTTTCTGTTTGGTGTTAGGTACTCTTGCTACAACTCCCAAGGAAGCTAATTCCAGCACTTTTGTCCACATCAAACTGCTGGATTTCTGTTGTGAAATTACAAATTTTTGAGGGGGGAGGGATTAGGTCCATCTTGTTAACTTCCTGAGGGATTTTTAAAATAAAGCCATTGCTGGCTACGGACTTCCACTGAGGATGGAAATGTAATAATTGATTGATTAATTAATCTTTAGGGTTACCATTGCCACCTCCCAGCCTTTTATTTCTTTTTTTAACTGTAAATTTTTTTTGAAGAGTTTTTCAAACATAATATAATACAGCGGGTAGTGCATGCAATATTTGTTGATTCATATTTTGAACCACTCTTATGGTACACAGAATGCTATACAACATCTAGCTCGACATTCAAGTTAATGGGGGTCATTTACTAAGGGCCCGATTCGCGCTTTCCCAACGTGTTTCCACGAATATTTCCGATTTGCGCCGATTTTCCCTCAATTGCCCCGGGATTTTGGTGCACGCGATCGGATTGTGTTGCATCGGCGCCGGCATGCACGCGACAGAAATGGGGGGGCGTGGCCAAATGAAAACCCGACGGATTCGGAAAAACCGCCTCATTTTACAAAAAAAAGTGTTGCTGGACTCGCACTTACCTTCACCAGGAATAGGCCGGTGAACTCCAGCAATAGACAGATGTGTACAGGGAAACAAATTAGACAAATCATTTACATTACAATCATCATGAGAGTAACAGTAGTCACATAGAAGGGTCTCTGATCCTCACAGAATCGCTCCAGGGCGCTGCAACATCTGAAATCTTTACACACAGATATAGCGGTATTGCAAGAAGCACACCTGCTTAATGCAGAAGTTAAATACATGAAGCGCCTGTGAGTAGCCGATGCCTTTGGTTCCGCAGAGTCAAACAGACAAGGAAGAGTCATACTTTTAATAAATTAAAATTCAGCCATAATGATAAAATCCCTCTCAGTATCAGAGGACCAGAGGATCCTCTGATACTCAGATACACCCGCAGGAGAATTAAGTATATACAAAGTGTACGCCGCTAAATCGGAACAGCAACACTTTTACTCCTCCTTAATGGAGCGACTAGTTCTGTATATATATCCCCAAATAGTGGTGGCGGGCAACCTCAATCAAATAATGAACCTTAGGGAAGACAACGTTATAATGTACACCAAATGCATATACAGCCGCAGACTGACTTAGCCTTACTTACAGCACACTTGGGACTTATTAACATCTTTTCAGAGGCCCACGATACATGGTCCAGGTTAGACCACATCTTGGTTAGCAGCACATTACAGGACAGGATAGAACACACCAATATCGAAACCATAGTTGTGTCAGATCACGCATCGGTAAGCCTGACTTAACCCCCATACACAAGTCGGGCGCTGATTACATATGGGGCTTATGCTCATACATGGCGCAAGACGAATCATTTCTGCAACTATTAAAGCGATGGTGGACCGAATTTGAGTTTTACAAGGCGTCCACAAAAGACAACCCAATTGTAAAATAGAAAGCAGGACCAAATAATGGGGTATGTGGGACAAGCCAAAAAACAGAAGCAACACTCCGAATTGCTTACACCTCATATTTAGCCGCCCCAACACCACAAACCCTAGAAAAATGGAAGACCGCAAAATCTCAACACTAAGCCTTGCTAGAACAGCAGGACCACCACACACGGGTAAAAGCGCAAGTGAAACTGTTTAGGTTTGGCAACAAATCAGGCAGAATAGTGGCTAATTTGGCAAAGGACCGTAGACCAGTCACACATACCAAAACTCAGAAAAGAATCGGGGCAGATACAGGAAGACCCGCAAGAAGTGCTAAACAACTTTTGCCAATATTTTGCAGACCTTTATTCAGATTCTGAACCTTATGACAACTCAAAAGCGGAGGCATATTTATCCCAACTTCAGCTACCCACACTGACTGACTACCAAAAAGGGGTCCTCAATGCTGAGGTCACGAAGACGAAGTTTTAGCAACTATTAAGGGTCTGGCATTAGGCAAAATGCCAGGGCCTGATGGATTCCCAGCAGGGGCATATAAGGGCCTAAGGCAGTGGTGGCATACCTATGGCACGGGTGCCAGAGGTGGCACTCAGCCCTTTCTGTGGGCACCCAGGCTGTCACCCCAACACAGAGTTTGCCAGTTAGGACTCAAGGCTTTCTCTTGTGATCCAATACATCCCAGGACGTGCCATGCTCAGCGCTATTTGGCTGCCAGGACTACAGGAGAAGCAAGAGGGTGTGGATAGAGATGGATTGTCATTGGAGCTCCTGCTCAGGGTCCCTGATACTTCTTCTGGGGACCCTGGAGGGAAGCTACAATCCAAATTTATCATCTTTCTATTGTATTGGTGAACTCAGGACGCCAATATGATTAAAACCTGTGATACAGCAGGGATCAATAAGTTACTGCTTAAATTGTTACGTTTGCACTTTGCGACATATAACTGGGTTTTGGTTGTAGATTGGGCACTTGGTCTTCAAAAAGTTCGCCAGCAGGGTACTATAATACCCTATTAAAAGGAACCCATCTTCCTCCCTATGCTAATTTGGCCAACATCAAGGTCTTGCCAAAACCTGGCAGGGATCCCATGCTAACTAGATCGTACAGACCCATCTCCCTTATCAACCAAGTACTTTGCTGATTGCAAAGATAGTGGTGGATCGTCTGTCACTCCTTATGTCCGGCCTGATAGGTCCAGAGGTGGGCTTCATCAAAAACAGAGGAGCGGTAGCAAACATTACGAGAAAAAGAAGAAACAAAACTCCGCAACAGTGTGAGGTAAAAATGTTGTCTTCTTCTGAAGAGCCTTTATTTCAAATTACGTCCAATAAAACATGGCAAACATTTTCACCAAAAAGTACAAAGCCTATGCGTTTCTGGTGCTAATTGCACCCTTAGTCATGGCTGATCTCCCATTGACAAAAGGATCCTTTTGACCCACAATGAAGAAAAGGCTTTTGATAAGGTACAATGGGGGTGGCTGAACCAAGTTTTGAACAAGTTTTGTAATACATTATGTAGGAACCCGGCGGCGGCCATTTACTTGCGAGATATTTAACAACTAGATTCCAACTAGTTGGGGGCGGAGTAGGGGAACACGGCACGGGTTCATGCTCTGACCACTACTTTTCAACCTGGCAATCAAACCCCTGGCACAAATGCTGAGAACCCCGGCCATCCTGGCATAAAGGTGGGATCCGAGAGAGTCACAAACGCACTCTTTGTTATTGGGTCGGTTATGAATAGCAGTATGTCATCTGCAAAAATACCCAAAATCTTGCATCATATCCAACAGTTTGGTAGCATATCGGGCTTCACTATCAACACATCGAAAAGCGTCATCTTACTCTTGGCTCCGTTCACTTTTTCTGAGCATGTTCGTATGAAGACATATAACCTTTATATAGCTAAAGAACATGTCAAATATCTGGGAATAATCAGAATAATCCAAAATCAGAGCGTAACTAAAGCACTGGGAATCCCTACCACTTAAAATATCAGGGAGGGTCCATATGATTAAAATGATTAGTTTTGCCAGACTCTTATGCCCTTTGCAATCCCTGCCATTGCTATTGATATCACAGGATGTCTGGGAATTGAACAAAACATTTACAAAATTTATATGGCTGGGAAAGAGATCTTGCATTTCCCTACAGAAACTGATTTATTGGCGAACAAATTGAGGCCGGACTTTCCAGATATTAAAAGATATAATTTAGCATGCCTAACCAGACACCTCGACTAAACCATGTTAACTAAAATATAACTTTATTTCATAAATTAAAAATACGAATGTGGAGGTGTGGTGGTACTACACCAAATTCATGTGAGGCCAGCACGAATGTTTTTAACGCACATGAATTTGGTGTAGTACCACACACCCCTCCACATTCGTTATTTTTAATTTATGAAATAAAATTATATTTTTAGTTAACATGGTTTAGTCGATACTCTCTAACAACCTTCGTCAGTGATGTACTTATAATTCAGAGAGGTGAACAAATCTTTATCTCTATACAGTGAATACTAACCTGACACCTCGCAGACTGGCTAAACTCCACCAGCCATTACTCTAACGATTTCTATTCCATTTGCAGTACTGACACCAGAGAGGGATGATACGGAAATAGCCTTGCAATTCCCATACCGGGAGAGATGATAGAAACATCCCTAAGGATTTTACAGGGATGGGCTACAGTTAGGAAACATATTGGGGCTTATTTACTAAGGGTCCTGCTGACCGCAATTTCGTCAGACATCCCGACGATTTCCGCTTTGCGACGCTGGTACAGGAATGTAAAAGGGGTTTTTGGCGCACGTGATCGGATTTTGGCGCAATGTTTCATGGGACACAAATAAGGAGGCGGGCCATCGGACGATCTGACAGATTCGGACAAACCACTGGATTTAACTTGAAAATTGTGTTGTAAGCCAAGCACTTACATACACTGGGAAGACGAAGGTGAACTCTGTCGGACCTGATCGGGGAAGCGACACATGCAGGATATCAGGCGCACGTTTTTAGTGAATCGCGACAGACTTCCTCTTTGTCGGACATTCCAGATCGGGGATCCCGCAGGGACCGGGTAAGTAAATGTACTCCATTGTCAGTGAAAAGTGGAGAGAAACATTCTTTAAATTGATGCATGCAGCGACATATACATTCAACATTCCAACCCCGGAATCAAGACCGGATAGGCTCACTGCATGTCCCAAATGCAACTAACCACTGACTGATCTCTTTCATTCCATATTGACTCGCCCCTCAATGCAGTCCTTCTGGAAAGATTTACAGAAATTTATTATGGACCACTACACAATAACCATCCCCCTGCAACCACTGTCCTCTCTCATTCCGTAGCACCACAAGAAGAGGGAGAGGAAATAGATATCACAATATCCCCCATCATACACATAAAACGATGTTAAGTGAAAAAAATGAAAAAGGGAGGGCAACTTCTCTGTTTCCTGTCCCTGCAAGAGGTCAGGGGTCATAATCATCTTTTAATCCTAAATTGTTTGTTTAAAAGTAAAAATCCAGACCATAAAAAAATCTCACACTTCTCCCAAAAATGCTACAAAAAGCTTCTTGCTAGCCGAAAAAATTAAAAAGTTAAAGTCATTATGAAATTGCAAGCAAAAATGAGAAAAAGGCACTGGTTACCAGTTAAGGAAACAAACAAATAAATAAATATGATGTCTGAAAATTACTGTAAAGGTCACAGAAGGAGGGGGTAGAATAGATAGAACAAAGGAACCTATAACTATGTGAGAAGGCTGGTATATCAGAGTTCTGGCTAAAACAGTTTAATTATCACCATCTGTGTGGCATTACATAATTGAGGGGAAGAGGTGGACAGACTCTGGAAAGGAGTGCCTAACAACAAAATGAAAAGTTGTAATTTAGCAGAAATCTGTACATTTGATATGTATTTATCTCAGTTTGAATCAAGCTGGTACTACAAGAAATAACAACACAAATGAAAGAATGAAATTATAGGGATATTCACGTTTAAAGTTAACTCCAAGCTCTTTTTCACAGCATTGGTTTTCCTGTTTTCTACTGATGAGGGCTTATACAGGCGGTCCCCTACTTAAGAACACTCGACTTACATACGACCCCTAGTTACAAACGGACCACTGGATATTGGTAATTTATTGTACTTTAGTCCTAGGCTACAATAGTCAGCTATAACAGTTATCACAGGTGTCTGTAATGAAGCTTTATTGTTAATCCTGTTTCTTATGACAATCCAACATTTTTAAAATCCAATTGTCATAGAGACCAAAAAAGTTCTGGCTGGGATTACAATGATAAAATATACAGTTCTGACTTACATACAAATTCAACTTAAGAACAAACCTACAGACCCTATCTTATATGTAACCCGGGGACTGCCTGTATATGTGATATGGTTATTTGTGTTGCAGCCTAAGCACTTAGATGCACCACTAAAAAGATGGTGAACTCCGTCAGACCTAAGCGGGGAAGTGACACATGCATGATATCGGGCGCACAATCCTCATGAATTGGTATGGCATGGTAAATTATAGTCGGACAATGCACTTTATATGAACTCTGGTGCCCGGGTAAGTAGATGTGCCCCACTGTGTTGGGGCATTCTATGAACATAGGAAGCACTCTTTGTGAGTCTTTGATCAATTACCAAAAAGGTGAGCAATTTACTTACTCTTACAAATACTGATTTGTGAAGTAATATTACACTAGCAAAAGATTTGTCTGAAAACTTTTTTATTAGTCACTAAGGTGGCATTATACTGTGTCAGAGGCAGTTAGTGGAGGAGACTTAAAGAGATGTTGTTGTAGCATCCTCCACTTTGTGTAAAATGTTGGGTCCTACAGCAATGGCAATGTACTGTGTATATACCTTTAATTGTTATATGTTGAAAAAATGAAAGGGGCCGGCCTACCAAGGTGAGAGAGTACCAAAGGATGGTGGGAAGGTGTGAGTCAGAGCTAGTAGTCAGTCTGCGGGAGCAGTCAAAGGAGTAAACAGCAGCATCCATTAACCCCTTCCCTACATTTGACGTAATAGTACTGCATCACGGGAGGTGTGTTCCCGCAATTTGCAGTACTATTATGTCAAACTTCTAGCCCCGGCTCCGTTTAGGAGCTGCGGGTGTCGGCAGCCTCTAACACCCGCGATCTGAGACTTCTCCGGGCATTTCACAAGAATCACAAGGGGTGTTAAGGGCATTTCACAAGAATCTGACCCCCCCCCCCCCGAGGCTCTTACGGGGGGGTGGGGGGAGTCCTTGGTTTTGATCGCAGCCCCGGGACTGCCTCCCCTTGGAACCGGGTCCTTCCTTCTGGCAGGACCCGGCTGTAACACACTGAGCATACGCAGCATGCTCAGCGTGTTACATTACACAGTGTAATACATCTGTATTACACTGTGTAAGGTGAAGAATAGCTTGAACAAGCGATCAGTGGATCGCTTGTTCAAGCTAACCTGTAAAAGTAAATAAAAAAAGTTAAAAACATTAAATAAAAACATTTATTAATAAAAAAAATTAAATAAAGTTAAAGTCCCCTAAACACAAATATTCCCTATATAAATGCAATATAGTGAAAAAAACACAAATATCCCAAAAATTGCCACAAAGTTTGTTCGAAAAAAACACAAAATCGCCAAAAAACCACACATATTTGGTATCGCCGCGTCCGTAACAATCCGTACAATAATTTACATTATTGGGCCCGATCGGTGAACGCCGTAAACACACAAACAACGAAAAGAAAAAACCAAAAATGTACATTTTCTAAAATCTCTTCACAAAATGTCTAAAAGTGATCAAAAAAATTATGTGCGCCAAATGGTAAACTGGAAAGGAACACTCCACATTTAGAATAAACCCTAAACCAGCTCTGTCAACCAAAAAATATTAAAGTTACGTCTCCGAAAAGATGGCGATGCAAAAACAAATGAGATTTCCTCTATATTTGTTTTTTTCCAGTAAAATTGTAAAAACAAATGAAAACCTATATAAATGAGGTATCACCGTAATCGTAGTGATCTGTAGAATAAAGATAATATAGTATTTTCAGTGTATGGTGTACGACCCGTAAAAAATAGAAAAAGAAACCAAAATTGACAATTTTCTTTTCAAACATACATTCAAGAGTTAATAAACTCTCACCAATAAGCTAATGACCCACTAAAATTAAATATTTGTAATGTGCATCTCATGTTGCAAAAAATAAGCCTGTTAAGGTTGGGTAACATTGAGAGTTTTTCAAACAAATACGATAGTTTAATGCTATGGCAATATTTTGTTGATTCATATTTTGAACCACTCTTATGGTACCAGAATGCTAACAACATCTAGCTCGACATTCAAGTTAATGGGGTCATTTACTAAGGGCCCGATTCGCGCTTTCCCACATGTTTCCACCAATATTCCGATGTTGCGCGATTTTCCCTCAATTGGCCGCTGGATTTTGGTGCACGCGATCGGATGTGTTGCATCGGCGCCGGCATGCACGCGACAGAAATGGGGGGCGGTGGCCAATGAAAACCCGACGGATTCGGAAAACCGCCTCATTTTACAAAAAAAGTGTTGCTGGACTCGCACTTACCTTCACCAGGAATAGGCCGGTGAACTCCAGCAATAGACAGAGTATACAGGGAAACAAATTAGACAAATCATTTACATTACAATCATCATGAGAGTAACAGTAGTCATAAGAAGGGTCTCTGATCCTCACAGAACGCTCCAGGGCGCTTTGCAAACATCTGAAATCTTTACACAAAGATATAGCGGTATGTGCAAGAAGCACACCTGCTTAATGCAGAAGTTAAATCATGAAGCGCCTGTGAGTAGCGAGCCTTTGGTTCCGCAGTGTCAAACAGACAAGGAAGAGTCATCTTTTATAAATTAAAATTCAGCCATAATGATAAAAATCCCTCTCAGAATCGAGAACAACCGAGGATCCTCTGATACTCAGATACACCCGCAGGAGAATTAAGTATGTACAAAGTGTAGCCGCAATCGAACGCAACACTTGTACTCCTCCTTAATGGAGCGACTATTCTGGATATATCCAAATAGTGTGGCGGGAAACCCAATCAAATAATGAACCTTAGGGAAGACAACGTTATAAGTGTACACCAAATGCATATACAGCCGCAGACGACGTAGCCTTACTTAGCACACTTGGGACTTATTAACATCTTTTCATAGGCCCACATACATGGTCCAGTTAGACCACATCTTGGTTAGCAGCACATTACAGGACAGGATAGAAACACACCAATATCGAAACCAGAGTTGTGTCAGATCACGCATCGTAAGCCTGACTTAACCCCCATACACAAGCGGGCGCTGATAAATATGGGCTTATGCTCATACATGGCGCATAGATGAATCATTTGCAACTATTAAAGCGATGGTGGACCGAATTTGAGTTTTACCAAGGCGTCACAAAAGAACAACACCAATTGTAAATAGAAAGCAGGACCAAATAATGGGGTATGTGGGACAGCCAAAAACAGACGCAAACACTCCGAATTGCTTACAACCTCATATTTAGCCGCCCAACACCACAAACCTAGAAAAATGGAAGGACCGCAAAATCTCAACACTAAGCCTTGCTAGAACAGCAGGACCAAACCACACAAGGGTATAAAAGCGACAAGTGCAAAGTTTAGTTTGGCAACAATCAGGCAGAATAGCTTGCTAATTTGGCAAAAGGACCGTAGACAGGTCTACACATACCAAAAACTCAGAAAAGAATTCGCCGGGCAGATACAGGAAGACCGCACGATAGCTGACTAACAAACTTTTTGCCAATATTGTGCAGACCATTAGTTCAGATTCGACATCTTATGACAAACTCAAAGCGAGGCATATTTACCAACTTCAGACTACCCACATACTGACTACCAAAAAGGGGTCCTCAATGCTGAGGTCACGAAGACGAAGTTTTAGCAACTATTAAGGGTCTGGCATTAGGCAAAATGCCAGGGCCTGATGGATTCCCAGCAGGGGCATATAAGGGCCTAAGGCAGTGGTGGCATACATGGCACGGGTGCAGAGGTGGCACGCAGCCCTTTCTGTGGGCACCCATGCTGTCACCCCAACACAAGAGTTTGCCAGTTAGGACTCAAGGCTCTCTTGTGATCCAATACATCCCAGGACGTGCCTGCTCAGCGCTATTTGGCTGCCAGGACTACAGAGAAGCGAAGAGGGTGTGGCATAGAGATGGATTGTCATTGGAGCTCCTGGCTCAGGTCCCTGATACTTCTTCTGGGGACCCTGGAGGGAAGCTACAATCCAAATTTATCATCTTTCTATTGTATTGTGAACTCAGGACGCCAATATGATAAAACCTGTGATACAGCAGGGATCAAGAAGTTACTGCTTAATTGTTTACGTTTGCACTTTGCGACATATAACTGGGTTTTGGTTGTTGAGATTGGGCACTTGGTCTTCAAAAGTTGCCGCAGGGTACCTATAATACCCTATTAAAAGGAACCCATCTTCCTCCTATGCTAATTGGCCAACATCAAGGTCTTGCCAAACCTGGCAGGGACCCATGCTAACTAATCGTACAGACCCATCTCCCTTATCAACCAAGTCCTTTGCTGATTGCAAAGATAGTGGTGGATCGTCTGTCACTCCTATGTCCGCCTTGATAGGTCCAGAGGTGGGCTTCATCAAAAACAGAGCAGCGCGTAGTCAAACATACGAGAAAAGAAGAAACAAAAAACTCCGCACAGTGTGAGGTAAAAATGTTGTCTTCTTCTGAGAGCCTTTATTTCAATTACGTCCATAAAACATGGCAAACATTTTCACCAAAAAGTACAAAGCCTATGCGTTTCTGGTGCTAATTGCACACCTTAGTCATGGCTGATCTCCCATTGACAAAAGGATCCTTTTGACCCACAATGAAGAAAAGGTTTTGATAGGTACAATGGGGGGGCTGAACCAAGTTTTGAACAAGTTGTCAATACATTATGTAGGAACCGGCGGCGGCCATTTACTTGCGAGATTTAAAAAACTAGATTCCAAATAGTGGGGGGGAGTAGGGGAACAGGCACGGGTTCATGCTCTGACCACTACTTTTCAACCTGGCAATCAAACCCCTGGCACAAATGCTGCGAACCCCGGCCATCATGCGCATAAAGGGGGGATCCGAGAGAGTCACAAACGCACTCTTTGTTATGGGTCGGTTATGAATAGCAGTATGTCATCTGCAAAATACCCAAAATCTTGCATCATATCAACAGTGGTAGCATATCGGGCTTCCCTAAACACATCGAAAACGTCATCTACTCTTGGCTCCGTTCACTTTTCTGAGCATGTCGTATGAAGACATATAACCTTTATATAGCGCTAAAGAACATGTCAAATATCTGGGAATAATCAGATAATCCAAATCAGAGCGTAACTAAAGCACTGGGAATCCCTACCACTTAAAAATCAGGGAGGGTCCATATGATTCAAAATGATTAGTTTTGCAACTCTTATGCCCTTTGCAATCCTGCCATTGCTATTGATATCACAGGATGTCTGGGAATTGAACAAAACATTTACAAAATTTATATAGACTGGGAAGAGATCTTGCATTTCCCTACAGAAACTGATTTATTGGAAACAAAAGGAGGCCGGACTTTCCAGAATTAAAAGATATAATTTAGCATGCCTAACCAGACACCTCGACTAAACCATGTTAACTAAAATATAATTTTATTTCATAAATTAAAAATAACGAATGTGGAGGGTGTGGTGGTACTACACCAAATTCATGTGAGGCCAGCACGAATGTTTTTAACGCACATGAATTTGGTGTAGTACCACACACCCTCCACATTCGTTATTTTTAATTTATGAAATAAAAGTTATTTTAGTTAACATGGTTTAGTCGCTACTCTCAATAAACCTTCGTCAGTGATGTACTTATAATTCAGAGAGGTGAACAAATCTTTATCTCTATACAGTGAATACTACCTGAAACACCTCGCAGACTGGCTAAACTCCACCAGCCTTACTCTAACGATCTATTTCCATTTGCAGTACTGACACCAGAGAGGGATGATACGGAAATAGCCTTGCAATTCCCATACCGGAGAGATGATAGAAAAACATCCCTAAGGATTTTACAGGGATGGCTACAGTTAGGAACATATTGGGGCTTATTACTAAGGGTCCTGCTGACCGCCAATTCGTCAGACATCCCGACGATTTCCGTTGCGACGCTGGTACAGGAATGTAAAGGGGTTTTGGCGGCAGCGTGATCGGATTTGGCGCAATGTTTCATGGGACACAAATAAGGAGGCGGGCCATCGGACTATCGACAGATTCGGACAAACCACTGATTTAACTTGAAAATTGTGTTGTAAGCCAAGCACTTACTACACTGGAACGAAGGTGAACTCTGTCGGACCTGATCGGGAAGCGACACATGCAGGATATCAGGCGCACGTTTTTAGTGAATCGGACAGACTTTCCTCTTGTCTGGACATTCCAGATCGGGATCCCGCGGGGACCGGGTAAGTAAATGTACTCCATTGTCAGTGAAAAGTGGAGAGAAACATTCTTTAATTGATGCATGCAGCGACATATAACATCAACATTCCAACCCGGAATCAAGACCGGCTAGGCTCACTGCATGTCCCAAATGCAATAACCATTGACTGATTCTCTTCATTCCATATTGACCGCTCCCCTCAATGCAGTCCTTCTGAAAGATTACAGAAATTTATGGACCACTACACATAACCATCCCTGCAACCCTGTCCTCTCTCATTCCGTAGCCCACCACAAGAAGAGGGAGAAGGAAATAGATATCACAATATCCCCATCATACACATAAAACCGATGTTAACTGAAAAAAAATGAAAAAGGGAGGGCAACTACTCTGTTTCCTGTCCCTGCAGAGGTCAGGGTCATAATCATCTTTTAATCCTAAATTGTTTGTTTAAAAGTAAAAATCCAGACATAAAAAAATCTCACACTTCTCCCAAAATGCTACAAAAAGCTCTTGCTAGCCGAAAAATTAAAAAGTTAAAGTCATTATGAAATTGCAAGCAAAAAATGAGAAAAAGGCACTGGTTACCAGTTAAGGAAAAAACAAATAATAAATGATCTGTGAAATTACTGTAAGGTCACAGAAGAGGGGGTAGAATAATAGAACAAGGAACCTATAACTATGTGAGAAGGCTGGTATATCAGAGTTCTGCTAAAACGTTTAATTATCACCATCTGTGTGGCATACTATATGAGGGGAAGAGGTGGACAGGACTCTGGAAAGGAGTGCCTAACAACAAAATGAAAAGTTGTAATTTACAGAAATCTGTACATTTGATATGTATTTATCTCAGTTTGAATCAAGCTGGTACTACACAAGAAATAACAACACAAATGAAGAAGAATGAAATTATAGGGATATTCACGTTTAAGTTAACTCCAAGCTCTTTTTCAGCATGGTTTCCTGTTTTCTACTGATGAGGGCTTATACAGGCGGTCCCCGACTAAGAACACTCGACTTACATACGACCCCTAGTTTACAAACGGACCACTGGATATGGTAATTTTGTACTTTAGTCCAGGCTACAATATCCGCTATAAACGTTTATCACAGGTGTCTGTAATGAAGCTTTATATTGTTAATCCTGTTTCTTATGACAATCCAACATTTTAAATCCAATTGTCATAGAACCAAAAAAGTTATGCTGGGATACAATTAAAATTACAGTTCTGACTTACATACAAATTCAACTTAAGAACACACCTACAGACCCTTATCTTCATATGGAACGGGGAGCCGTATATGTGATATGGATTGGTTGCTAGCTCCTAAGCACTTAGAAATGCACCACTAAACAATGGGGGAACTCCGTCAACCTAGCGGGGAAGTGACAATGCATGATATCGGGCGCACATCCTCATGAATTGGTATGGCATGGAAATATAGTCGGACATGCATATATGAACTCTGGTCCGGGTAGTAGATGTGCCCCTGTGTTGGGGCATTCTATGAAATAGGACAGCTCTTTGTGAGTCTTTGATCAATTACCAAAAGGGGAGCAATTTACTTACTACAAATAAGATTTGTGAAGTAGATTACACTAGCAAAGATGTCGTCTTGAAAACTTTTTTATAGTCACTAGGTTGGGCATTATACTGTGTCAGAGGAAGTTAGTGGAGGAGGACTTAAAGAGATGTTGTTGTAGCATCCTCCACTTTGTGTAAAATGTTGGCCTCAGCAATGGCAATGTAACTGTGTATATACTTATTGTTATATGTTGAAAAAAATGAAAGGGGCCGCCCTACCTACCAAGGTGAGAGAGTACCAAAGGATGGTGGGAGTTGAGTCAGAGCTAGTAAAGCCAGTCTGCGGGAGCATCAAAGGAGTAACACAGCAGATCCTTAACCTTCCCTACATTTGACGTCATAGTACTGCATCAGGGAGTGTGTTCCCGCAAATTTGCAGTACTATTAATTCAAACTTCTAGCCCATGGCTCCTAAAACGGAGCGGGCCAGAAGCTGCGGGTGGCGGCAGCCTCTAACACCCGCGATATTGAGACTCTCTCCGGGCATTCACAGAATACAAGGGGGCGTGTTAAGGGCATTTCAAAGAAGCTGACCCCCCCCCCCGAGCTCGTACGTGTGGGGGGGGGTGGGGGGAGTCCGTGTGGTTTTGATCCCAGCCCGGGACTGCCTCCCTTGGAACCGGGTCTTCCTTCTGGCAGGACCGGCTTGTAACACTGACACGCACATGCTTCACGTGTTACATTACACGTGTTAATACATCTGTATTACACTGTGTCAGGTGAAGAATAGCTGAACAAGCGATAGGTGGATCGCTTGTTCAAGCAACCTGTAAAGTAAATAAAACAAGTTAAAACATTAATAGAAAACATGTATTAATAAAAATAATTAAATTAAAGCTTACAAGTCCAATAAACACAAATTCCCTATATAAATGCAAATAGTGAAAAAACACACAACTCGCCAAAAAACCACATTATTTGTATCGCCGCGTCGTAACAATCCGTACAATAATTTACATTATTGGGCCCGATCGGTGAACGCCGTAAAACACAACAAGAAAACCACTCCAAAAATGTACATTTTTATAAAATCTCTTCAAAAATGTCTAAAAAGGATCAAAAAAATTATGTGCGCCAAATGGTAAAACTGGAAAGGACACTCAACATGTAAGAATAAACCCTAAACCAGCTCTGTCAAACCAAAAATATTAAAGTTACGTCCCGAAAAGATGGCGATGCAAAACAAATGAGATTTCCTCTATATTGTTTTTTTCCATAAATATGTAAAAACAAATGAAAACTTATAAATGAGGTATCACCGTAATCGTAGTGATCTGTAGATAAAAGTAATATAGTATTTTCAGTGTATGGTGTACGAACCGTAAAAAATAAAAAGAAACCAAAATTGACAATTTTCCTTTAAACATACATTCAAGAGTTAATAAACTCTCACCAATAAGCTAATGACCCACTAACAATTAAATATTTGAATGTGCATCTCATGTTGCAAAAAATAAGCCTGTTAAGGTTGGGTAACACGAAGACAGGGGAAAGTGTGCCTGAGCTGTGCCCAACCTCCTGTCCTTCCTATGCACTCCCCCCTGCTAAACCGTGGGGTGACTACTTGAAGACTCGAAATACACCGGTTAAGTGTGGGAACGGAATCACAAACAGACTGACAAATAAAACAAAAGAATGTAAACTGCCGGAGTCACAACGAGAGGGTACGTCAAGAACAAAGTCAAAGCAAAAGTAAATGTAAAAACTAGCCGAGGTCACACAATTCCGATACAGATACAGAGCCAAGTCAGCCTAATGCAGACGAGCGAGTGATGAAGGGATTTCAAAACCTGGCATAGGTGACTAGTGAGGCTGCAACTTTGCAGCCAGAACCCCCCATCCAGACCTGATAGGAGCTGGAAACTACTGAGAATAAACCCCTCATGGTGCAGAATACCAAGCACAATGCAGGCACCATGCAGAGGTACACAAGTCTCATAGTTCAGGACACAACTCCTAGACAGCGCAAGATCTAGCAGCCGTTGCCCGGGACGAGAGTAGGAGTTTGGCGGATACGCGCCGGAGGTTGGAGAACGCTGCTAGAACACCACCAGGAGAACCAAAGTCCCAGCTTATCTCCAGCAGAACCTGACAGAACCCCTCCCTGACAGGGGGGGGCTTCTGACCCCTAGATCGTAAGATGGTTTCTGAGGATAGGCCTGATGATAACCTGAGTAACCCCGGAGCATGAACATCTCTAGCGGAACCCAAGACCATCCTCCAGGACCAAAACCTTTCCAGTGGACCAGTACTGAAGGGAGTTACTTACCCATCTGGTTCATAACTTTTTCCACCTCAAACTCCAGATTCCCATCCACACTAGATGAAGGGGGAGGGTCAGGAAGAGGCAAAACAGGATCACATAGCGCTTCAGAAGACTCTTAGGAAGGTGCTATGAACCCGCCCCCTGCTGGAAGAGTAACCTTGAAGGAAACGGGTGGTAACAATTTGAGTAACAACAAAAGGACCAAGAACCTGGGCGCAAACTTCAAAGAGGGGACCTTCAATTTAAGGTTTTTGGGATACTTATCCCCACCACAACATATTGGAGTTAGTGCGCCTTCTTTGAGCCTGTTGGACCATAGAATTTTGTGCTTCTAATATTTTGCGTGAACTTGTGACCAGAGCGTGCACAACTTGGACCGTAATAAGCTTCCGCCTAGGAATGTTAGAGACACACACAGATATAATAAGGAGGAAAAGAAAGAAGAAACGAGGAATGAAAAACCAATAATTCCAGAAAAATGTGTGAAACACTGAGGGAAGAATTATACAGTGATTATTAATAGCAAATTCTGCCAACGGAAGGAATTTCACCGACTGGTCCTGACTGTCCAAGACAAAGAGTTGCAGATATTGGGGCAGATTTACTTACCCGGTCCATTCGCGATCCAGCGGCGTGTTCTCTGCGCTGGATTCGGGTCTGGCCGGGATTTGATAAGGTAGTTCCTCCGCCGTCCACCAGGTGGCGCTGCTGCGCTGAAAAGCATCTGAACGCGCCGGAATTCACCGACGCCGGCTGAGTGCAGGTAAGTGCGTCCCGAGCGACACATTTTCCGTTTTTAAATGCGGCGGTTTTTCCGAATACGTCGGGTTTTCGTTCGGCCACGCCCCCCTCATTTCCGTCTCGTGTATGACGGCGCCGATGCGCCACAATCCGATCGCGTGCGCCAAAATCCCGGGGCAATTCAGGTACAATCGGCGCAAATCGGAAATATTCGGGTAACACGTCGGGAAAACGCGAATCGGGCCCTTAGTAAATGACCCCCATTGAATCATCTCCTGATTCATTCTCTCGGACTGACCATTAGTCTCAGGGTGAAATGCCGACGAGAATGACAAATTCACTTCCAGTCTAGAACAAAATGCTCTCCAAAATTTGGAAACAAATTGTACGCCCCTATCTGACACAATATCATCTGGTATACCATGGAGGCGTACAATATTCTGTATAAACAATTCAGCCAACTCCTCAACTGAAGGTAACTTTTTTAATGGAACAAAGTGTCCCATCTTAGAGAAACGGTCCACTACCACCCAAATCACAGTATACCCTTGAGATGCTGGCAGATCAGTGACAAAATCCATAGACACCTTAGATCAAGGCCTGGTGGGAACTGGAAGCGGAAGAAGAGGCTCCTCGGGACGTCTCCTGGGAGTCTTTCCTGGCGCACAGACCTGACAGGCTTGGACAAATCCGTGCACATCATTAGTCATGTGAGGCCACCAGTAACTTCTCTTTAACCGGTTTGCGACCGCCCGCAGTGTATTCACGGCGGCGGTCGCGTTCCGATGCATGGAGAGGGCTCGCGCCATCAGCCACTCCGGTATTCTGTTCCCTCCAGGCCCCAAGAAAAGGCTAGGCGCCGGTGGGGGGAAGTTGCACTATTAAAATAAACGATACAAATACATGAGTAAGTTGGTGAATAACCTGTCGTAGAAGCTTGTCCTCACCGAATACCATCCAGTGTCACCGTACACTAGATCCTATAGGATGTTGTCAGCATTTGCTTTGGAGAATTATTCATCAACCTTAATTTAAAATGAAATCAGAGGGAATGCCCCGCCCCTATCCACCTACTGAGGCACTTACCGCTGGGGAAGACCTGACACCTATGCTTTAAAAGTTACTATTACCATTCTGTATGTTGTCAGATGTGTTTTGGCCTTTCGGTACAATGGTTTTGTGATGTATGACAATGTGCTGTGCAGCTCTAGATGAGGGGACACACGGAACGACAAGGCTGCAGGTTAGGCTCAGTTCACACCAATGTCAGGGATTATTTTCCGTTACAGAGAAAATAAGAATGGAAGGTGAATGCAAAGTTTGTCCCTGCCCTCAGGCTGGATGGCCAGAACCAAGCCCGGATTAAACCATGGAACACTTATATTACCATCCGTTTCTCTTTGACGATATACTTTGGTTTTTCACAGATTCCCAGGAATTATTTTTGCAGTGATCAGTTACACGGTTGAGTATGTAGGACCCAAAAGAGGAGATTATCTAACAGGTCCTGGAGGAATAATAATTGGGTGACAGGGACTGTCTATGTCTCATTTGTCATCTGGGTCACTAGTCACTTTCCGTCTCTAATGTTTGTCTTTATGAAATGGTTACTTCACAGAATATTTGGACAACACTTTTTTAAAGGCTTCTTTCACTTCATTATTCCTCAGGCTATAGATGAATGGGTTCATGGTTGGGGTAACAAAACCATAAATTAGAGAAATATATTTCAGGTTGTTAGGATCAGTGGATCCTCTGGACCACCGCGGGAGATGTAACTAGCCAACACCCGGAACCGGAGCCTAGCGGCACCTGGTTTTCACCAGAGCCCGCCGCAAAGCGGGTTGGACTTGCTGCGGCAGGATACCACTAGGTCGTTCCCAGGTGTGACTAGCCCACGGTGGCAGCCGAGGTCGAGGTACCTTAGCGGATGACAACTCGTAGTCGGGTCCAGGCACAGGGTCAGGGCAGGCGGCAGAGATGCAACGTCAGGTCCAAGTCCGGGGTCAGCAACGGGAGGTCCAGGCAGGTGGGAACGGGAACACAGGCACACGGAACACAGCAACACGGAGGAACTCAGGTGACACAGGACTCAGGAGCGGGAACACACAGGAATACACAGGAACGCAGGGAAACACAGGAACGCAGGAATATACAGGAACGCAGGAATATACAGGAACGCAGGAATACTCGCTTGGAAGCTTCCTCTAAGGCTATGAGGCACAAAGATCCGGCAAGGAACACAGGAAGAGGCAGATTCTTAAAGGTGAGGTGTTCAGCCAGTGCACCAATTAGCGGTGCGCTGGCCCTTTAAATTTTCGTCCGGAGCCGCGCGCGCGCCCTAGGGGGCGGGGACGCGCGCGCACGGCAGTCCGAGGGAGAGCAGGAGCCGGGAGAGGTAAGAGACACCGGGCAGCAGCGGGGGCACGTGAAGGAGCACGGATGCGCCCGCGATCCGTGACAGGGATCGCGGGAGCACCCGTGACACAGGTTATGAGAGAATCTTGCTTGTCCCATGTACATGGTGATGGTTCCACCATAAAACATGATGACCACAGTCAGGTGGGAGGCGCAGGTGGAGAAGGCTTTAGATCTGCTAAGAGCAGAACTGATGAGTAATAATGAGGCAATTATGCAAATATAAGACACCACAATAAATACAAGCGGTGTTACAAGAACGAAAAAACTCTGAAAGAACATGTGCATTTCAAGGCTGGAGAGGTCACCACACGCCAACTCCATGACCACTAAGATCTCACATGCAACATGATTCAGTATGTTCCCCTTACAGAATACAAAAGGCTTCATTATGATTGGGATAAGGGCTAAAATGAGACTTACTCCCCACATAATGACAGTGGTGCAATTACACACCCTCCAACTCATAATGAGGGTGTACCGTAAGGGAGAGCATATAGCGATGTATCGGTCAAAGGCCATCACCGCCAACAAGATACACTCAGTCATGCCTAAGAATAGACTAAGGATCATTTGGGTCAAGCATCCAACGACAGAAATGATCCCTGTATTAAAAAATATATCATGAAGAAGTTTAGGTACATTGCAGGTTGTAAAACCCAAATCAATAAAAGACAAGTTACAGAGGAAATAATACATGGGGGTGTGTAACTGAGGACTGACGATGACGGTGAAGATCAGGAAGCCGTTCCCCAGGATGATCATAATGTAAAGGAATAAGAAGAGAAACGACAGGGAAATTCTGGCCTTCAGATTCTGAGTTAGTCCAACTAAGATCAGTTCTGTGAGTAAGGTCTGGTTTCCATAATCCATAATTCACATAAATACTCAGGGATTATTAATTTAAGAAGCTGTTAAGAATTTTAAAACTCTTCTGGTTCCCAAAAAAGTAACGCCAGAAGCAAATGACTTTACCTCCTTCCTGAGATAAATGTTTCTACAACCTATTAAAATAAAGGATACAAATACATGAGTAAGTTGGTGAAAACATAACCTGTGGTAGAAGCTTGACCTCACCTGATACTATCCAGTGTCACCACAAACTAGATCCAGTGTCACCGTATACTAGATTCTATCAGGAGGATATTGTCAGCATTTGCTTTGGAAAATTATTCACCAACCTTAATTTAAAATGAAATCAGAAGGAATAACAGTGAAGGCTTTAGGATTCCAAAAAAACATCTGATACTGTGACGAAAATTTATGGAAATCGTTAACTTGGAAGGGTCAGCAGTAGGGATGAGTGGTACCCGAAAGGCATTTAAAGGGTTAACAAGAACAGTCTGGGACAGCCCCGATTACGCATGTTACTGAGGGGGTGATCATGAACCCGAACGTTTGGCTGAAATCTCAGTTCGGGACCCAACCTTGAAATATTCGGCACAAGCCCCTCCATAGCACAAGGCTCAACCCTAGTCAGCAAGTTGGTATCTCTTATCTGTGTCCAGAAGCCTCCACAGCCCTTCAAATTTTTTTAGATATGTTTAATGCACCAATTGGTCGCCAAAAATCCGGCTTTTTCCTTTATAAAAGTCAATGTGAACGTATAGAGAAATTCTATAAATAAAAACTCTGGTGTTTACTATGGGGTCCCGCGGCCGCATTTCCGTCGGGGATCGCGCCGGGGTTTGTGTCGCACGCAATCGGATTGTGTTGCAATACTGCCGGCTTTTACGTGACAGAAATGGGGGGGAGGGGTGTCGGACGATCCAACGGATTCGGACTGAGCTCGGGATTTAACATTTAAATTTGTGTTGCATCCAATGCACTTACATGCACCAGGAAGATGGTGAACTCCAGCGGACCTGAGCAGAAAAGCGACACATGCACGAAATTGGGCGCACAATCTACGTGGATCGCAACACAGTTCATCATTGTCAGAGAGTCCGGATCAGGGATCGCGACTCGGACAGGTAAGTAAATGTGCCCCTATTTTCAAAATAAATAACATTTCTTTGGCGGCAAAAATCTATTTTTTTTTTTTAAATGAAATTTAAATTTACAATTAATCTGTAAAGTTAGAAAGGTCAATTTTAAATAAATTAGAGTGAAGAAGCTAAAAAATGTTGTCTTCCAATGATGATAATAGACTGTGGATTATCCACCTCAGGACACGGATTATGGATCTTATCACGTGGTTTATTTCAAAGTTCTAAATGAATTCATGATATTAGACATATAATAATGAGTTATTTAAGCACAAGGGGCCACATTTATCACTCGTTTTTTCTGTTGTTTTTGTGCCTTTTCATTCAGGCGCACCGTTTTTGCGCCATTTTTGCGACTAAACGCCAAACTAGCCGCACAGCAAAAATAACCAGCTTTCCCTCATCTATCTTACCAATCCAGATGTTTTGCTGCGCCTAATGATATTCATCACTTGCAACGTTTTCATTTAGGCGCAAAAACGGGCGCAAAAACACACCAGCCCAAAGGTGGCGTTATCTGAGAAGAAAGCACTGAGCCCCTTTGCAAAAGAGCTCATTTCTAGCAGCAGAGCTCAGCCAGACACTGGAATATATAATAGACACATGAGATACTCTGCAGACAGGAGCTGCAGACTCTATTTACAGTTCATCACCTTCTATTTACAAAATATTCTGCAAACTCCTGAGCTCACAGCAAGAGAGCTGAGAACTTTGCAGAATGTTGCAGATACTACAGACAAGTGTCCCCCATGTAATTCTGCACAGTATCACCAGTGTATCTGAGGGGGATATTGTGCAGAATTACAGGGGTGCAGCAGGAGACCAGCACTGGGGGATCCCCTCCAGGAGAAGCCACTGCTGAGGAGGTCACTGGGTGCTGGGTGTCACACACCTGGGTGCTGCTGTGAGTGTTATCTTCATACTGGGCTGTGGGAGAAGCAGAGAGGAGCTTGTAGCAGGATCACATGTAACTGCCCGAATCTAACATTACGCCGAAACTGTGTTAAAGTAAAGATATTAATAAGAGGCAGGAAATTACCTTATCACAGTTGGTGATAATTCTGGCAAAACAGTGCGCCACAATTTAGGCGCAACTACTACACTTAGGTGCACAAAAGTGATAAATGTGGCTCAAGGTTTGATAAAGCTTTAAAGGGAACCTACCACCACAAATCTACCTATAAAGGTAGATTGGGTGGTAGGTGGATCAATGGGACGTGAGGATAGCCCTTTTAAGGGCTAATCCTCACGTCCCTGCACTTTTTTGATAACTTTTATTTGATATTTATTCAAATTTACTTATGCGGCTACTGGGGCGTGGAGTAGCCGCATCTGAGATTACACAAAGCAGCCTGAGCCTGAGGAGGGACAAGACGTGGATTATTGGAGACTAAGGACCACGCAGCTGAGGTGCCTTCACCGAGGATAATGGAGCAGATTTATACATCAGTCAATACTGTGAAAATGCTATTACATACTTGAATATAATAATAATAAAATAATAGATAATGAAATGTAAATCTAGAAGAAAGTTTTCAGTGCTAAAAAAGGAGAGGAGTCTTGCAATGTATCTGAGATCGGGTCGCACTGCAGGTGGTGCCATTGTGGTTTCCTTTCCTCTCCCACAATATATAGAAAATTTACAGCCATTTTTATAAAGATAAAATATAACCACTGGAGACTTATCTGTGTAATGACTTATCTCCTGTTGTTGGCAAGTATTTCCCAAATGTACATGAGCAAAAAGTCATCAGGAGACCCATCAACACAACAGCAGAAACCTCCATGTGTCCAATGCAGCTCCTTTACTGTATTGATTAAACAGAAAATCCTAACTTATACATGTGTTAGACCAACATTGTATGAAATATCATAAAACTATTTTTCATTGTTATAAAACAAGTGTAACTAGAGATGAGCTTGGTACAAAAGTTAGATTCAACCAATTTTCAAAAATTGTGCGTTGACATTCTCTTTTAAAACACTGGGGGGCTGTATGTGGGTTTCCATCACTGTACGTTGCTGCAGTATTCTGATCCTAGTCCTTTCTGATAGGGAAACAGTCCCACAGCCCCAGAAGCAAATAGACACAGAGCACCCAGAAGCCAGTAGTCATAGAGCCCCCAGAAACCAATAGTCACAGAGTCCCAGAAGCCAGTAGTCACAGAGTCCCCAGATTTCATAACTAAACACAAAAGATATCATCCGAATTTTTAAACTAATTGGAAGTAAAATGTGTCACGAGAAAACAACCTCAAAATCCCCTAGATCCCTCATAGCGTTCCAAAGCTATAACCACTTATAGTGACACAGGGCAGATTTGAAAAATGGGACCGCGTCCTAGAGGCCAAAAGAGGTTGAGCCCTGTAGGGATTAAGTGATTCAGAATCCCTGCTACTTACATTAGTGCTGTCTGCAAACTCTCTGTGGATATGTTGTTTACATGTATGTGCACTAATGAATAGGAAGGGCCTGCTGCAGGAGACTCTTCCTGCTCTCCCTGTGTCTGTCAGTAAAATGGACTGGGAAGAATGCAAATAAGTTTTCCAAGGTGTTAAATGGAAAACAATAATCCCACATTATGTTTTTAGACTTCTTGTAGGTCATACTTGATGTTAAGGGGGCTGCCTTTCAAGCAAAAGGAGGCAGTGTTTTCCATTTAACACCTTGGAAAATAGTGGAGCATCTATGGCTTTAAGTCTCCACATGCCTTTAAAGAGAACCCGTCAGGCAAAATAACCCCCTAAACTAAATATATTTTCATAAACTGCCATTAGAGAGCATTGTCTCTATCCCTTCATTGTCCCTCTACATGCCTGTAATCCTAAGCAATGAGGTCCTAAAGCTGTATGCAAATGACCTGTGAAATGTCCAATGAAGCATTAGCATATTCAAGCTGTCCACCTTATTCATGAGTGGGATGTACAGCCACACCCCCAGTGCTTGACTGACAGCCTGTATAATGATGTGAGGCTGTATAATGGTGTGAGGCTGTATAATGATGTGCTTCCTGGTGCTGACGCCCCCTGCAGCCTGTGTGTGTATAGGAGAGATACAACAGCTCCAGGCAGCCATGTTACAGCAGAACATGTCAGGTAGTTGTGTAGCTGATGTCTGTATTACACATGTGTATAGGAGGATGCAGCATGTCAGCAGATGCAGCACACACACTAGCCATGCTTTACTATACATTACACACAGACATGAGCAGGGGGAAGAGAGGGGAGGGGGAACAGGGGTGACATCACTGCCTCTGACCATGTGACCAGCCTCATTTACATAATAAAGAATAGATGATTTTATAATGATTAATGTATGAAATAACTAGATAAAGGCTGGGATGAGATCCTTGTGAGCTGCTCCAACAGGTAGAGGTGACAGGACTAGTGGCAGAGACCTGATGACAGGTGTCCTTTAAGGTGGCCTTAATTGGCATTGTCTCCTTAAGGAGAACACCTACTGTAAAATGGACTGTAAGAGAATGAGGCACAGTGGGTCATTAGGATGGACAGAAGGAGTAAGAAACAGGAAGTTATATATATATATATATATATATATATACAATATATATATATATATATATATATAGGCACAGAGGACAGCATGGTGAGAACAGGGAAAGGATGATGCTCTCAAAGGAGTCAAATGTACAGGGACATAAATAATCCCACAGAAGGGGCTTCTGTGTCAGACGGCAGGCGAACTTACTACAATGGGTATGTGCAATATGATTACTTCACTGCTATCATGACAAATATATTTGTTTACCTTTAGAATAAGACATATAATAGAGCTGTCTTATTTGTTCCATGATAAGCTATAATGAAATGTGTGCTTTTAGATTAAGATATGCCCCCTATTGGGATGCACAGGCACTATGCACTTTAAACATTGTACATCGATTTTAGGATCATTCCTCCTTTTGGACTTATAGCATATCTCCTCAGGCACACCTCCCCCTAGGAGGGTAGCACCCATTCCCATGTACCACCCTGCAAGATTTGTCTGATTTTGTGTAGTGTCTCCGCTTCCCTTCTATGTGACCAGCCGTTCTTGTTGCTTTTAAAGTGTTTGTCATTTGATTTGTAATAAAGATTAATTGTACTTTATAATTCTTTGGTTGGAATGGCTTTTTTTGTAGATAGGTTTTGTGTTTATTGAAGTCAACCACGATGTATATGTAGGCGTCTACCATAACAGTGGAATATGAGAAGGAAACTCAGGGAAATATAGATTTTAATTTTTATGCTACATGTTACTATACTCCCTCCACTGTATGTATATGTGTGCAGCTGCACTGTTAGTACTAACTACCTGGAGACAGACTGGCCGCTGGCTGACACTCAGAGGACACCTAAGGTGATCGCCTGGATCTTAGGTGACGATCAACTCGGACGACCAGAGTCATAGCGTCATCTAATGTCTGAGGCTTGGCATGAGCTAGGACTAAGTCCTGTACTTGTTCTGATAGTCCGGACATGAACTGGTCTTTCAAGGCCCAGTCATTCCATTGCGAGTCAGTCACATACTGTCTGAACTGGCACAATAATCTTCTGCTGTCCTTCTTCCCTGACGCAGAGATCTAAGGTTGGAAACTGCAAGTGCTCGGCGGTCAGGTTCGTCATAAATCTGGCTTAAAGCAGAAAAAAAAGCGTAAAGAGAAGAACGGGATGGAGAATCAGGTGGGAGAGAAAAGGCCCAATTTTTCTGATCCCCGCGCAACAGGGAAATGACCACGCCCACCCTTTGTGTCTCTGTGCCCGATGAACGAGGGCGTAAAGAAAAATAAAGTTTACAGCCCTCCCGAAATTAAAAAAATTTCTTACAGTCACCAAAAAACAAGTCAGGGAGGGGAACCTTAGGTTCTGGCGCGGGTGACAGTGGATCCTGCGGTGGTGTCTGCCGTGGAACCTGCTTAGTTTCCTGAATTTGGAGACAGGCAGTTAGATCCTGAACGAGTTAGGGTCTGGACCTAAGCGACCACAGCTGACAAAGGCTCCATGGGAGGAGAGAATGTAGCAGGTCGGATACAGGATGCAGACCTATGCGTGGCCAGTGTTTCTGTTAAGGTTGGGTAACACGGAAGACAGGGGAAAGTGTGCCCTGTGCTTGCCCCAACCTCTGTCCCTTCCTATAGCCCCCCCACGCTAAACCGTGGGGAGACTACTTGAAGACTCGAAATACACTGGATAAGTGTGGGAAGGGAAACACAAACAGACTGACAAACATAAAACACAAAAGAATGGTAAACTAGCCAGAGTCACAACGAGAGGGTACGTCAAGAACAAAGTCAGAAAGCAAAAAGTAAATGTCAAAAACTAGCCGAGGTCACAACAATTCCGATACAGATACAGAGCAAGTCAACCTAATGCAGCGAGTGAGTGATGAAGGGATTTCAAAACACTGGCATAGGTGACTAGTGAGGCTGCAACTTATGCAGCCAGAACCCCACCTCCAGGGGGCATATCTTAATCTAAAAGCACACATTTCATTATAGCTTATCATGGAACAAATAAGACAGCTCTATTATATGTCTTATTCTAAAGGTAAACAAATATATTTGTCATGATAGCAGTGAAGTAATCATATTGCACATACCCATTGTAGTAAGTTCGCCTGCCGTCTGACACAGAAGCCCCGACGCGCGTTTCGGCGCTAGCCTTCGTCTGGGGAACCAGAAGAACGGGATGGAGAATCAGGTGGGAGAGAAAAGGCCCAATTTTTCTGATCCCCGCGCAACAGGGAAATGACCACGCCCACCCTTTGTGTCTCTGTGCCCGATGAACGAGGGCGTAAAGAAAAATAAAGTTTACAGCCCTCCCGAAATTAAAAAAATTTCTTACAGTCACCAAAAAACAAGTCAGGGAGGGGAACCTTAGGTTCTGGCGCGGGTGACAGTGGATCCTGCGGTGGTGTCTGCCGTGGAACCTGCTTAGTTTCCTGAATTTGGAGACAGGCAGTTAGATCCTGAACGAGTTAGGGTCTGGACCTAAGCGACCACAGCTGACAAAGGCTCCATGGGAGGAGAGAATGTAGCAGGTCGGATACAGGATGCAGACCTATGCGTGGCCAGTGTTTCTGTTAAGGTTGGGTAACACGGAAGACAGGGGAAAGTGTGCCCTGTGCTTGCCCCAACCTCTGTCCCTTCCTATAGCCCCCCCACGCTAAACCGTGGGGAGACTACTTGAAGACTCGAAATACACTGGATAAGTGTGGGAAGGGAAACACAAACAGACTGACAAACATAAAACACAAAAGAATGGTAAACTAGCCAGAGTCACAACGAGAGGGTACGTCAAGAACAAAGTCAGAAAGCAAAAAGTAAATGTCAAAAACTAGCCGAGGTCACAACAATTCCGATACAGATACAGAGCAAGTCAACCTAATGCAGCGAGTGAGTGATGAAGGGATTTCAAAACACTGGCATAGGTGACTAGTGAGGCTGCAACTTATGCAGCCAGAACCCCACCTCCAGAACCTGATTGGAGCTGGACAACTACTGAGAATTAACTCCTCATGGTGCAGAATAACCAAGCACAATAGCAGGCACCATGCAGAGGTACCACAAGTCTCAGTAGTTCAGGACACAACTCCTAGACAGCGCGAGATCTTAGCAGCCGCTGCCCGGGACGAGAGTAGGAGTTTGCGCTGATACGCACCGGAGGTTGGAGAACGCTGCTAGAAGTACCAGCATTCTCTCCAGCGAACCTGACAAAGCCCTTACATGTCCAAATTGCCAAAAAAATAAAGATTGTATAGTCAGTAAAAAGTGACAATGCATAATCTGCTCTGAATGGCGCAGCTTCCCTTCGATGCCCTGGCGTGTGCCCATACAGCAGGTTACCACCACATATGGGGTATTGTTATACGCGGGAGGAATCTGGTATCGAGCGTTTTGGTATTTTATCCACTGAGAATTTGTACATTTTTTGAAAAACACATTAATTTAGCCAAAAAAATTTACTATCAAAATAGTAAACGATTTTGTTTTAACCCCTGTAAAACAATTAAAGGGTTAACAAACTTCATAAAAATTGTTTTGCGTACATTGAGGGGTGTAGTTTCCATAGAGGGGTTTTACTTTTATTTAGGCCTCTCAAAGTGACTTGAAACCTGAGCAGGTCCCTCAATAGCAGGATTTTGCGTTTTTTATGAAAATGTGAAAAATCACACCTAACGTTCAAAGGCTCATAACATCCTACAAAAATAAGAGTATGCATAAAAAACCATGTCCACATAAAGTAGACATTCGTTGAATGTTAGTTATTAAGTTTCGAGAATCGAGAATTTTTTCCACTTTTTCACCAACTATCTGATTTTCTCATAAATAAATGCAAAACATACCACCAAATTTTTTTAACTAACATGAAGTACAATGTGTCACGAGAAAACAATTTTAAAATCACTTGGATATGTTAAAGTGTTTCAAAGTTATAACCATTTATAGTGACACGTGGCAGATTCGAAAAAATGGGCCGTGTCAGGAAGGTGAAAAGGGACTTCGGCGTTAAGGGGTTAAAGCATGTCTTGGAGGAGACAGGCAGGAGTGAGGAACTTAGAGGAACTAAGAAGTACAGCAAGTAGAGGTTGTGCTTGTAAAAAGCAGAGTTCATGTTGAGGAACATATGGAGAATCATATTGAGGAGGATAGCTTACTAAGGTGGCCGGCATCCCTACAGTTTGTTAAGTCAAAGTGTGCAAGTGTTAATTTGGTGCCGCCATCATCGTAAGGACAAAAAAATGAGGTAAATTAACAACAAAACTGTAAATAATAATAAAAATCTGTAGCGCTTTAAAGATTATGCGAAACATATAAAAATAAAATAAGAAATTGCAGAGTAATAACATAGTCATATGAAACAATAGGAATACCCCAGACCGAAAAGAAAAAGAAAAATACATCTAAATGCACAAGCACGGTGAGCGTAATTTTCAGACCACTACAACTTGAATTCCATTCAGCTCCAAATTAGATTAGACATAATCCTAGGTACAAGCAGCTCAGAGAAATCGGCATCACAGAGATGGTATCCATGTAAAAGATCTCTCACTTTATTATAGACAAAACGTCCGCCTCTTTCTCTACTTGTTGTATTGTCAAAACAGTGGGTCCAATTCCCCGTGGACAGAGATAAACCATAAATGTCTACATGGGTCACAGCGCATGTTCAATTGTATGTCCTGAAAATGCTATGTAAGTTTTGCACATGACACCTACTGGCTGGATTCCTGTACTCTGCAGAACATCATACAATTGACACAAAGAACTACAATTTCTAGCAAACTGAACATGAATCTGCCATGAAAATTAACCCACCCAAAATAAAAACTTTATTAAAAACTATGATTATATAGCAGTGCCAGTTCCAGACATGTAGCCTACAGCTCCTACTCCTGGTCACCATTTCTAACCGCCTTTAGCAAAGCTAACCTGGTGTGGAAACTGAAAAAGGGTCCCAGATAGGGACTGAACCCCTTGGATTACCCGTTAACTCCAGCTCCACGTTAGACTGGTTTGTAAACGGGTCGGCAGGGATGCCGGCGCACACAAGTCTCCCCACCTAAGAAGCTGAGCTCTGGTGCCACAAAGAAATCAATGCCATTGCTGGCTGGACGGAACGCTCTTGCCGCAATGAACAAAGTGCCAGCTGGCTCACAGCAGCTGTTGCCCCCGAGCAGACCGAAAAACTTTACTGGGTATAGAGTGCCTTCACCGCATCTCAGGTTCCTAGTCATGTGGAGTCCTTACTGGTGCCATATTGGGCGGACATTGCAGCAGATCTAAGCCCTGCCCATCTAAGATCTAAGCCCAGCAGATCTTTGCCCCCTACAGCCAGCATGACCAGCCCTGTTGCCCACCAAAACTTCAAGCCCCCTGCTGATGACTGGGCTGCCTCCCTACAGAATGTAAAGCCCTCCCTCTTAACCCTGAGACTCCCTGTTGTGACTGAAGCAGAGGCCCTTGCCATGGCCTCACCCTCACACATACATCAGGAGGGTGGAGGTATGTGGTTCTTGCAAGTGACCAGTCCAAATCCCTGACAGCCTCACCAGACCATGGCATTTGGCTTCCTCGGGTTGTTGGCCCCCGCCACATCAGTCTCCTGGGACCAGTGTGTTATCAGTGGAAGCTTGGCCTCAGGGCTTGCCCAGAGGTGCAATTAGCACTTCAGAATCTACCTACTAAAGCTGATTTAAAGGGCCTAATTGAAGAGATCAAAGACACATTTCATACCAAGCTAGTGGACAGAGTGGATGCCTTGGAGTCCGCTCAAAATGATAAAAGACTTTATGTTGCTCAACTCAAGGAGAGTAACGCTGCTCAGGCCACCATTATAATGGGCATGAATCATCATCTCGAAAACTTGGATAACCGTGGACTCCATAATAACCTTTGTGGCGTTCCTGAACCAAAGGGCCCGGAGGACATTAAGGCATTACTGAAGTCTATGTTTAATCAAATTCTGGACCAGCCTCTCGCTCACAGGATCAAATATGATAGAGTTCATTGGGCACTCGGCCTCAATGGTACTATTGCTAGACCAAGAGACATAGTTTGTCGAACACGGGGGGTTTGGCTAGCCGGCGATCTGGCAGGACGTGCATAGTCTGTTCTCCACAGATCCATGGGAGGAATCATCTGCGGCTTTCTGGCCACCAAAAACATATTTAGGACCCCCTGGAGACATTTCCCACCTGTTTGGGGAATTATTTCAGGATTTTTGCAGCTCCCCCAAGGTTTGACCTGCTGACGCCTAGCAATAGGCAAAAGACTGAAACTTGGTTTCCGGCCTTCCATAGGCAATCCCCCGAGTGAAACGGACATAATGCATCTGGCCCCTGGACATCAGAGGACATTCAAGGAACCACTTGGCACCCAGTGACTCCTGCAGGCATCCCAGTATGAGGATTAAGCCCTTGCAGGGCACCAAGCATTCCCAACACGGATTAACAAGCATCACGCTATCAGGGCTCTGCTCTACATGTCCATCCTTCCTTAAACCCCTTATAAACACTCTTAAAGGGACATTGCCACTCAGGCGCTAGAGTAGTACCATCAGGCTGGCTTAGGCCTAACACGGGGCACAGAAAGCAGGCAGTACAACATATTATGATCTTCTGGAATACCAAAAGGATTAGCACCTCACGTAAAATACGGCTACCATGAGAGAACATATCCCAAACTGGGTGGAAGCTTCCATACAGCCCACTGCTATACAACCCCCAGTCAAAGAGTTTAGTTTCACTACGCTCCAAAGTCATGTTTGAAAGAAAATGGAGATGGAGAAAAATGCTGTTCCCCAGTGAGATAATCAGAAGGACAGCAGTTGTTCTATTTAAGTGACTCCTTAAAGTTGCTTCTAGTTCTGGTCCAAAGAAACAGAGTCCTTAGAGGTACAAATAATAACAAAGGATCTAGAAATACCAGAATAACCTTTGCGCTACTTAATGTCCAGGGGCATAACGATGGCGTTCGCAGGGTGTGTGCGCCCGCGCCCCAAGAAGGGGAGGGCCTGAGCCACAGCAGTCACATTTGTGGCCCGGGCCCTCCTGTAAAAGCAATACTGGCTGGTGATCACTGCCGGGGGAAGGGTGTGGTGACAGCTCCTGCGGCCTGGCGACCCGACGTGCATCCCACCCGATATGTGTCCCAGCCAGACATGCGTCCCGTCCCAACCCGCCAGACATGCGGCCATGCCCACCCTGCCAGACATGCTGTGTATATATGTTGTATATGTGTTTATATATGCTGTACATGTTATTTATATGTGCTGTATATGTCTGTATGTAGTGTATATATGCTGTATATGTGTGTGTGTGTGTGTGTGTATATGCTGTGTATATTTATGCTGCATAGCTCCCAACCGTCCCGATTTTGCCAGGAAAATCCCGTTTTTATTACCTCTGCCCCGCGTCACGGGCAGCTGTCAGATTGTCACGGATTATCCCTCCAGGTCCCGCATGTCCCGGCTCTGTGTCCCGCATAGTAAATACTTTCAAAGCCTGAACTAATAGTACAGAATGGCTTCTACAGACATTGGGCAGGGAATCCTTTTGAGAGAAGTGTCGGGTTAGCGGAGAGCAGGGACCACGTCATCAGGTTCAGAGCAGCATCTGTCCATATATGGTCTCCTATGGGTACATTCACACGCGGTATGCCCGCCGTGCGGGCATACCGCCGTGTGCTGGAGAGGAGGAGGAGGTGGTCCCCCCTCCCTCCATAGAGAATAGCGGCGCACAGCCGCACACACGCCAAAAGATAGAGCATGCTCTATCTTTTTGCGGAGTGCGGCCCGGATCGGTGCCACACATGTTTGGCACCATATCTGCACCGTGCCCCTATTGCCGTCTATGGGGACGTACATGCGGCCGCATGTACGTCCCCGCAGGTGGCCATGTGAATGAGCACTAAGGCTTCCCCACACAAGCTCTTTTTTTAAATAAATTAAATAAATTTTTGCCCAGGCTGAGATTTGAAATTTGGACCCTCTGTACTAGAGACAGGAGCCTTTACTAACTGAGCTCAGTGATACACATCTAAGGATTTTTGGTAACTAAGAAGTGTTATCTGCCACTGTTACACTGTGACACAGACTTAATGCCCTTATATACATAGAGAGGGATCTTCTCAGAGATTATTGTAATTATTGAGATTATTATTATTATAAATGTTATTATTTTTATTATTATGGCGACGATTATTAATAATAGTAAAAATAATAATAATCATCTCCATAATAATAATAATAGTCTCAATAATTACAATAATCTCTGAGAAAATCCCTCTCTCTATACACTCACAGGCCACTAGCACTGATGTATTAGGTACATCATGCTAGTAACGGGTTGGACCCCCTTTTGCCTTCAGAACTGCCTCAATTCTTCGTGGCATAGATTCAACAAGGTGCTGGAAGCATTCCTCAGAGATTTTGGTCCATATTGACATGCTGGCATCACAGAGTTGCCGCAGATTTGTCGGCTGCACATCCATGATGCAAATCTCCCGTTCCACCACATCCCAAAGATGCTCTATTGGATTGAGATCTGGTGACTGTGGAGGGCATTTGAGTACAGTGAACTCATTGTCATGTTCAAGAAACCAGTCTGAGATGATTCCAGCTTTATGGCATGGCGCATTATCCTGCTGAAAGTAGCCATCAGATGTTGGGTATATTATGGTCATAAAGGGATGGACATGGTCAGCAACAATACTCAGGTAGGCTGTGGCAACGATGCTCAATTGGTACCAAGGGGCCCAAAGAGTGCCAAGAAAATATTCCCCACACCATGACCCCACCACCACCAGCCTGAACCATTGATACAAAGCAGGATGGATCCATGCTTTCATGTTGTTGACGCCAAATTCTGACCCATCCAAATGTCACAGCAGAAATCGAGACTCATCAGACCAGGCAACGTTTTTCCAATCTTCTTCCAATCTTTTCCCAATCTGCCTCAAAGTTCGACGTACTGTGCATTCAGAGATGCTCTTCTGCCTACCTTGGTTGTAACGGGTGGCGATTTGAGTCACTGTTGCCTTTCTATCAGCTCGAACCAATCTGCCCATTCTCCTCTGACCTCTGGCATCAACAAGGCATTTCCGCCCACAGAACTGCCGCTCACTGGATGTTTTTTCTTTTTCGGACCATTCTCTGTAACCCCTAGAGATGGTTGTGCGTGAAAATCCCAGTAGATCAGCAGTTTCTGAAATACTCAGACCAGCCCTTCTGACACCAACAACCATGCCACGTTCAAAGGCACTCAAATCACCTTTCTTCCCCATACTGATGGTCGGTTTGAACTACAGGAGATTGTCTTGACCATGTCTACATGCCTAAATGCACTGAGTTGCCGCCATGTGATTGGCTGATTAGAAATTAAGTGTTAACTAACAGTTGGACAGGTGTACCTAATAAAGTGGCCGGTGAGTGTATATCACTGCATTAAATCTGTGTCACAGTGTAACAGTAGCAGTAACAGTTCTTAGTTACCAAAATTCTTGAACCAGATAATCACTGAGATCATAGCTCAGTTAGTAGAGGTGCTGTGTCATTATTGTTCATGGACACTGCAGGTTCTAGGTTCAAATCCCAGTCAGGATAAAAAAAAAATTTTTATTGAGATGATTTTTATTATTATAATGTGGCTAAAATTTGGGGCGTGGCCAGGCAGCGATTGGGGGTGTGACTTAGGGGGATCACGCTACGCGTGCCGCCATTTTGTCCCTCTTTCCCTTTCACAAATGTTGGGAGGTATGTTTGCTGTATATGTGTGTGTATATATATGCAGTATATTGTGTGTATACTGTGTATATATGCTGTATTTGTGTGTGTGTATGCTGTGTATATATACTGTATATGTGTGTGCATGCTGTATATACTGGATGCATGTGTATATATGTTGTATATGTGTGTAGGCTGTACACCCTCAGATGATGGTTTGGTGCCTGAAGAGGACCGGTCATCCCCACAAAAGGTGCTGCAAGGATTGTGGATGCATGTGTATATGCTTATGTGTTTGTATATGCTGTGTATGTTGCGTATACTGGATGTGTGTGTTTGTTATATATACCGGTTGCATGTGTATATATATGCTGTATATGCCCAGTGAAAACAGGGGTATCATAATCTCCAGATCCCTGCCTCACAAACATACACACACATACACATATGTCAACTTATCAAAGCTGCTGTAGTGGCATCACACAAACTTGTTACATTTGCAGAGACCTGTGCAGACCAGGTCCATTGTCTTAGGGTACATTCACACAGCGGTATGCCCGCCGTGCGGGCATACCGCCGTGTGCTGGAGAGGAGGAGGAGGCGGCCCCTCCTCCCTCCATAGAGAAAAGCGGCGCACGGCCGCACACACGCCAAAAGATAGAGCATGCTCTATCTTTTTGCGGTGTGCGGGACGGATCGGTGCCACACATGTGTGGCACCGCATCTGCGCCGCGCCGCTATTGCCGTCTATGGGGACGTCCCCGCAGACGGCCATGTGAATGTGCCCTTAGTTGTAGTGCAGTTACCTGCAGCAGCAAACAACTCTGCAACAGCTGGAAAGCCTGTAATGCCATTAAAGAGAACCAGTATTAGTCCTGAGATCACTATTAGGAAAGTTTAAAATAAATGGCAAGATTGGGGAGCGAGAGGAAAGAGAAAGACTGTTCTATACTAATCTCATTCATCAGATAGATTTGGGAGTCCAGAAAGGATACCATGATGAAGAAATTATTGAAGCAGTGGTGAAAGCCATCAGTCCAGGACTGCACCTCAGAAATATTCTGGAAATGAAAAATAATCTGATTTTACTCCAACTAATTATCTAAAAGGGACATTACAACAAAGAAAGTACATCTGACCTTTACCATAAACTAATCAATATCTCTCAAGAAAGTAGAGAATTTGCTCAAAACTTTTTGTTCAGAGCTGTTGTGCTCAAAGAAAGGCTTTTGTTTGCATCCAGAGAAGATGAAGTAAAAGAAAGATTTGAGTCAGGTTTAGTCCAGAAGAAGTTTCTCAGATCCGTTTGTACAGGTTTATTAAGTGAAAACATCAAGTTCCAGTTGAAGCGGTATTTGGAAATGCCCCACAATGATGCTGTCAGTCTTAAATCAGAAAGAGAGCAAAAGTAAAAGAAGCACTCTGCAAGCAAAATCACCAAGATGATGACTCCTACAACCGAAATCGTGGTTGTACAACAAGGAGAAGTCAGAGAAACTGATCTTGTGCCTAACCAAGCACCAATCACACCCATACCACTACTTAAGAGACAGAAACAACAACGGATTGGGAAGCAGTAGTGAATGATCTTCGAGCAGAATTATGTGAAGTGAAAAGAGTCTTAAGAGCAGAACCAGAACAGAGATTCAGGAGAAAACGTCGAGTCTTTCAACACAGACCACCTCCAGCTTATGAAGATTGCATAAACTCCAATCAACCTTAAATGGCAACGGGTTGCTGGCGCGGGACAATCCGTAACCTCAACCCAAAAGAGGCCCCAAACTAATCACACAAACCATGCTATGTCTTTTGCAGCTACTCAGAATGGAGAGAGGTTACGCCTATATTATCCACAAGTGTGTGACCGTCTTCCACAACTCCAAGCAAGAAGAAACTACTCAGTCACCACTATTGATAGTGACAATTCTTCAGGCTATGCTCCATCAGAAGAAAGCATGTCTAAAGATGAGCCTAAACTAATTGACCTGGTTGGATAAAAATGCATGATCCAGTGCACACTAGATGGATTTCCTTTTAAAGCTCTGTGGGACACAGGAGCTCAAGTCTGTATCCTGAATGAAGAGTGGAGGCGACCTACCTCACACCAGACTCAGGTCAGTACAAGAACTGGTAGGGTCTGGCCCATTTAGTGGAAGAGCTGTAAATCATACTGTAATACCTTTCTTCGGATGGGTTGAAGTTACCCTTCAATTGTGTGCCAAGCAGAACAATTCTTGTGAACTGTCAGTACCCTTCCAGTGACCAGCAAGTTGCAGAAGAACTTATTATCGGTTATAATGTGATTGCTGAAGTGGTTCACCAAACAAAGGGTCACACTCCTCTAGTGGACTCAGTGTCTACATCCTTTGCATTACCTAAGAGGGAAGCAGGGAGAGTGGTGCAAGCTCTCAAGAAGGCTGAAACAACCGTGTCAGTCCGAAAGGTTAAAATAGGCCAACGCTCAGCTATCATTCCTGCTTATACAGCGATGGGAGTGAAGTGTGGTGTCAGTGTGCCAAGACCAAAGCCACAGAAGATGCTGTTTGTTCCTCAAGATCCTGCTCAGCTACCTGAAAGAGTCATCACAGGTGAGACTGGGGTAACCATTCCTTATAGTGGTTTTGCCAAAGTGACTGTGCTAGCTATGCATTCCACCAAGTATGAACGGACATTGGATCCTAGAACCTTATTAAGTTATCAAGACTGTTTACCCAGCCATTGTGAGACCAATCCAATCACCACCTCAGAGTGCATCATCATCTCCCAGAGTGAACACATGTCAACCAGAGAAAGACACCTTCCTCAAGAGAACATTGGGATCCACCAGTTTCCCTAGAGCATTTGAGAAGTAGAACAACAGTGGGTGAGACGGATGTTGAGAGAAGAATGTCATGCCTTTGCTAAAGATGACTTTGATGTTGGTTGTATTCCTTCACTGAAAATGAGTATCAACCTTAAAGATAATACTCCAGTGACTAAGGGGTATATAGGAGTACCAAAACCCCTACACAAAGAGGTTAAAGAACACCTACAAGACCTTATCAACAAAGGATGGGTCCAGAAGTCCAAATCATCTTATTCCTCTCCCTTCGTGTGTGTTGGGAAGAAGGATGGAACTCTTAGACTTTGCTGTGACTACACAGATTTAAATTCAAAGACTATACCAGATTATCATCCTCAACCGAGGATAAAAGATATGCTACATAGCTTGTCCAGAAGCACTTGGTTCTGTCGCTAGACCAAGATGAGGCTTATCATCAAGGCTTTATTGAAGAAGCCAGTAGACTTTTGACTGCCTTCATTACTCCTTGGGTTCTCTATGAGTGGAGATTTGTATTCCCTTTGGAGTCAGCAATGCACCTGCCGAGTTTCAAAGAAGCATGGAAGCCTGTATGGAAGGGTTGAGAGATGATATCTGCCAACCATACTTGGTTGATAACCTCGTCCACAGTAAGACCTTCGCTGATCATGTAGAACATATAAAAACTGTTCTACAATGTTATCAACAACATGGAGTGAAGTTGACACCCAAGAAATGTGAACTCTTCAAAAGAAAGGTTAGATACCTTAGAAAGATTGTATCTGGAGAAGGTTATACAATGGATCCAAAAGAAATTGCTCCAGTGAAAGCATTGAAGGACAAACCACCATCTACAGTAGGAGAACTAAGAAAGATCCGAGGTTTCCTTTCCTACTACAGAACTTATATTAAGAACTTTTCAAAGATTGCATCTCTTTTATATGCTCTCCTGTCAGGAAACTCTACCTCAAGTACTTTGAGACCAGAGGACAAGAAGAAGAAACAAAGCAGAGCTAAAAACAAAGGAAGAATATCTGCTTCTGCCCAACAAGTGGTAAAAAAAGGAGTATAAAAAAAACCTCTGACCGGAGCTCCCAATGATTCCAATACGGCTGTTGTTCAAAATTCCTTAAAAGATCTTCAATTATATTCTACCGATGAGGAAAGTTTTGCAACAAGATGTAGGTCACTATTCAGAACGTCCTTAAGGTGCAGTTTTCTCCTTAAACTCACTCAACAGTGTGGTAGCAAAAACTAAAAGAGAAAGTAGGCACCAAATCGCATAGTACGTTCTTAAAACCTTGGATTTTATTCTTAAAAGTTATACTCACAAGAGTATGTTTAAAATGCGCATAAAACAGTATACAAAACGGGACGCCAGCTCCACTCGCTCGCCCGACTCTGGGTTTCGCCGTTCTCAGCTTCTTCCGGGGCGTGTGCTGACGTCCAATATCAGTTCCGTATTTAAATACTTAATGACATAGTACATATTACACAAACTTACATGTGAACAGTACATACATGGATAAACAAAAGTGTTCCAATTACATATTACACAAACTTATATGTGAACAGTACATACATAAATACAGTCTCTGATCCCACTTTTCACATTCTTTTTAACAATTCTGTTTTTTATTATTTTCAATAAAATTACAATACAAACTGTACAATGTACCACTTTTCACATTCTGTGAATATTGTTTCGCTTTATTTCTGACACTTGTGTACTACTATTGAAATAAAGAAGCATTTTATCTAAAAAAAAAAATAAAATAAAAAAATATATATATATACTAAACATAATAAGCAGAAGATTTATAAACCTTGTTCATTCACCATGATCCGAGTAATTTGTTTCACCTGTGTGACAGGAGGAGTGCAGCCTCTATATCTCTACACACACCTACTTTTCCTCATGCAGTATCCACCTCTCTTACTATGCCTATATTCTCTCCCACATAACTTTTTTGACAAAAAAATAAAAACAAAAAAAACAAACATGTTCCGATGGACTTATAGTTTGTTAGAGGGGTTCTTTCCCTAACTCTGACTTAATACAGATCAAGCGTCTTTCAACTACACATTGGTCTTTCATTTTGATATGTGTATGTGCGTGTGAACTGCAACCAAAAATCTCCAATCCCATTGTTATTCGAATATTCAAACGATTAAATGTGAGGGGAGATATGCTAGAGTGCATGTGAACTACAACAAAAGTCTCTAATACTTTTGTGGTGTGAAAGTGACTGAATATGAATGTGAACGGGTGTGTATATGCATATACATTTTTTTTTTTTTAATTTAATCCTACCTATCTAGCTATAGATCTATTAGTGTCATGTGACTGCAAGTGTTTGCACTATATATTATAGTGTACAAATTAGTTCAACTGTAATTACTGTGTTTAAATAATCTAACGCTCTTTGAGAAAACATTTCAATTCAAAATCGATGTTGAGGCCACCTGGTGTGAGAGTGCCCAACTTGTGTATCCAAAAGCCTTCTTTTTTACTAAGTTTAACATCCACCCGTTCACCTCGCCAATGTGTCTTAATTTTTTCTAGCACTGAAAAAAAAAATAAATTAGGATTGGAATTATGGAACTTCTTGAAATGTGCCGATACGCTATAAGTAAGGATCCCCTTTCTGATATTCCTACAATGCTCCGCCACCCTAGTTTTAACTTTACGTCCAGTTCTCCCAACATAACCTAATCCACAGGGGCATAACAGAATGTAGATGACATTTGTTCGTATTGCAGTTCGTCTCCTCTTTTAAAGTAATTTTATGCCCGTTCACCTGTTTTTATAACCTATCAAGTGGACTTCATTAATCCTACAAAAGACAAGATGGAAAACTAAGAGTTATTGATTATGGGTCAAGAACCTTAACACCAGCTGAGAAAAACTACCATTTACATTCTGGGAAGTTAGAATTCCTAGCTATGAAGTGGGCCATCTGTGAAAGATTCAGAGACTGTCTGATAGAGACTGATACTACAGTCCAGAATTTGTGGTCTACACAGACAACAATCCTTTGACTTACATCTTAACCACAGCAAAACTAAATGCAACTGGTCAAAGATGGGTTGCAGAACTAGCAGACTTTAATTTCAGTATTAAATATCGTCAAGGCAAGTCTAACACAGATGCAGACGTCTTGTCAAGAATAACCACTTGAACCAGACTACATGCAACAATGTTCAGAAGAAGTGGGAATGGAAGACATTGTGAGTACTGTTCAAGCCATTCAAATAAAACAAGAGGAATACATGCCCATCTGTCCACCTCTTGCCATGGAAATAACTGTAAAGGATCAGGAATTGGACTGCATACAGCCCCCCTATGAATGATACAGAAAACGAGGATGAAGACAGAACACGATAATGAACTGCATACAGACCCACCAATGAATGAATACAACCGCAAATATGGACTGCATACAGACCCTGTATGACTGCATAAGCCCCAGCTACTACACCACCATGACGGCATAAACACCCCCCATGACTGATAAAGCCCCCCCATGACCTCACAGCCCCCATGAATGCATGACAGCCCCCCTATGACGGCATACAGCCCCCCTATGACTGCATACAGCCCCCCTATGACGGCATACAGCCCTCTATAATAAATAACTACATATAGTCCTAGGTATAAATAATAAAATTGTTCTCTCACCTTCCATCGGCTATGTAAGTTTTGCCACATGACACCTACTGGCTGGAGACCTGTATCTGCCAGAACATCATACAATGACACAAAGAAACTACAATTTCTAGCAAAAGAACTGAATCTGCCATGAAAATTAACCCACCCCAAATAAAAACTTTATTAAAAACTATGATATATAGCCATGCCAAGTTAGACATGTGCCTACAGCTCTACTCATGGTCACCATTTATAACCGCCTTTAGCAAAGCCTACCTGGTGTGGAAACTGAAAAAAGGGTCCCAGATAGGGACTGAACCCTTGGATACCCGTTAACTCCAGCTCCCGTTCGACTGGTTTGTAAAGGGTCGGAGGGATGCGGCGCAACACAAGTCTCCCCACCTAAGAAGCTGAGCTCTGGTGCCACAAAAAGAAATCAATGCCATTGCTGGCTGGACGGAACGGCTCTTTGCGCAATGAACAAAGTGCCAGCTGGCTCCAGCAGCTGTTGCCCCGAGCAGGACCGAAAAACTTATTGGGGTATAGAGTGCCTTCACGCGCTCTTCAGGTTCCTAGTCATGTGGAGTGCCTTACTGGTGCCAATTGGGCGGACATTGCATGCAAATTAAGCCGCCATCTAAGATCTAAGCCCAGGCAGATCTGCCCCTCAGCCAGCATGACCAGCCCTGTTGCCCACCAAAACTTCAAGCCCCCTGACTGATGACTGGCTGCCTCCCTACAGAATGTAAAGCCCTCCCTCTTAACCCTGAGACTCCTGTTGTGACTGAAGCAGAGCCCCTGCCATGGCTCACCTCACACATACATCAGGAGGGTGGAGGGTATTGTGGTTCTTGCAAGTGACCAGTCCAAATCATGACAGCCTCACCGACATGGCATTTGGCTTCCTCGGGTTGTTGGCCCCCGCCACATCGTCTCCTGGGACCAGTGTGGTATCAGTGGAAGCTTTGCCTCAGGGCTTGCCCAGAGGTGCAATTAGCACTTCAGAATCTACCTACCTAAAGTGATTTAAGGCCCTAATTGAAGGATCAAAAGACACATTTCATACCAAGTAGTGGGACAGAGTGGATGCCTTGGAGTCCGCTCAAAATGATAAAAGACTTTATGTTGCTCAACTCAAGGAGAGTAACGCTGCTCAGGCCACCCTTATAAGGGATGAATCTCCATCTCGAAAACTTGATAACCGTGGATCCATAATACCTTTGTGTGCGTTCCTGAACCAAAGGGCCCGGAGGACATTAAGGCAATTATTGAAGTCTTATGTTAATCAAATTTGGACCAGCCTCTCGCTCAAAGGATCAAATATGATAGAGTTATTGGCACTCGGACCTCAATGGTACTATTGCTAGACCAAGAGACATAGTTTGTCGAACACGGGGGGTTTGGCATAGCCGGCGATTGGCAGGACGTGCATAGTCTGTTTCTCCACGATCCATGGGAGGAATTCTTGCGGCTCTTCTGGCCACCAAAAAACATATTGGAACCCCCTGGAGACCATTTCCCACGTTTGGGGAAATTATTTCAGGATTTTGACAGCCCCAAGGTTTGAACCTGGCTGACGACTAGCAATAGGCAAAAGACTGAAACTTGGTTTCCGGCCTTCATAGGCAATCCCCCGAGGTGAAAACGGAACTAAATGCATGGCCCCTGGACATCAGAGGACATCAAGGAACCATTGGCAACCCAGTACTCCTGCAGGCATCCAGTATGAGGATTAGAAGCCCTTGCAGGGCAACCAAAGCATTCCCAACACGGAATTAAAAGCAATCAGGCTATCAGGGTCTGCTCTACTGTCCATCCTTCTTAAAACCCCTAAACCAATTAAAGGGACATTGCACACAGGCGCTAGAGTAGTACCATAGGCTGCTTAGGCCTAAACGGGGCACAGAAGCAGGCAAAACATATTATATGACTTTGGATTAACCAAAATGCATTAGCACCTCAATAAATACGGCTACATGAGAGAACATATCCCAAACGGGTGAAGCTTCCATACAGCCCACTGTATACAACCCCCAGTCAAAGAGGTAGTTTCACTATGACTCAAAGTCATGTTTGAAAGAAAATGGAGATGGAGAAAAAGCTGTTCCCCATGGAGAATAATAGAAGGACAGCGTGTTATATTAAGTGACTCCTTAAAGTTGTTCTAGTTGGTCCAAAGAAACGAGTCCTTAGAGGTACAAATAATAACAAAGGATCTGAAAAACAGAATAACCTTTGCGGTACTTAATGTCCAGGGGCCATAACAATGGCGTTCGCAGGGTGTGTGGCGCCCAGCGCCCCAGAAGGGGAGGGCCTGAGCCACAGCAGTCACATTTGTGGCCGGGCCCTCCTGTAAAAGCAATACTGGACTGGTGATCAATGCCGGGAAGGGTGTGGTGACAGCTCTGAGGCCTGGCGAACCCGACGTGCATCCCACCCGATATGTGTCCCAGCCAGACATGCGTCCGTCCCGACCCGCCAGACATGCGGCCATGCCCACCCTGCCAGACATGCTGTGTGTGTATATGTTGTATATGTGTTTATTATGCTGTACCAGGTTATTATATGTGCTGTAATGTCTGTATGTAGTGTATATATGCTGTAATAGTGTGTGTGGTGTGTGTGTTGTATATGCTGTGTATATTATGCTTGCATAGCTCCCACACCGTCCCGATTTGCCAGGAAAATCCCGTTTTATTACCTGCCCGTCTACGGGCGCTTCAGATGTCCCGGATTATCCCTCCAGGTTCCCGCATTGTCCCGGCTCTGTGTCCCGCATAGTAAATACTTTCAAAGCTGAACTAATAGTACAGAATGGCTTTTACCGACATTGGGCAGGGAATCCTTTGAGAGAGAGTGTCGGGTTAGCGGGAGAGCAGGGACCAGTCATCAGGTTCAGAGCAGCATCTGTCCATATATGGTCTCTATGGGTACATTCACCGCGGTATGCCCGCCGTGCGGGCCATACCGCCGTGTGCTGGAGAGGAGAGGAGGTGGTCCCCCTCCCTCCATAGGAATAGCGGCGCACCGCCGCACACACGCCAAAAGATAGAGAGCTCTATGTTTTGCGGAGTGCGGCCCGGATCGGTGCCACACATGTTTGCACCATATCTGCAACCTTGCCCCTATTGCCTCTATAGGGGACGTACATGCGGCCGCATGTACGTCCCGCAGGTGGCCATGTGAATGAGCCCCTAAGGCTTCTCCCACACAAGCTTTTTTAAATAAATAAATAAATTTTTGCCAGGTGAGATTCGAAATTGGACCCTCGTGTACTAGAGACAGGAGCCTTTACTAACTGAGCTCAGTGATACACATTAAGGATTTGGTAACTAAGAAGTGTTACTGCCACTGGACACTGTGACACAGACTTAATGCCCTTATATACATAGAGAGGGATCTCTCAGAGATATTGTAATTATTGAGATTATTATTTATATAATGTTGTTATTTCTTATTATGGCGACCGATTATTAGAATAATAAAAAATAAGAATAATCATCTCCATAATAAGAATAATGTTCAATAATACAATAATCTCTGAGGAAAAGAATCCCTCTCTCTATACACTCACAGGCACACTAGCACTGATGTATTAGGTACATCATGTATCGTAACGGGTTGGACCCCCTTTTGCCTTAAGACTGCCTCAATTCTTCGGGCATAGATTCAAGACAAGGTGACGGAAAGCATTCCTCCAGAGGATTTTGGTCCATGATTGGACATGAGGCATCACAGAGTTGTCCGCAGAGATTGTCGTGCTGCCACATCCATGATTCGCAATCTCCCGTTCCACCACATGCCAAAGATGCATGCTATTGGATTGAGATCTGGGATTGTGGAGGGCATTGAGTACAGTGAAACTCATTGTCCATGTTCAAGAACCCAGTCTGAGATGATTCCAGTTTATGGCATGGCCATTTCCTGCTGAAAGTAGCCATCAGATGTTGGGTATATTATGGTCATAAAGGGATGGAATGGTCAGCAAACATACTCAGGTAGGGATGTGGCAACGATGCTCAATTGGTACAGGGCGCCAAAGAGTGCAAGAAAAAAATTCCCCACACCAGACCCCACCACCACCAGCCTGAACCCATGATAAAGGCAGGATGGATCATGCTTTCATGTTTGTGACGCCAAATTCTGACCCATCCAATGTCACGCAGAAATCGAGACTCATCAGGACCAGGCAACGTTTTCCATCTTCTTCCAATCTGTTTCCGCAATCTGCCTCAAATTCGACGTTTACTTGCATCAGAGATCTCTTCTACTACCTTGGTTGTAGGGGTGGCGATTGAGCATGTGACTCTAAGCCGACAATCTGCCCATTCTCCTCTGACCGCTGGCATCAACAAGCCATGTTCCGCCCCACAGAACTGCCGCCACGGGATGTTTGTTCTTTTTCGACCATTCTCTTGTAACCCTTAGAGATGGGTTGTGCGTGAAATCCCAGTAGATAAGCAGTTTCTGAAATACTCAGACCAGCCTCTGCACCAACAACCATGCCAGTTCAAAGGCACTCAAAAATGACCGTTTCTTCCCCATAGCTGATGGTCGGTTATTGTGGAACTACAGAAAGATTGTCTGGTTGACCATGTTACTATGCCGACAATCGCACTGAGTTGCTCGTTACTCAGTGTGATGGATTGCTGATTAGTAAATTAAGTGTTAAACTACAGTTTTGCGGAAAGGCTGTACCTAATAAAGTGGCCGGGAGTGTAGATGCATGCATTAAATCGTGTACAGGTAACAGTAGGCAGTAGTAACATTCATTAGTTACCAAATTCTTGAACCAGATAGCCTGAATCATAGCTCAGTTAGTAGAGGATTGCTGTGTCATTTTGTTCATGGACACTGGAAGGTTCTAGGTTCACAATCCCAGTCAGGATAAAAAAAAAAATTTTTTATTGGAGATGATTTTTAGTTTTATGGTCATAAGTTGGGCTAAAATTGTGGGGCGTGGCACAGGCAGCGATGGGGGCTGGTTCGGTGACTTAGGGGGATCACGATACCGCGTGCCGCCATTGTATCATTTCCCTTTACAAAGTTGGGAGGATGTTTGCTTGATACTATGTGTGTGTATCTATGTGAGTATTGTGGATACTGTGAATGCTGTAGTGTGTGGGTGTATGCTGTGTTAGTATACTACTGTCAGTGATTGTGTGAATGCTGTATATGTTATGGATGCATGTGTATATATGGTTGTTCACTGTGAGTGTGTGGAGGCGTGGTACCTCGCTCAGAGAGGTTTGGTCCTGAAGAGGGACCGGTTCACCCCAAAGGTGCTGCAAGGATTGTGGATGCATTGTGTATAGCTGTTGTGTTGTATGGGATATACTGGGACTTGTGTACTATGCTGTTGTATGTTGCGTTATTACTGGTATGTGTTTGTGTTTGTGCTTATATACGGGTGCATGTGTAGATTGCTGTCTATGCCAGGGAAAACAGGGGTATCATAATTCCAGATTCCCCTGCCTCACAAACTCATTACATATGTAACTTATCAAAGCTGCTGTAGTGGATTCACAAAACGTTGTTACATTTGCGGAGACCTGTGAGACAGGTCCAGTGTCGTAGGGTAAATTTCACAAAGCGGTATGCGCCGTGCGGGGCATACGACTTGTGCGGGGGCGGGGAGCGGCCTTAGGAAAAGCGGCCACGGCCGCACACACGACAAAAGTAGGAGCATGCTCTATTTTTTGCGGGTTGGTGCGGGGGATCGGTGCCACAACATGTGTGGCACGCATCTTGCGCCGCGCCGCTGCCGCTATGGTGGGGCGTCTATTGGGGAACGTCCGCAGACGGCCATGTGAATGTGCCCTTAGTTGAGTGCAGTAACCTGCAGCAGCAAACAACTCTGAACAGCTGGAAAGCCTGTAATGCCATTAAAGAGAACCAGTATTAGTCCTGAGATACTATTAGGAAGTTTAAAATAAATGGCAAGATTGGGGAGCGAGAGGAAAGAGAAAGACTGTCTATACTAATTCATCAAGATAGATTTGGGAGTCCAGAAAGGATACCATGATGAAGAAAATTATTGAAGCAGTGTGAGCCATCAGTCCAGGATGCACCTCAGAAATATTCTGGAAATGAGAAAATAATCTGAATTTTACTCCAACTAATTATCTAAAGGGAACTTACAACAAAGAAAGTACACTCTGACCTTTACCATAAACTAATCAATATCTCTCAAGAAGTAGAGAATTTGCTCAAAACTTTTTGTTCAGAGCTGTTGTGCTCAAAGAAAGGCTTTTGTTTGCATCCAGAGAAGATGAAGTAAAGAAAGATTTGAGTCAGGTTTAATCCAGAAGAAGTTTCTCAATCCGTTTTACAGGTTTTTATAAGTGAAAACATCAAGTTCCAGGTGAAGCAGTATTTGGAAAATGCCCCACAATGATGCTGTCAGTCCTTAAATCAGAAAGAAGCAAAAGTAAAAGAAGAACTCTGCAAGCAAAATCACCAAGATGATGACTCCTACAACCGAAAAGTGGGTTGTACACAGGAGAAGTCAGAGAAACTGATCTTGTGCCCAACCAAGCACCAATCACACCATACCACATATTAGAGGACAGAAACAAACAACGGATTGGGAAGCTAGTAGTGAATGATCTTCGAGCAGAATTATGTGAAGTGAGAAAGAGTCTTAAGGCAGAAACCAGAACAGAGATTAGGAGAAAACGTCGGTCTTTCAACCAGACCACTCAGCTTATGAAGATTTGCATAAACTCCAATCAACCTTAAATGGCAACGGGTTGCTGGCGCGGGACAATCGTAACCTCAACCCAAAAGAGGCCCCAAACAATCACACAAACCATGCTATGTCTTTTGCAAGCTACTCAGAATGGAGAGAGGTACGCCTATATTATCCACAAGTGGTGGACGGCTTCCACAACTCCAAGCCAAGAAGAAACTACTCAGTCACCACTATTGTAGTGACAATTCTTAGGCTATGCTCCATCAGAAGAAAGCATGTCTAAAGATGAGCCTAAACTAATGACCTGGTTGGTATAAAATGCATGATCCCAGTGCACACTAGAGAGGATTTTCCTTTTAAAGCTCTGTGGGAACAGGAGCTCAAGTCTGTTATCCTGAATGAGAGTGAGGAGGCGACCTACCTCACACCAGACTCAGGTCAGTACAAGAACTGGTAGGGTCTGGCCCATTTAGTGGAAGAGCTGTAAATCATACTGTAATACCTTCTGGAGGGTTGAGTTACCCTTCAATTGTGTGCCAACGCCGAACAATTCTTGTGAACTGTCAGTACCCTTCCAGTGACCAGCAAGTTGCAGAAGAACTTATTATCGGTTATAATGTGATTGCTGAAGTGGTTCACCAAACAAGGTTCACCTCCTCTAGGGGACTCAGTGTCTACATCCTTTGCATTACCTAGAGGGAAGCAGGGAGAGTGGTGCAAGCTCTCAAGAAGGCTGAAACAACACCGTGTCAGTCCGAAAGGTTTAAAATAGGCCAACGCTCAGCTTCATCTGCTTATACAGCGAGGGGAGTGAAGTGTGGTGTCAGTGGTGCCAAGACCAAAGCCACAGAAGATGCTGTGTTGTCCTCAAGATCCTGCTCAGTACCTGAAGGTCATCACAGGTGAGACTGGGTAACATTCCTTATAGTGGTTTTGCCAAGTGACTGTGATCATGCATTCCACCAAGTATGAAGGACATTGGATCCTAGAACCTTATTAAGTTATTCAAGACTGTTTACCAGCCATTGTGAGACAATCCAATCACCACCTCAGAGTGCATCATCATCTCCAGAGTGAACACATGTCAACCAGAGAAAGACCACCTTCCTCAAGAGAACATTGGGATCCACCAGTTTCCTAGAGCATTTGAGAAGTAGAAACAACAGTGGGTGAGACAGAGGTTGAGAGAAGAATGTCATGCCTTTGCTAAAGATGACTTTGATGTTGGTTGTATTCCTTCACTGAAAATGAGTATCAACCTTAAGATAATACTCCAGCAGTGACTAAGGGTATATAGGAGTACCAAAACCCCTACACAAAGAGGGTAAGAAACACTTACAAGACCTTATCAACAAAGGATGGGTCCAGAAGTCAAATCATCTTATTCCTCTCCCTTCGTGGGTGTTGGGAAGAAGGATGGAACTCTTAGACTTTGCTGTGACTACACAGATTTAAATTCAAAGACTATACCAGATTATCATCCTCAACCGAGGATAAAAGATATGCTAGATAGGCTGTCCAGAAGCACTTGGTTCTGTCGCTAGACCAAGATGAGGCTTCTCATCAAGGCTTTATTGAAGAAGCCAGTAGACTTTTGACTGCCTCATTACTCCTGGGTCTCTATGAGTGGAGATTTGTATTCCCTTTGGAGTCAGCAATGCACCGCCGAGTTTCAAAGAAGCATGGAAGCCTGTATGGAAGGGTTGAGAGATGATATCTGCAACCAACTTGGTTGATAACCTCGTCCACATAAGACCTTCGCTGATCTGTAGAACATATAAAAATGTCTACAATGTTATCAACAACATGGGGGAAGGTGACACCCAAGAAATTGTGAACTCTTCAAAAGAAAGGTAGATACCTTAGAAAGATTGTATCTGGAGAAGGTATACAATGGATCCAAAGAAAATTGCTCAGTGAAAGCATTGAAGGACAAAAACCACCATCTACAGTAGGAGAACTAAGAAAGATCTAGGTTTCCTTTCCTACTACAGAACTTAATTAAGAACTTTTCAAAGAGATGCATCTCTTTTATAGCTCTCCTGTCAGGAAAACTCTACCTCAAGTACTTTGAGACCAGAGGACAAGAAGAAGAAGAAGAAACAAGCAGAGCTAAAAACAAGGAAGAATATCTGCTTCTGCCCAACAAGTGGGTAAAAAAAGGAGTATAAAAAAAACCTCTGAACCGGAGCTCCCAATGATTCCAATACGGCTGTTGTTCAAAATTCCTTAAAGATCTTCAATTATATTCTACCGATGAGGAAAGTTTTGCAACAAGATAGGTCACTATTCAGAACGTCCTTAAGGTGCCGTTTTCTCCTTAAATCACTCAACAGTGTGGTAGCAAAAACTAAAGAGAAAGTAGGCACCAAATCGCTAGTACGTCTTAAAACCTTGGATTTATTCTTAAAAGTTTATCACAAGAGTATGTTTAAAATGCGCATAAAACAGTATACAAAACGGGACGCCAGCTCCACCGCTCGCCCGACTCTAGGTTCGCCGTTCTCAGCTTCTTCCGGGGCTTGTGCTGACGTCCAATATCAGTTCCGTATTTAAAACTTAATGACATAGTACATTATACAAAACTTACATGTGAACAGTACAACATGGATAAACAAAAGTTTCCAATTACATATTACACAAACTTATATGTGAACAGTACATACTTAATACAGTCTCTGATCCCATTTTCACATTCTTTTTAACAATTCGTTTTTTTATTATTTTCAATAAATTACAATACAAACGTACATGTACCACTTTTCACATTTCTGTGAAATTGTTTCGCTTTATTTCTGACACTTGTGTACTACTATGAAATAAAGAAGCATTTATCTAAAAAAAAAAAAAAAAAAAAATTATATATATATACTAAACATAATAAGCAGAAGATTTATAAACCTTGTTCATTCACCATGTCGAGTAATTTGTTCACACTGTGTGACAGGAGGAGTGCAGCCTCTATATCTCTACACACACCTACCTTTCCTCATGCAGTATCCACCTCTCTTACTATGCCTATATTCTCCCACATAACTTTTTGACAAAAAATAAAAAAAAAAAAAAACAAAACATGTTCCGATGGACTTATAGTTTGTTAGAGGGGCTCTTCCCTAACTCTGACTTAATACAGATCAAGCGTCTTTCAACTACACATTGGTCTTCATTTGATAGTGTATGTGCGTGTGAACTGCAACCAAAAATCTCCAATCCCATTGTATTCGATATTCAACGATTCAAATGATGGAGGGGAGATATGCTAGGAGTGCATGTCAACTACAACAAAAGTCTCTAATACTTTTTTGGTGTGAAAGTGACTGAATATGAATGTGAACGGGTGTGTATATGCATTACATTTTTTTTTTTAATTTAATCCTACCTATCTAGCTATAGATCTATTAGTGTCATGTGACTGCAAGTGTTTGCACTATATATATAGTTACAAATTAGTCAACTGTAATTACTGTGTTTAAATAATCTAACGCTCTTTGAGAAAACATTTCAATTCAAAAATCGATGTTGAGGCCACCTGGTGTGAGAGTGCCCAACTTGTGTATCCAAAAGCCTTCTTTTTACTAAGTTTAACATCCACCCGTTCACCTCGCCAATGTGTCTTAATTTTTTCTAGCACTGAAAAAAAAAATAAATTAGGATTGGAATTATGGAACTTCTTGAAATGTGCCGATACGCTATAAGTAAGGATCCCCTTTCTGATATTCCTACAATGCTCCGCCACCTAGTTTTAGCTTTACGTCCAGTTCTCCCAACATAACCTAATCCACAGGGGCATAACAGAATGTAGATGACATTTGTTGTATTGCAGTTCGTCTCTCTTTTAAGTAATTTTATGCCCGTTCACCTGTTTTATTAACCTATCAAGTGGATTCATTAATCTACAAAAGACAAGATGGAAAACTAAGAGTTATTGATTATGGGTCAAGAACCTTAACACCAGCTGAGAAAAACTACCATTTACATTCTGGGAAGTTAGAATTCCTAGCTATGAAGTGGGCCATCTGTGAAAGATTCAGAGACTGTCTGATAGAGACTGATACTACAGTCCAGAATTTGTGGTCTCACAGACAACAATCCTTTGACTTACATCTGTAACCACAGCAAAACTAAATGCAACTGGTTCAAAGATGGGTTGCAGAAACTAGCAGACTTTAATTTCAGTATTAAATATCGTCAAGGCAGTCAACACAGATGCAGACGTCTTGTCAGAAATAACCACTTGAACCAGACTAATGCAACCATGGTCAGAAGAAGTGGGAATGGAAGACATTGTGAGTACTGTTCAAGCCATTCAAATAAAACAAGAGGAATACATGCCCATCTGTCCACCTCTTGCCATGGAAATAACTGTAAAGGATCAGGAATTGGACTGCATACAGCCCCCTATGACTGCATACAGCCCCCTATGACTGCATACAGCCCCCCTATGACTGCATACAGCCCCCCTATGACTACATACAGCCCCCCTATGACTGCATACAGCCCCCTATGACTGCATACAGCCCCCCCATGACTGCATACAGCCCCCCCATGACTGCATACAGCCCCCCCATGACTGCATACAGCCCCCCCATGAATGCATACAGCCCCCCTATGACTGCATACAGCCCCTGTATGACTGCATACAGGCCCCCCATGACTACATACAGCCCCATGACGCATATACACCCCCCCATGACTGCATACAGCCCCCCCATGACTGCATACAGCCCCCATGACTGCAATACAGCCCCCCATGACTGCATACAGCCCCCCAGCCCCCCTATGACTGCATACAGCCCCCCTATGACTGCATACAGCCCTCTATAATAAATAACTACATATAGTCCTAGGTATAAATAATAAAATTGTTCTCTCACCTTCCATCGTTCCCCCGATGCGCGACGTCCTCATCCTCCCTCGCGGTGCCAGGGTGAATGTAAACAAAGATGGCGACGCCCTGCTACAGGCGCCGTGACGTGTCGTGGCGCCGTGACGTCAGACGCTGCCACGTCACACTCTGCGCCGCAGCACGCAGGACGCCGCCATCTTTCCACAAGTACGATCGTCAATGGCAGAGCAGGGAACTTATTGTTCCCTCGCTCTGCCATAGACTAAAGTAAAGACAGCCAAATTGGGGCCAAATAGACTGTTGGCGATGCGACCACCCGAATCACCTGCATTTGGTGGGGGCACCGGGGCGCGAGCTCCCCTTATGATCCGGCTCTGCTGGTAAACTTCGGTCTTACTGGGAGGACAAAACTTATGTAGTTGTTAGAAGAAGGAGTGAAGACAGTCCTGTATATGAAGTGAAACAGGAAACAACAATAAAACAAGAATCCTACACCGAAACTTGTTAATCAACCTAAACCTTCTAAACCTTCAAGAAGACCTCAACTTGAAGAACCACTTGAAGAACCTGAAAAAAATTACTTAGACAGCTCAGATGAAGAAGATAACACTTACATCTTGAGAATGCCTACTAGGAGCAGTAATCCTCAACACAGAAATACATTAAAACCTGAAACCTCAGAGTTGACACCACAAACATCTTGTGAAGAAACTCCTGAAAGTACAGAAAGAGTACCAGAGCCAACTACAGTTGAAGATGTATCCAATACCTGAGACTGTAACCATATCTTCTACAAGAGAAAGAAGAAGACCTCTTACTTTAACCTATGACACATTGGGTGAACCAAGTGCCGTTCCAAGAACTGTTCAATTAAGACAAGTTTTATTACCCGTTACCCAGGAATTACAACCTGAGTGATACCTTTTGTGCCATTTGTTTTTCCGAACCTGTCTGAACACTGATTTTTGAGCCCTTTCTCTCAAATTTTTTTTGATGGACTAAGGACATACAAATGTTCTATTACTTTAGTTAGTGTTCGCTTAGGTTTCAAGCTTCAAGGAACAACAGAGCAACCCAACAAGATCTCAAGAAACTGTTTATATATATTCATGCAATGTTTAATTCATCTTTAACATTCTTTTATTCCTTTAAGCAGGAAATTCTTCGAGAAAGTTAGAATTTATATAATTGGATGTTATTTTTTTTTGCTGTTATGATAGGTAACCTTTTTAAACCTACATCTATTAATATCTCAGGTCATCACCTCCCTTGTCACCCCACAAAAAGGACAGGTCAAGCAATACACATCTACCAAGGTGGAAACCTGGTTCACATACCTTAAACCAGTTTACCAACTGGACCACTGGGAGTATAGATGTCCACTACCCAGAGGAAATCTTACCACGGGTAACAACCCTATACCAGGAACAAAACTGGGAGGACTAGTTCCAACCAATCCTGTCTTCACCAGTGTAACTCGCTGATGTCGAGGACAACCTTAAATTCAGAGGGGAAGAGTGTAGCCCAGTGAAAACAGGGGTATCATCATCTCTAGATCCCTGCCTCACAAACATAGCTAAACTGTGCAAATACACATATGTATCACACTACAACACAGCAACTTTAGAGTTAACTTAGCAGAGCTGCTGTAGTGACATCACACAAACTTGTTACATTTGCAGAGACCTGTGTAGACCAGGTCCAGTGTCTTAGCTGTAGTGCAGAAACCTGCAGCAGCAAACACCTCCGCAAAAGCTGGAAAGATGGAGATAGCACATTAGAAATAGCTGGAAACACAAGACTTTTCTGTATAGGACAGAGAGAGAATACATCTAAGCTGTAGAACAGTGGTTCTCAACCTGTGGGTCGCGACCCCGACGGGGGTCGAACAACCAAAACACATTTTATTGCAGTTTTTGGCACAAATACAATATTATTGTAAATGGCTTGGGGTCACCGCAACATGAGGAACTGTATTGCGGCATCACAGCATTAGAAAGGTTGAGAACCACTGCTGTAGAAGCTCCTCTACCAGAGGGTCCACTGGAGCACAGAGACCCCTCAGCCTCCATACATCAGGTACTAAAGTCACTGCCCCAGCTCCTAGAATTTGTCCTGGAATATTATTACTGTGGTTGCTGTCTGAATTCATATAAACCGTTCAAAGAGACTGTGGAATATGTGATAACCCGTAACTACACACCCTCAGAATCCTAAAAGAACTCACCCTCTGCTAGCCGATCGTGGTCTGGCGTGTGTTGCTGATACATATGTGTGTGTCTATGCTGTATATACTGGATTCATGTGTACATATGCTGTATATGTGTGTATGCTGTATATACTGGATTCATGTGTATATATGCTGGATGTGTATGTATGCTGTATATATTGTGACAAGGCACAAGGTATCATGGTTGAGGGCCGATATGTGTCACCAAGGTGCCTGGCCTCAGTGAACTAAGCCGCTAATCTTTGTCAGTAACCTTAGGTTTCTGACCTTTATTTAAAAGTAGTATAGCTGCTTGCTTCAGCTGATCCGGGACGGCTTTTACAGGAGTAGTCTGAGAGCTGGGTGGGATGACTATTCCCATATATCAGTGATTGCGAACCTTTTGGAGACAGAGTGCCCAAACTACAACCAAAATCCACTTATTTACCATGAAATGCCAACATAGCATTTTTAGCAGTAATTTATTGTTACCTGTTCTTTCCCATCTTTCAATTGCCCCCTGAGGCCACCAATACAGTTGAAAGGAGGGCAAATTCAGACACGCGTTAGCTTCTCTTCAGGGTCTCTCTGTAGAGGAAGAATGGTGGGTTCAGCAGGAGGACCTCCAAAGATAATGCAAACAGACAATGAAATGTTGCTTTAAAATAGCACTGAGAGCAGCAACTCTTAAGTTGCCTGGGATTGCAGTTGGATTTTGTCCTATTTGGTGAACTCTGTCCTGGGGTAATGGTCTGAGTGCCCACAGAAATGGCTCTGAGTGCCACCTCTGGCACCCGTGCCATAGGTTCGCCACCACTGCCACATATGAAGGCCAGGTGTTACCTTCCATTTATTAGCCTGGAGATGTAGCAGGGCCGAGAGTGTGTGACTCCAAGCCTGAAGTGTTGGTCTGGTGTCTTTTTCCTGCTGTTGTCTCAGGACTGTGTCAGAGACGCTGAAGGACTCTGCTGAACTTTACAGACTGTATGGTAAGGATAACCTGTCTTATGTTAATACCTTTTGCCTGAAGAAAAGTCAACTTTATGTTATGCTTTCATTTTGCACCCCGCTGAAGAAAGCTGTTTATTTCCATTAGTGCTGTATATCGGTGTGTATGTTGTATATGCTGGATATGTATATATGTGCTGTATATAGGTGTGTATGTTGTATATATTGGACGTGTGTGTATATATGCTGTATATGTATGTATGTTGTATATACGTTGTAAATTTTATGTGTATATAAATGTATGAATGTGTAGACACATGCATGAGTGTAAAATGATTGTGATTGTATTACAAATGACCATTTCCAGTTCTTAACAACCTGTAAAATGTTTTCAAACTCTGCTGTGCATAATAATTTGTACATTTTGAGCTTTTGTATTTTAAAGAATATACTGTTATCATTGGGAGATTTGTTTATTGGTACCCTGACTTATGGGTAATCCTGGGCCATCTTAACCCATTTAGCTGGAAAAGAGGGCCAAATCTTGTCCAGAGCTACGCTACACACCGTCCATTTAGTTGATCTATACTACAACACACCTTTCTAAATTGGGCATCCCAAACACCCCGAATATGTGACATAAATGAAAATCTCTCTGTCTGTCTGTCTGTCTCTTTCTCTGTTTCTACCTCACTCTCCCTGTCTCAGGTTCTCTTTCTTATCTCACACATAAGCGTCTTATACTCATTGCCTATAGTAATCAAGGCTAAGAGCTCATATTAATGACTTGTGGCAAAATAGAAGCTGAGCTGTGATTGTTTGGTAACTGCCACAGCAGCAGCAGACAATGGCTTCTGTATATGGTGGTCAATAAGTGTATTTTGTGAAGTGCAGGTGGAAATTTCGATTCAACCACTAGTCTATAAAGTTCCCCCCATGACTTACAGCGCCCCCCATGACTGCATACAGCCCCCTATGAATACATACAGCCCCCCATGAATCATACAGCCCCCTATGACTGCATACAGCCCCTCTATGAATGCATACAGCCCCCCTATGACTGCATACAGCCCCCCTATGACTGCATACAGCCCCTCTATGACTGCATACAGCCCCTCTATGACTGCATACAGCCCCCCCATGACTGCATACAGCCTCTCTATGACTGCATACAGCCCCCCTATGACTGCATACAGCCCCACTATGACTGCATACAGCCCCACTATGACTGCATACAGCCCCCCTATGACTGCATACAGCCCCCCATGACTGCATACAGCCCCCCTATTACTGCATACAGCCCCCATGACTGCATACAGCCCCCTGACTGCATACAGCCCCCCCCATACAGCCCCCCTATATGACTGCATACGCCCCCCATGAATGCTACAGCCCCCCTATGACTGCATACAACAGCCCCCCCATAACTGCATCAGCCCCCCATGACGCATACAGCCCCCCCATGACTGCATACAGCCCCCCCAGACTGCATACACCCCCCCATACTGCATACAGCCCTCTTTAAATAACTATATCATAGAGTCCCTAGTATAAATAATAAAATTGTTCTCTCACCTTCCATCGTTCCCCCGATGCGCGACGTCCTCATCCTCCCTCGCAGTGCCAGGGTGGAGTTGTGACTCAGGGAACTTTATAGACTAGTGGTTGAATCGAAATTTCCACCTGCACTTCACAAAATACACTTATTGACCACCATATACAGAAGCCATTGTCTGCTGCTGCTGTGGCAGTTACCAAACAATCACAGCTCAGCTTCTATTTTGCCACAAGTCATTAATATGAGCTCTTAGCCTTGATTACTATAGGCAATGAGTATAAGACGCTTATGTGTGAGATAAGAAAGAGAAACTGAGACAGGGAGAGCGAGGTAGAAACAGAGAAAGAGAGACAGACAGACAGAGAGATTTTCATTTATGTCACATATTCGGGGTGTTTGGGATGCCCAGTTTAGAAAGGTGTGTGAAAGGGAGTGGTTGTGCAAAATTTGGTGATTTCTTAAAGGGGTTTTCACAAGAAAGAAAATTCTAAAATTTCAATCCCCTAGTGATGTTAACACAATAAAGATTGTTTTTAAAATTTTACTTCACAAATTTACTCAGTAGTATTGCTGTTTTAGCTCCTATCACTCAGTGATGGTCAGTGTAAAATTCCAGAGTGCGAGTGGGGACTCTCTAAGCAGACACGTTATGATCCATCTGTGAGCTGACAATGTGGTTAGATTATCAGGCTACTGGGTTATATGCACTTTCATTTACCTTCTGAACATTGTACTAGTATCCGACACATAAAAACAGAGATGAGACAGATCAGAGATGATGAGATGCCCATTACACACTGTCAGCTCTGCTACATATCTGTTCTCACAGATATGTGCCTGCCTCCCCTTTTCCTGGATAACGTATCTGCCCGTAGCTTGCAGCTTCTCTCTCCTAACAATGTGCTGTTAACTGGCAGGAAGTCAGTGTCTTTCAGTGTGAGCTCCATCCTGAAATGCAGAGGGGCAGGGCGCAGAGAGAGAGAGAGAGAGAAACTGTGCTCCAATCATCACACAGAATCCATGATGGCAGCCACCCAACCCTAAGTCAGAAGTTACAGGGTCGTGTCTAGGGGCAACTGATATTGTGTCCACCAGGACTGATAGAGGTAGTGAAATACAGTATTTTTGTTAATAAATCCTGAGTATATTTAATTCGTATATTTAATATTTCTTCGTGGGAATACCCCTTTAAGTGGATATACAGATAAACTCACCTTTATATAATATATATATTTACACACTTTGTATATATTTACAGTACAGACCAAAGGTTTGGACACACCTTCTCATTAAAAGAGTTTTCTGTATTTTCACGACTATAAAAATTGTAGATTCCCACTAATGGCATCAAAATAATGAATTAACACATGTGTAATTATATACTTAAAAAAGTGTGTAACAACTGAAAATATGTAGCCACCTTTTGCTTTCATTATTGCTTTGCATACTCTTGAGGAGCTAAGACATATCTTCAAAAAATACTGGGTCTTACAGTCAACTGGCCTGGACCTAAAAGATATAATCCCTGCAAGACCAGCGATCACATATCGCAGAGGTAGAAATATCCGAGATAGAATTATTAGGAGCCACTTTACTCCTCCAACGGTACATGATACCTGGCTCACTAATAGACAAGTGGGTACTTTCAAATGCGGGACATGTAAAGCCTGTAAGTGGGTAAGGAGATGTTCCACTTCTCAAGATACCAACTCGGGAAGGCTCTATAGAGCACGTGATTTGTCGTGCCCCTCAAGTAGTATACCTATGCACCTGTGTTTGCAGGTTAAGATATGTAGGGAAAACTATAAGAGAATTCAGAACCCGTATTCTGGAATATGTGGGGGATATCCTCAATACACGCAATAAGCCACTTGCAAGACATGTCACTGAAGCCCATAAGGGGAGCAGTAGATGTATTGATTTTCTGGTACTGGAGGTGGTGCCAACTTTTATACGCAGAGGAGACTGTGATAAGAAATTATTACAAAAAGAAACGGAATGGATTTACCACCTAAAAACTGTATCACCTTTAGGCCTCAATGAACAATTGACCTATACTGCATTCATTTAGCCACAACATTGTTATCCCTTTAATTTCCTTTTTTTGGGGGAAATGAAGAATTAATCACTTAAGGCACCTTAAAGGTCAGGTGCTTCTTCCCCTGAATGTTGACTATTTTTTAAATTGCTCTATTTTAAGATATTAAGATATATTGATAAATTTTTGTTCTGTCCGATTGAAATACCCCATTGTCTGACCTGGTGCTTGTGACGAATCCTCCATAGTCCACCTCAAGTCCTGGGAGTACCGGGAGACACAATTCAGTCCCTGGGAAAGGCGACTGCTAAAGGTGAAGTCAGGTGTTCTCTGGATTGGTTCTGTCCCAATCACATTTTGGTTATTTGAGGGTATCAAATTAAATTAAACGAAAGAATATCTACAGAAGGATCCTATAACGACATATTTGTTAAATGGATGACTCTGTCACCCTGGAATATATAATCCCGTTAACGACAACGTAATTTAGATTTAATACCTGTAAGACGACGGGTGCGCATTACGGTGACAGGATCGTAGATCAGCTCCTGGCCCTGTGCGCCCTTTGTTAGAAAATGGCGCGTGCGCACAATACCTACTCAGAATGTGCACCTGAGTTCTTCATTCTGGCGCACGCGCCGTAGTACATGCGCCTAAAATCTCTTTTTTGGCGCATGCGCCATCAATATCCTATACCCGGAAGTTGTTACTTTTTATGGGTCAACTCGCGCTGTACCGGACTGGCGCAGGCGCAGTGATCTTTTGAGGACGCCAGCATGTTGCATAAAAGCACCTTAGGTGATAGGAAAGGTACATCCATATCTATGCCGTCTGGGCGTCATGAGGGTCCTCGTACACTCAAGCTTAGTACCCCTACTTTTGCTGTACATACATCTACTGTTACGGCTAATTGGCTTATTGTTTATTCACTTTTTGTATGGTACTCTTGTGGATATCATGGATATGTGCACTAATTTACATGGCTCAGTGCGAGACGTTGTGAAAGACTTGGGCAAGTGCAATATCTCCATTGATTGGTTATTTTCCCCTGCATGAATTGGGGAAATTGTGCACTTTTATACCCCTATGAATTACATCTATATATCTACTGACATTAGTCATGAATGAACTGTTTACAATGACTACCATGATATAATAATTGTGCATTTCCGTGCATGGGGCCATTAGCTGAAGGATATATGCACTAACACATGGTTCACCATGAGTTACCCGTGAACTGTTTGGGCAAGTGCAATATATTTGTGTGTATGTTTGTGGATTATGTCCAGTTTATGAATTGGGGAAAATGTTCATATCCATGCTCCTATGAGTTATATTCACACGTACATTGGCACGGATTATAAACTCTTTATGTACATTACAATAGGCCTTGTCACTATGATGGAATATCGCAACTGAGTGTGTATTTGGGCAAGTGCAATATATATATATATATATATATACCGGTTCTAGTATTGAAGGCTATCTAGAGGACACCGCATGGGACTTATGCCCGTACATATATTTATCAAATAGATAAATCTTTCACATTATAGGTATCTTGGTTTAATGCAAATGTGAAAGATGTACATTGCATGAGACGATCAGGAACTCATAAGACTGTAGCTTAATCAACTTGGCGTCTTTGAGTATATATATATATATATATACACCATATGTGACTATTTGGACGTTTAATCTATTATAATTATCTTGAATTTATCATTTATCCTGTGTACACTATCAGGATTATCAATCATTTCTGTGAGGACACGTTTTTTGGTTTAATCTCCCCACAGTAAGACCCCTGAGGAGCCGCTTTATGAGAACGGCGAAACGCATAGGGTTAAGTTGGTCCATGAGTTTATGTATCTTATCGTGGTAATAATACCATAAGATACCTAAAATAGTGTATTGGAGCATCTCACGTCCTGGTACAGAGACCTTTCCATACAAAAAGAAAACAGGCACCAGGACTTAGTTAGTTTTTATATATATATATTGGTTGTCTATTTTGAGACAGTCTGTCTCCTTTTTTTTTAAAGGGATCTAATAAAATTTATCTTTTAGATGTTTCTATTTCTCTGTGACTTTATGCATACTCTTGGCATTCTCTTGATGAGCTTCAAGAGGTAGTCACCAGAGAAGGGTTTCACATCACAAGTGTGCCCTGTCAGGGGGTTTAATAAGTGGGATTTCTTGCCTTATAAATGGGGTTGGGACCATCAGTTGTCTTGCGCAAAAGTCAGGTGAAGACACAGCTTATAGTCCTACTGAATAGACAGTGAAGGTGAGTCAGTCCGAAAAATTGGGAAAACTTTGAAAGTGTCTCCAAGTGCAGTTGCAAAAAGCGCTGCAAAGAAATTGGCTCATATGAGGACCACCCCAGGAAAGGAAGACCAAGAGTCACCTCTGCTGCGGAGGTTAAGTCACCAGCCTCAGAAATTGCAGGTTAACAGCAGCTCAGATTAGAGATCAGGTCAATGCAACACAGAGTTCTAGCAGCAGACACATCTCTACAACAACTGTTAAGAGGAGGCTGTGTGCAGTATCCTTCATGGTAAAATAGCTGCTAGGAAACCACTGCTAAGGACAGGCAACAAGCAGAAGAAACTTGTTTGGGCTAAAGAACACAAGGAATGGACATTAGACTTGTGGAAATCAGTGCTTTGGTCTGATGAGTCCATATTTAAGATCTTTTGTTCCAACCACATGTGGTGCAGAAAAGGTGAACAAATGGACTCTACATGCCTGGTGAAGCATGGAGGAGGAGGTGTGATGGTGTTGGGGTGCTTTGCTGATGACAACGTTAAGGATTTACTGAATCAGAATGGTTATCAAAGCATCTTGCGGCAACATGCTTTTCAATCCATTTTGCATTTAGTTGGGCCATCGTTTATTTTTCAACAGGACGATGACCCCAAAGACACCTCCAGGCTGTGTAAGGGCAATTTGACCAAGAAGGAGAGTGATGGAGTGCTACGCCAGATGACCTGGCCTCCACATTCACCAGAAAATGAACCCAGTCGCGATGGTTTGGGGTGAGCTGGAGTGAAGGCAAAATAGCCAACAAGTACTAAGCGTCTCTGGGAACTCCTTCAAGACTATTGGAAGGCGACTACCTCTTGAAGCTCATCAAGAGAATGCCAAGAGTGTGCAAAGCAGTAATCAAAGCAAAAGGTGGCTACTTTGAAGAACCCAGAATATAAGACATATTTTCAGTTGTTTCACACTTTTTTGGTAAGTATATAATTCCACATTTGTTAATTCATAGTTTTGATGCCTTCAGTGTGAGTCTACAATTTGTAGAGTCATGAAAATGCTGAAAACTCTTTGAATGAGAAGGTGTGTCCAAACTTTTGGTCTGTGCTAATACATAGTGGGGAATGGCTCTGGTAGACGCTTGGTAGTAGTGCAGTAAGTAGTACACATGCAAGTTATAGTCCAGATCAAGTGTTTTATTCACATTCTGTCAGCCGCAGCATAGGCATAAACAAAATCATATTCTACTCATGAATACTGTCTTATACAATAACAGGTCCCGCTCTTGGTCAGCAGTTTATTAGGTTACCTTTGCTATATGAACACAGACCAGCATTCAGTTCTCCAGGTAGTGCCTCACCTACTGCTTCTGGCCTGGTCTAAATCAGGCTCTAACAAGTCCTATGACCTGCACCTGTGGGCTATACAAAAACCCAGGACTGAAGCCCAGATGGAGTAGGGTCCTACTACCAGCCTACCCCTACTTCATAATAAGCAGACCCAGTATAGGCAAATTAGACTTTTTTCTGCTTACCGCATGTCTTAGGCTACTCCAGACAAATCCAGGGCTTTTACCATGCACCTTTCATCTGCCTGCCAGTATTACCAAACAAAACAACTCTCACTTTCTCACTAGTTTCAGGGTATTTTTATTAAATATAGGTGTGTATATATACATAATTCCTTTTCTTATTCAAGTATATAGTGACATGGATTAAATGGAAAAGGAAGCAGTGTCAGGGCTTTTCCTGGGTGACACATTGCATCTATAGCGGAATCCTGCTGTGCTGGGGATCAGTAAGTGTAGGGACTATTTGAACACAGCAGGTGGAAGGAGACTCTGAAGGCAGTGATGTAGCAATCACGTGAGGCCAATGAGTTGTGGAATAACTTCTTCTGTCAGTGCTACATAGCTTTTTAAAATATATATATATATTTTTTTAAACTTTGTTTATTGATTTTATATTTTACATTGCAAATATAAGTACACCAATGAGCATTCAAATATCAATGATAATTCAGTTAACAAAAGAGAGCATTTTGCTCCAGAAGTTTCCTTCGATGGAGGGAAAAAGGGGGGGGTATGGGTTGGGACTAGGTATTGGGTTGGTTCTGGGGAGGGAGGGGAGAAAGGGAGGGTTGATGGGTGTATATCTTATCTATATACAAATGAGTATTTATTATGTTTTTCAAACATTTGAGTTTAAAATATTTGAACCGCCTTGAGAGCTTTTTGAAGTAATTTTTTTGTGGAAAACTCCTTTTAAAGTATATGTATATGGACATTTTCAGCATCAGAGTTCGTATTAACGCCTCAACAAGCGTCACCAACGCACAAGCAGTTTTATACTTTAACCTCTTAAGGATGCAGGGTTTTTTTGCTCTCCACCTTCAAAAATCCATTTTTTTTTAGTTTACAGAGCTGTGTTTCTGTGTAACAAATTTAACTGCCCAGTAACATTATTAATTATTCTATCCCATGTACTGGGAAGCTGGAAAAAAATCCAAATGTGGTGAAATTGGCAAAAAAATTTGTGTCACTTTCTTGTGGGCTCAGTTTTTACAACTTTCACTGTGTGCTCCAAATAACACCTCTGCTTTATTCTCTAGTTCGGTACGATCATGGTAATGCCAAATTTATATAGGTTTTATTGTTTTTTAATACATTTTCAAAAATGTGTACCTCCTTGAGAGCTTTTTTTTTCACCATCTTCTGACTCCAATATTTTTTTATACTATGGTGTACAGTGGTGTATGGTGTACATTTTTTAGTATTTTAAATTTGTTTTTTAACTAAATTTTAGACCCTTTAGTGTACATTAACCCTATATGGTCTGAACGTAATGCAGTATATGGCATTTTTACACAGTATTTTTGCACAGTGCGAAACTGCAGAAACGAGACAGCCTCGGGTCTGACGAAGATGCAGGAACCTCACCCCGTCCCCGTGAGCCCTCTTCATACAGCCCCTGCATCTCTGTGCCATACATGAACGGCATAGAGCGTGAAGGAGCTAAAAACAGTTTCTGCTGGACGAGCAGTACTGTATGAGTAAATGAGCTGCCTCATCATCATCAGACTCTGATTGTACAGAGTAAAGGCAGAGCAGCCTGCCTCCCCACGTGTACAGAGCTCCATGGAAGATGGGAGGACTCGGAGCCCTTCCCATGTGGCATATGGTAACACTACCACTGAGGGGTGAGGGGGTATGCTCTTCCTGCATGGGTCACTGGCTCTTCAGTACTTAGTAACCTGTGTTCCATCTTAAAAAAGGTTACACAACAGACAGATGGTGTCAGGTTTGCAGGGGAGTTCTGGGGCTTCTGGTGGTGCCAGCAGCGTTCTCCGATCTCTGGTGCGTCTCTGCGCAAACTGCACCTCTCCTCCACTACCAGTGGTCTCTGGTGTGCACTCCGGGCAGCGGCTGCTAAGACCTCGTGCTGTTTAGGGGTTGTGTTCGGGACTGCTGGGAGTTATTTACCTCTGCATGGTTCCTGCTATTGTGCTTGGTTATTCTGCACCATGAGGGGTTAATGCCCAGAAGTTGTCCAGCTCCTATCAGGTTCTGGAGGTGGGGTTCTGGCTGCATAAATTGCAGCTTCACTAGTCACCTGTGCTAGTGTTTGAAATCCCTTTCATTGCTTGCTCCTTGCTATAGGTTTGACTATTTCGAGTCTTCAAGTAGTCGCCCCACGGTTTAGCGTGGGGGGGCTATAGGAAGGGACAGAGGTTGGGGAAAGCTCAGGGCACACTATCCCCTGTCTTCTGTGTTACCCAACCCTAACAGATGGTTAGAGAAAGCTGACATAAGAAACGGGTCTAAAGTTAACCCACTCTCTCTGATTGTTTTAGCCCCAGCTCTTGCTAATCCTTTGCTTTCTTTCACTACCTTCAAAGTAAGGGCAACTTTAGATAATCCTCAAGATGTAGTATCATGTCTAGTGATGAGAGGGTAGGTGGAAATTTCATGGCAAAAATTCAGCTCCGGACCCAGACTTTGGGCTTAATTTTGACCCCCAACACGAACTCCATTGAAGTCAATTGGGACACAGATTTTAATACCCCCAAAAATGACTGTAAAAAGGGGCTAGTAAGCGCTAGAGGGCTGCCCTCCCCACAATAGGCTAGGAAAAGTACATAAAATAATAGCTTAAAAAAAAAGTAAAGATAGAAATAAACAAAATTACAGTTATAATAATAATAAAATACTCTTAAAGTGTTGTCCGACTCTTAAAAAATTAGCGGCTGGGGTGGTAGGTTTTAAAAAAAGATAGCTGTACTCACCTCCTCTGTTACTTCCTGGGTCCTGTGCAGCTATCTCGCTGGTCCATGCCCCTGTTTGTTTACAGGGGCACAGAAGCTCTGATGAGTTCTGCTTCCGGCCGAGAGTGGTGGTTGGTCACACCCATCCGCCATCATATCTCAGCACAGGATACAGCAGTGTTTGTTTACACGGACCACCAAGACGGTGGAGGAGGTAAGTACACCTTTTTTTTCCCACTTATTTCCCAAGCCCGCCTGCTGGTTTTTTAAGAGTTGGATGACCCCTTAAATGTCAATGTGCTAGAAGACAGTATGAGTAGTAATGAGTGGACCCAACCAGCACGGTTTGTGGGACAGGAGGCAGCTAGAATGTACTGTGTGTGTACTCCCAGAATGGAGAGGCTAACTAAGACAAAGTTAAAGGGGTATTCCCATGAAGACAAGATTCATAGATATACTCAGGATAACAAAATAACACGTTCTCTAATTCAAAGTTCTTAAAATACAGCATTTCTCAGTCATAATTCCAACCTGTCTCTATTAGTACCATGATAATCTAAGCACATTGGCAGCACACAGTATCTCATAGCACAGAGGAATCATGAAGTGTCAGCTCAGCTAGTGCTCACCCACACTCTTACAACTGGAATCTTACACTGAGCATACACTGACACACTGACCATCAGGACTAAAAACAGCTACAAAACTGACTAAAATTGCAACGTAATGAATTATAATGACCTGTATTGTTAGAGAACTTTATCCAGAAATTCCAGTAATTTCCAGAAATTCAGGGGCGCACTACCCATGAGGCGACTTGAGGAAGTCGCCACGGGCGGCAGTGCTGTTGCATGACGGAGGGTGTGTCATCTTGGGGCTGCTGCCCCCCCTTCTTAAAATACTGTCTGGCCGTGACCCAGGAACACCCAGTCCCTGGTTGCGGCCAGTGAATTTACATGTTTTAAAAAATCCCACTAAATATTCACCTTTGGTTTCTTCTCCCATAGGCTCTGTGTCATGCCTATGTCATGCAATGTCAAGACCTGGTAATGTCATAGTGTGCACTCTCACGGGTTGGGAAGAAGCCGAAGGTGAGTATATTTTTTAAGGGGCCCTGCTATGGACATTACATAGATGAAGGGGGGGGGGGGATGTGGCACTGCTGTGGACATTCAATTACATGGGGGTTTTGCAGGGGATATTCCATTACAGGGGCGACTCTGTAGGGGAGATTACATTAAAGGGGGTCTTTGCTGTGGACAATACATTGAAGGGCAACTGAAGGGGACATTACAATAAAGGGAGCCTCCGCTGTGGACATTTTATTAAAGTGGGCTCTGCTGTGGACATTACAATAAAGCGGGGCTCCGCTGTGGACATTACATAGAAGGGGGGCTCTGCAGGGGACATTACATTGAAGGGGAGCTCTGCAGGGGATATTTCATTAAAAGGAGGACTCTGCTGTGGATACTTTATTAAACGGTGCTCTGCCGTGGACATTACATTACACTGGGGATCTGCTGTAGACATTTTATTAATGAGTAGCAGCTGTATTTCCCTCCCTAGGCCTATACTCCAGTCAATACGTTTTCCCATATTATTCTTTTTTTTGTGCTATAATTAGGAGTCTCAGCTTATACTCAGTATATACAGTATGCATAGTTTTTTCCACATAGTGAAAACGCCAAAGACCAGGGGACATTATAGATGTGTGGGGCTATAGAAATAGGGATATTATAGTGTCCCCTTTTCTGTAGACACTTCTTTTATAGACCTACAACAGAAAAAGGAACACTATCAGGAGGGGCTACAAAAAAAAAAGATGGCAATTTAGAGCTGCTGAAAATGACGCATTATGTGGCAGGGAGCATGTGTCACCGGCTTCTCTATCAATTACCACTAGACGATTGGGGGGAGGGGGCCTCTTTCTATAATTCGCCTCAGGCAGCAGAGAGGCTGGGTACAACCCTGTATAAATTAAAGGCTTATCTATAGTACAGTGTTCAAATTTTGAAGAATGTTTTTTGTTAAAAATGTTTTAAAATGTTATATAGTTCACCCATGTGAACTAGGGATCTAGCCTATTTGTGACTAGTGGTTTGGCAAAGCATGTTTCTCAGAGTGTAAAAGAGAACTGCTGCACTTGGTAATATTCCCATACAGTGACACTGAAGGCCGCTATATTGATTTCTATTGAAACTCTCAGAGTAAGATACAGTCTAAATCCCTCCTCACAAATGTCACTATTACACTACAATTCAGGGTTTTCATTAGGGCCAATTAGGGCCTCCATCACGAAGGGGGAGGATGAGTCCCACTCCCAGTGTCGTCGTCCCCCCTTCCTCACTGGCAGCCTGTGCAATGGCTGAGATGCAGGACAGACGACAAGTGATGACCTGGGCTGCGTAGTCAGAATTGGTGACAGTTTCGGTGGAGTCGGAGTCCTCATAAAATGACTCCACAAACATATAATAAATGATAAAAATGATGAAATTTACTTTACATGTGTGTTCTATTCGTGATCTAAGGATTTAGGCCAGGGGTGAGCAACATTAATTGGTCGATATTGTCACACTGCTCAACTTTAAGGGAACACAACAGTAACCAGCACCCTAGATGCACCAACATCCACAGTACAGCACAAAATGCCACCATAGAAATTATAAATAACATAGTACAGCAATTATATTACCCTAGAAATCAAATCAAGCAGACAATACTGGAGATCCCATAGCAAACTTTAAAAAACTGGAGACCCCCAGAGCAGACAAATGCTGGAGACCCCCAGAGCAGACAATAATACAGGAGACCCCCTTAGCATACAAAAAAATAATAAACACTCTCCTTTCCTGGCTTCTCTTCTGCTTCCTGCACCACACTGCAGATTTTGAACCTAACAAAACCAAAAAAGTGTCCCTTGCCTGGAACATATACTGCATGTCAGTATTACTGAAAAAAATAATGCAACAGTAGAGTAGACTGACATTGTCCATGCAGTAGAAACTTAATTTAATTATATAGCTGCTGTGAAATCACCAGCGCCTATCCTCCTAATATGTACCAGAATAGTAGATGAGATTTCATAAAACCTTATCTACAAGCTGCAGAGCAAACTGACATGAACGGTTTTCAACTTCATTGTGAAAGATACACCAAGGTCAGTTGCTCACAAATGATTTTCCCCAGACAACCAGTTTTTGTCCTAGAGCTATCTGATTTTTTTCTGTCCTAGTACTCTTTAACCTCTTCCTGTCAATAGACTTTTTGTTTTTCCTTTTTTTGTTTTTTTTTCCCCACAATCAAAAATACATCACTTTTTTTGAACGGGATTATTTTCTGCATTTTATATTCTGTGCCATGCACTGAAAAGCTGAAAAAGACCGATATGTTGTAAAATGTACAAAAAAAAAAACATTTGCGCCATTTTTTTGTGGACTTTGTTTTTACGTCTTTCACTGTACGCTATAAAGGATACCTCTACTTTAGTCTTTGGGTTCCTGCGATCATGGAGAAACCAAATTTATTTAGGTTTAAAAGGTTTTAATATATTTTTAAAGAATTTTTTTTTTAATTAAAACCTTTTATACAAAAAAAATTCTTTGTTTTACCATATTCTGACGCCAATAACTTTTTCATGTTTCAGTGAACGGACCTGTTTAAAGAGAACCCGTCATGCAAAATAGCCCCCCTAATCTAAATATATTTTCATAAACTGCCATTAGAGAGCATTGCCTCTATCCCTTCCTTGTCCCTCCACATGCCTGTAAACCTAAGCAATGAGGTCCTAAAGCTGTATGCAAATGACCTGTGAAATGTCCAATGAGTCATTAGCATATTCAAGCTGTCCAGTTTATTCATGAGTGTGAGGCACAGCCACACCCCCAGTGCTTGACTGACAGCCTGTATAATGCTGTAAAGGCTGCTCCATGTGCTTGCTGGTGACCACGCCCCCTGCAACCTGTGTGTGTGTGTGTGTGTGCGTATAGGAGAGATATAACAGCTCCAGGATGCAGCCATGTTATAGCAGAACATGTCAGGTACTTGTGTAGCTGATGTCTGTGTATAAGGATGATGCAGCATGTCAGCAGATACAGCACACACACTAGCAATGCTTTACTATACATTACCCACAGACATGAGCAGGGGGAGGAGAGGGGAGGGGGAACAGGAGTGACATCACTGCCTCTGACCATGTGACCAGCCGCATTTACATAATAAAGAAAAGATGATTTTATAATGATTAATGTATGAAATGACTAGATAAAGGCTGGGATGGAATCCATGTGAGCTGCTCCAACAAGTAGTAGTGACAGAAATAGTGACACAGACCTGATGACAGGTGTCCTTTAAGGTGTTGTTATTTGCAGGACAAGCTGCTGTTTTTAATTTATGCTATTTTTGGAATGTACAGCCTTTATTTCACTTTTTATTAAAATTTATATGTTGTAAAATGGTGAAAAGGTGTCAATTCAGATACTTGGTTCACAAGTGCACAAGGCTGTTTGGAGCAGTACAGTGCAGCACACGTGCGGGGGAGAAGATAGTACATGTCCTATATTTTCCTGGAACATATCGCCATGCACCATGCATCTCTATGGAGAGAGGCGGGGCAAGCAGCGCTCACCCGCTCCTCCTCTCCCGTGCGCCACCGTGCTACAGTACGGCGGGCACAGGTTAGTGTGAATTCACCCTAACAGACATGTGACGTACATATATGTCACATGTCATTAAGGTGTTGATAAATGTTTTTCACAACTCTGAGCTACTTCCTATACTTTCAACATTACCTATTTCAGTAATTCATTTTGTATGCACACTTTGAGGGAGATTTATCATTAGGCAGGCTTCTTGTAGCTCCACTGCCTTTGGAGCTCCACTGCAACTCATATTTATTAAATCTCTTAACAGTGTCAATGATTTAAAAAAAAATGATAACTGGAAAATAATTGCAAGTAAAATAATCACAGAATCAAATATGCCAGGAGGGAGGGAGTTTTACATTTTTTTGGCGCAAACTGATAAACAATCTCATAGATAAATCCACCATCATCCAGTGTTGCACACCTACAAACAATAATATATTACGAAATGCATTAAAACACCTTTTGATTAGACTTATTGATGCACTTATTTTTCACTAAACAATAACTATCTAAAGTATGTCTTTGATAATATGCTGCCCTTCGTATTCATTTATTATGGTGGCATTGTCAACAAATCTGGCAAAAGTGTTCTTCTATAGTGGTTTTACAACTTTTTATGTCAAAAAACACATAAATATATCAGGGGGGATGGAGAGACTTACGGTGATGTAACTTGTTGAATATTAATAAAGTTAGAAATCCTGCCTTGCACTAGCTAACAGAATAATTCGGCACTATAGAGGTATGAGTTATGTTAATCAGATGTTTTATTAAATAAAAAAAATGATCCATGTATAACATGACTGACACTTAATATGCAATCGTTTACTGCAAACTGTTAGTGATACTCTAGTGCAGTGATGGCAAACCTTTTAGAGCTGAGTGCCCAAACTTCAACCAAAGCCACTTATTTATTGCAAGTGCCAGCGCAGCAATGAAAGCAGTAAATTATTTCTCCTTGTTTCTTTGACAACTTTCATCATTCAGCCTCCTAAAGACACCAATGCAGTTGAAGGAGGAGGAATTCGCCTATCATTGTAGGACGATTCTGTAGTAAGATTCTTTGGTCCTGTCTGGGGAACTTCATGCTGGGGTGAGGGCCTGGGTGCCACAAAAAGGGCTCCGAGTTCCCTCGGGCACCAGTGCCATAGGTTCGCCACCATGCTCTAGTGCATATGGCATATCCCTGCAACTTGAAAAATCATTAGCTAGTAGCAGCCACCAGCGCATTCACCCACAGATACATCAGGAGGTCTAAGCCCCCGTTGGTGCCGGAGGGACTGATTATGTTATGAAAGCTCACCCATTAACCCCTAACGACCAGGCCCGTTTTGGTTTTTGCATTTTCACTCCCCACAATAAAAAACTTTTCGTAACTTTTTTATTTTCCCATGTAAGGAGCTGTGTGAGGGCATTTTTTGCATAAAAAATTGCACTTGTAGTGGACTATATTTTAATATCTATGGCTGTTGTGGGGAAGCAGGAAAAAAATTCAAAATTATAGAAACATGGTGTAAAAATGCATTTGCGCAATTTCGTGTGGGCTTGGATTTTTATTTTCTCTGAGTGCCCCACAATGATAGTCTAGTTTATTCTTTCGGTTGGTTCGATCAGGGGATACCAAATTTATATAGGTTTTGAATTCAAAAAATTAAAACCTCCTGTACAAAAAATTCTTCATTCTGGCATCGTCTGGAGCTGGGTATGCTGTATTTTTCGTGACGTTTTCAGTATACAGAGCGTCTTTTAGCAGGAAAATTAGGAGATGCGTAGAAAGTTACCTGCATAAGAGGTGCTCTGTATGCTAATCAGCATTGTTAGCTGTAATTACTAATCACCTACTACACTGTGTAACTTATGTTGCAATATTTTGGTATTATACAAACAGACTTAGTGCACACCGTGTTCTCTAAATGGAAACTGTTACAGAACCCAGAAAGCTGTTGTGAACGGAGACTTAAGTTGCAAAAAGGGAACATAAGAAACATTTAAAAAAATTAGATTATAGTCAAATAGGTTCATAGTATTTATTTCAGGAAGATTTTTATGCATATCAAGACAGAGTAAGTCTAACCTGCCAAAGCAAATCAGAGGGCATTCATTATTAGCTTTCGAAAACTGATGGTTTTTTTTTTGGGGGGGGGGGGGGAGTTCCCGCTCTTCTCTGTCGGCAACTTATTTATGAAGTGTCTGCGGCACAATATTGGTGCTTTTAAATTTGGTGCCTTTGAAAATTTTTTTTTTTCTTTGGCACACAATTTTGGGCTGACACTTTTTCTGAACTCTAGTTTTCCAACACAGTTTTTTGAAACAATTTGGGTGCACACTTTGGGTGCTGAAAAAAGCTGGTCTATGGGTTTTCATTTTATTATCGGTGATCTTGAAGAGTTCAACACCTTTTTGGTCAGCGCCACAACCTAATCATTTCAGTGAAACTAAGCATGATTTGTGCACCAAATTTGATAAAGTGCCACGTCAGGTTGCAGACAACAGACCCGTGGTCTGTTGTATGTGCCCTGTGTGGTAGAAACATGGATGTTGACTACCAGGTCCTTTATCTTCCCACTAAATTTGCAATATGATATATGAGCTACATGCATCATAGCACTGTTGTGCAGAAGTCACCGTTTTGGGACTGTAAATGGTGAACTAAAAGGTGGTTTTGTAGTTAAGTTGCAAAGTGGTATAATGTCAGTATCACATGACAATGTTCCCATCCATGTGTGGGCACTTTCCGACTGAATAGGGCCGTGTAAACTGAATTCTACATGTGAAGGCGCTTGGAAAAGCAGGAATGCTCCTGTATTGATATCACATAAAAGCATTAATTGGTACAGTAGAATGTCCAGCTGGCTGGCAATTTCAGTAAGTTTGGTTAACAAAGCTGTGAACTGGTCCGGAAATAATTGTGAACATACTGCAGAGGGGAAGACATCAAGTGCGGACTGCACTACAGAAAGTAGTGTGTGGTCATGCTATCATCAGAAATGAAAAAAAGGTTTCAAGTCCCACAGCATTCTAGAAATAACATCATCTCAGCATTTCTTAAGACTCTCTAAATATGTCATTGCCAATTTCCTTACCTAGAAACCATTCATGTCAGTTTGGGGCCGTGAGTCTTTTCCACGCCAATTTAGTGAAGATCCCTATGAGCACCATCAATGCTGCCAAACCGCAAATGATGTAGACGATTCATGTTAGTCTTGTTTGCGGGGTGTCCCCAGGAATCATCGCGCGGCAGGGGGCTTCCCAGTGTGTGCCCAGTTTGGAGTGTATAGTTCGAGCACATACTTTGGTCCAATCGCCGTGCTTGAACTGACAGCAAGAAACGGTATCCGCAGGTCCCGAAGATGTCAAAAAGCTGCTCGGCGTTGCAGTAATGGGTGGATCCCACGGACCCATACACATAATAATAGCCCCTGCACACTATCAAGCCTCGGCTGGTGGTATTGTAGGCAGGGGAGTTTAGGGGCTCCTGGCACAGGCTCCTCAGACAAACCTGCTTTTGTGTTCGGGGGCTGCACGCACCCAGCAAGGATGTAGAAAGACGAGGCAGCAGAGGTGAGCGAATCGGGCACTCCATCATTGATACACTCTTGCCCGTTGGTGGGGGGGTATTGGCAGGAACAGCTTAGGCAGTGCGAGCCTTGTCTAGCAGGAGCAGGGTGACTTACTAGGAAACTAAGGTTTAGAAAGTTGTATTTCTATCCAACCACTCCGAGGGGCCAATAAACATGCTCTTCATGCGGATAGTTGCTGCATTTCTTATTTACGCTCGATGAGGCTTTGATCCCCATCTTCTCCAGGTCGTCATTTTCGGCTTGGTTACCTTTTTTTTGGAAATTCTGGGGTTTGGTAACAAGCTCTGCCTGCGCAGCGATGAGAGGATGGATGTGTGAACTGTCCCATCCAGCAGCCATGCGCACGGATGATCGTGCACACTGCTCCTGATCTCTGGCATCAGCCAGTAATTCGCCGGTAGGGTGAAGGGAAGGACAAAGCAGATAAGGCTGTAGTTTATGCGACATCACACAGCAAACATTCATTATGTAACAGTGGTTGTTTAACTCTTCAGAACGTTGAAACTTTTTCTTTTTTTGCACAGTCATTTCTTTTTTGTGGTGTTTGTTAACGTTTCTGGAGAGGATAAAAGAAAACAATTGCAATATTGTGCATTTTATTTAACATATTTTCGCTGTGTATACATAAAAAATAATGTCCGATTTGGATATACCTAAGATATGATTGCCTTATTTTGCATTGAAAAACTATAGTTCTTATATAATTCTTTTATCATATTGATGCATTATCCACGATTTTTGTACTCCTGACGACGGGCATGAGGATACAGATCTTACGAGAGTGATCAACTGGATTTAGTGCTTCAAGATTCCCACAGCGCGCTATCTGAATTTTAGAAAGTAAATTTACGTTATGCGTATTTATAGAGATAATAGCACACAATCTAGTGTTTGCGCCAGTTTCTGTTCTGATTTGCACCTAAAAGAACATGAGTGCCTGCACCAGTTTTGTGTCGCAGCTGCATGAATCCAACTAGACAAAAATATGTGCACTAACAGGGGCATGTAGGGCTTATTCAGAGTTGTGCCACATTTATTACTGATGTGTGCACAATTTGACAGAATGCATTAAAAAAAAATGTTCACCACTTCCAGAGCAGTGCAGGTACACAGATCATAAAGTAACATGAGCAGTTTGAAGAATCTGGCCACCCACGGCAAACGCAGTGTTTGCACTAGTTTTGATAAATGTGGCCAGTGAGATGGCATTGGTCTGTGGTATATAGATATATTATATATATCTTTATAAGTTCCGTCATTACTATAGCGCCGCATGTCTGCCGACCCTAACTTAGAAGTCCAGGGTCGGGTCTGGGGCAACCAATGTGTAACCTGGATGATAGAGAGTAGCTGGAATTATATCAGTGAATGTTGCATATTTTTTTAAAAACATTGAAATTAGAGTGTTATTTGTTATCTTGAGTACATTCAAGAAACGTTGTCTTAGGGAATAACCCAATAAAAGAGATGAGTACATGTTTGTTTTTTTTAAGCCTCCCAACAACTCCTAATTTTTGTTTAAATATACACAGGATAACAAATTACACATTCCTGGTTATTACAAAAATAAAGCCTTCATAGAAATTCCGTCTGTTCAGGTTTCGATCGGTAATCTTCTTATTCGGGGTCGGGGGACATATTGTTCGCCTGTCTGCACGCTGCACTGAGCTGCTCTCTGCTCTAGTCTCCACCCTTGCTCCAAGTGCAGCTCACACAGACTTCCTGCCGGCGCGTGAGGTGAGTAAAGCTACGACAGATAGGGTCTTTATCCAGACAGTGTTGTGGTTGAGATGTAGTAGAGCTAAGATGTGCATATATGCATCATGGATCTCATCATCTCTGATCTGATCTTTTCCATTGTCAGATACTAGTACACTTTGAGAAGTAAATGAAAGTGTATATCAGGTAAAATGGACCCTGAAAATTAACAAAATTTTCAGGCCCCGTTATCACAGCACTACAGGGTCATAATGTGTATTCTTATAGAGTCCACCCCACACTCGGAATTTTACAGACCAGCCTATGGAGGGATAGGAGCTAAAATGGCTAATAAACGTAATAAAATGTAAAATAAGGTGTGAAAAATTATCTGTTATTAACATCACTAGGGTTAAACTTTGAGAATTTCTTTTATGGGCAAACGCTTTAAGGGGAGCCCTGCGTGACTAATTCCAGGAAACACAGTAAAATATAATCAATTGATGGCACTGTTTTTGTTAATTTATTGGGGGTTTATACATATGTTCATGAATGCAAAAGGAGGTTGCTTCTTGATTTGACAGATTTTCAATGACTATAGTCCTTTTAGCATCCTACGGTTCATACCTTTATTACTGTATAACTTGAGTATAAGCTCACCCGAGTCTAGCCAAGGTACCTAATTTTAACGCACAAAAACTGGGAGAAACCAATTGAACGATTGTATTGCCTAGGGTGGGACGTGCATGGTCACAACCTCCCACCATAGTATAGCAAGTTAGTATATGCCCCCCAGTATATAGCCAGCCTCCCCCCAGTACATAGCCAGGTCTTCCCCCTAGTATATATCAGCAACCATGTTGCCTAGTATATATCCAGTGCCTGCCCCTGTATATAGCACCAGCGCCCCCTTAGAATATAGCACGCAGCTCCCTCCCTGCCCCTTAGTATAGACGCATCCTCCCCTAGTATGTAGCGGCAATTCCTTGCCCCCTAGTTTATAGCCAGCTGCCCCTTAGTATATACCCAGTACCGCCTTAGTATAGACGTCAGGCCGCCCCTTAGTATATGCCAGTCCTGCTGTTGTATATAGCCAGTGCCTGCATCCATATATAGCCAGTGGCCACCTATGCCCCAACCTAAAAAAAAAACCCCCTCTGTACTCACCTTTCCGCGCCCCACAGTCCTTTTATCTACTAGAACTTCGCACATCTCTGGGTCCATTCACTGCATCGCATATACCATGACGTCACACAGTTGCCACATCATAGTAGTCTTCCTACTGTTCTTGCATTACGACAGACATTTGCGAAGAAACAAGGGGGCAATGACTCCCCTATGGCAGTTGTATGTACAGTAGTTATACTATTTTTACACAAGTTTATGCAGAAAACATAACAAATTTATGGCACTGTGGGTAATACAGTCGCACATACCTATAGGTAAAGACTGTGGTTAGGTCATCATATGTATACTGTCCATATCATATCTGTCATATGTTATTTCTCATAGCATAATATCTATATACTATCTATTTATATTCACCCTTTTACTGTTTTAATTATTTATTATTATTTTTATATTGAAGTCTGAGATGCCACTGCCGCGTGTCAATCTGCTTCTGGTTTAGAGTCTGATGTAAATGGGAGAGGGGACATTTGCTCACCTTTTGAGCACAAGGCGTGGTGTTTTGCAGGACAGGAAGAGAGAATTGCTTCAGCTGTGCCTCTCCTCTGAATTGAGGCAGTGAGAAGATGGAGGGGCTCCCATCTAACATTGCCTGCCAGGATCCCTCAGCCAATATGTAGAAGCTTGTGCTTCCTGTCAGGGACCCCCCAAGACTGCCTAATCTGGGGTGATTATTTAGTGAAGTGTGGGTTTTATTATGTGTTTTTGGAATTTGGAAGGGATTAGGATGACAGAGGCATTTGTTTCGCCCTACCTTTTTCTCATTTGCTACAGTGGTATGACCCATCTTACCGCTTGCCAGTCGTATGGTTCTTTCCTTCTAGAGCAGTGTTCTTTCATCTAGAACCTTTCTAATGCTGTAACCCGGCAATACATTGCTCATGTTGCAGTGACCCCAAACCATCTACAGATATAACCAGGGGCGGACTTGGCCATATTAACCCACCGTGATTTTTTTCGGGGGCGCCAGTCTGGGGCCGGTTGGAAAAAACAAAAAACAAACCAGTACTCACCTAAAGTTCCCCTGAAGCTCCGACTTTATCCACTCCATCCACGCGGTGACAGCTCCGTGTGTGCCGGCACGCACATACTGTGATGTCGGCAAGCGGCTGCCGTCACAGTTCTGTGAGCCCAGCACTCACCAAACGGATGTGATAAAGTAGCGGAGCTTGGAGAACGATGGAAAGGTGAATTCATGGTTTGTTTGGTTTTTTTTCGACCAGCTGCTGGCTGTATACAAAGGGACAGGCTGGCTGTATCCAGGGTCTGGCTGGCTGTATACAAGGGACCGGCTGGCTGATAAACGGGGCTGGGGCTGTATACAGGGGCTGGCTGTTACAAGGGGCAGGCTGAATAGAAGGGGCAGGGCACCAAGGAGTTAAGATGCCCATGTGGGGTATCGTTACAGGGAGAGATTTTAAATCCATCATGATCGTTTTGGACAGAAAACTACCCATAAATAAAATTGTTGCCCCGTATTGTACCTAAGATGGACTTGCATCGTAAAACCACATTTGACCTATTGCTATGCAATCAGGAGGATATGGATATGAAACATGTCAATTTACTAGCGCAGCTGCACAAGCAACATTCTCACGCATGCGCGAGATTTGGTATATATAGAGTTTTTTTTCTGCGGAATCCAGGAGCCCTGGAACTATATAAAAAAATTGCCATCATCTCCTAGAGGTACGAGCATGCCTAAACCCCTTCCCGCTCTTCGCGGATATATCCGCGCACTGAGCACCAGTGACTAGCGGTGCTGATGCTGCTCCACTCTAATCGAAGCCGAACCGACACTCAGTCTTATAAACACCTGCGTCAAGTGGACTGGTGTTTAATCTGTTAATGCCGCCGCATGCGATGTGGCATTTAACATACCTTCCGGGGTGTTTCCCCCACGATCGACGCCCCCTCCCCCCCTGCACCCGCGTGTACGGTCCTTCGGGAGTGAGGACCGTTGCTATGGCAGCCCTGGGGTTCAGATCAGATTCCGAAGTTGCCCTTTAGATAGGCCCCAACACTCGGTAAACAACTGGGCTGAGCTGGGAGGGGGATAGCTGCTAAGCAAAAGGCCTTCCTCCCATACAATAACTAAATAAAACACGACAATGGGGGTCATTTACTAAGGGCCGATTCGCGGGTTTTCCCAATGTGTACCCGATATTTCCGATTTGCGACGATGTACCTGAATTCCCGCTTTTGCGCGACGCGATCGGATGTGGGCGCAGCGTGTGCCGCAAGCGCGCGACGGAAACGGAATCGGGGGGTTTGGCCGAGCAAAAAAACCGACAGATTCGGAACAACACCACGGCATTTAAAGAAAAAATTGTGTCGCGAAAATTTCACTCACCTTACTCCAGATCGGCCCGGTGTATTTCGAGGATTGCCACGGACCTTCACGCTGGAGGAGCTATCATATAAATCCGCCGAACCCGAATCCAGCGTCAAGAACGCTCGGCTGATCAGAATGGGCCCGGCGTAAGTAAATCTCCCCGAAAGTGTTTGTTTGGGAAAGTGCTGGCCACAGCTCTATAAATCTGGTAACAATCTGTAAAACACACGTTTATTTAAAACATACGATAATATATGGACCAATTTTATTCTCAAACCTATGCAATATATAGTGCATTAAGTGGGTCGATACTTGACAACAAAGCTGTTGTAACCCTTAGAAGGACCCAGGCCCTTTTTCGTTTTTTGTGTTTTTATTTTTTCACTCCCCACATTCAAACAATCCTATAACTTTTTTTTTCCATTACAGCGCTATGTTGATGTCTTATTTCTGTCTAACAAATTGTCACTCATGTGATGCTATTAAATATTTCATGCTATTTGTGTTTACCTTGGAAAGCGGGAAAAAGCTCAAATGCATGGTGAAAATGGATGAAAAAAAACACATTGGCCATTCTAGTGGGTTGAGTTGTTTTACCGGCTTTCACGGTGCACCGCAAATGACAGTCTACTTCCATTCACCTTGGGTCATACGATCACTGGGATACCAAATTTGTTAGGTTTTAAATGTTTCATACATTTACCAAAAATAAAACCTCCTGTACAGAAAAAATTCTTCATTTACAGTGGTTCTTGCGTAATAACTTTTCATACTTTAGTGACAGAGCTGTAGGTTGCGTCATTTTTATTTCTCGACTCCGAACATTTCAACCTTTATTTTAGGACTGTGCGAACCTTCGATCACTTTTTATAGAATTCTTTTCCTTTTTTCCAAATGCAAAAAAAAGCGCAATTTGCGACTTCGGGCGTCTATTTCTTCAGTGCAGTTAAACGTCAGTGAAAAACGGTTATATATGTTGATAATCGGCTTTTCGGACGCGGCGTATACCAAGTTTTAGGATTTTACTGTTTATTTTATTTATATCATTCGTTTAGGAAAAGTGGGGGTGATTTGAAATTTTTACGTTTTTTTTAATATAATTTTTTTTAAACTTTTTTTTTATTTATTTGTTTATATTTTCAGGACTCCCTAGGGTACTTAACCTATAGTAGGGCAGTATATGGGATTTTGCCTACAAGTCTAATTACAAGTGCAGGATCGCACATTGAATAGATAGCCCGTCATGACAGTCTCTGATCTTTTGTGTCGAGGCTGTCAATGACCAAGGATCGCCGCTCCCACGGTGACGTTCACGGACTGTGACATCGGACCGAAGGTGGCGGCGCCCGACTCGCAGCTTTGGTGTTAGCGACGGGACGTTTGCTTCACATTATGTAAGCAAATGCCCGGGGAGTAGAAGAAGGCTCGCCTGAAGCCCTTTATACCTCCCCCATGCGCAGCAAGACCGTAAGGTAGTCTTATTGCGCTATGGGGTTAAAAGCAAACCTAGTCCGGCATTCAGTACACACCAACCATAGTTGTAAATACCGCTCAAAATCACGGCTCAGCGTTGCAACCACAACTACCATCTCCCAACGCCACTAACCTCACTGGCAATCGACGAGAGCAATGTGGGTTACCAACAACCATATAACAACCAAACTGCGAGGTTACCCACTCAAGCAGTCCTATAGAATCACTTTATTAGTAAAGCCGAATGGACCACAAATCTCACCACCATTACCTTCTTACCAGATAACTGTTGCCAAGTACCCCCAACGATGACGGATCACTTGAACCCTTCAAGACGCCATGCCCCGCCACACACGTAGCTGAAATGCCACTTCAGACAAGCTGTAAGTATAAAACATCACATCCCAATCAGTCAGATGCACACCATCCTTCCGTATAGGCTGCTGATCGGCCACAAAACCACCCAGGTTCATCACAAGCCCTCCATTCCAATCTCCACAAACTTACCCTGTTATTTGTTAACTATGGCGGCCCGATTCCACGCCGCTCCAATATGCATTCCTCCACCGTGTCTCTGTGGATATTCCGCGGATATCCGCCATCAAACCACAACACACACTCGCTTTCATGTCCTACCACACCTGTCTCATGGGAAAAGAGCCCAAATATTCCGCCAGCATGTGTAAATCAACACATTCAGCTTACCCGCTCTCAAACCACTTTGCAAGCGAGGAATGCGTCCGCTGCCACCGTAGACCCCTGTAACCCAACCAACGAACACTACCATTTCGTCTGCAAGACTAACGACCACCTACCAACCGGTGCGCAGTTCACTCTCTGTTCTCGTCAACTAAATGAAAGAGTGCCCGAAAAGTCAAGAGACACCTTTCATTAACACCATCAAACCAAAACAAACATCACCATACAAAATCTTGGACCTGCGCCGCGCTAAACTATGTCAACCACTCCAATCGATGCTGCGCTAACGAAACATCTGGATTCTCCCATCGTCCACAGCTTGATATCCTCTTCGGCAGCCCCAACCTCGTCTCCGTCGCATCGCCACTCGCGGAAATGAATGAGAGCGTATTCCTCGTCCCATCCAAGCCCACATCTCCCTTCTAAACGCATAGCACATAACTACTGAAAGGTTGACATGCTTGTGCCATACGCATGTAAAAACAAGAGGCTCCCCTCTTTACCCGTATTGACATCATCCTCAAAACATGACCTGTGCAAAAATCAAACACCGCTGCACCGGACCCAAAAATCGCACACAAACCTCGCATCTAATCTGTCCGTCTGGACCCACCTTCAAGACTATAGTTACTCATCCTCACGTTGTAACCCGATTTACTAAAATACCTCCCAATGGTGCGACTCCTACTGACCAACTTGACTGATCCAAACGCCCACCACAATACGGCCGAGGAATATCCAGTGAAATAAACAGCATTCATACTCCCAAACACAATCACCAGGTCGTGCTCCAAAATTCCTGGCAACACATCTTACAAAAACACCGGCTGTTGAGCCCGCCCCTCAGAGAACCCTCCTGCTTGCCAACCCACAACTTAACAGGAACGAGGACCGTTCTAATTATCACTGACCCTTGTCCCAGATAAAGCCTGGCACTGTGTAACACCCGGCTCAAAAAACAAAACAAAGCAGACTATCGGCATAGTCTGCAAACCGACCAAATGCCCTCATCCTCAGTAACAAACCACTACACGCCATCACGTTCCCATTGCCCCCACGTTCCCGTGGCCAACAGACTGGCGAATCCTGAATAAAAATCCGTCAACCAGACATCGCCCACAACGATCTGAACACGCTTCGCTCGACCTCCGCTCACCGGCGTCTAGTCCGGATCTGTTCAAACTGCAAATCGAGACCGGCATCCGTCCACTAATTATCCACCGCCGACGGGGACATGTACCCCCGAAACAGGAGCATTCACAACGGAAACGCGCACAGGACCAACGATGGACCGAAACGTAAGAACGTACTCACAGGTTGGCCCGAGGACAGACGTCTGTCTGTTAATCCACCTACCCACCACTATTGTCACAATGGAAACCACGCAACGATCTGCCAAAATGCTGTCCCCACAAATTCCATGGCAACCACATGGGGAACATTCCTAAAAGACAAAGGTGTAACGTCAGAGCAAGCTCCCGCCACACCAGCCGCCGCACTCACCTCCACCTCCAATTTTTTTCACCGGAATAGGCTCCATAACCCAATGAAGCTCCACGTGGAGGACCTGAGCCGCCATCCCAAAGTCCTCCCATTACGTCACTAGAAAACATCCACCACCCTTCCATCCTCTTTGTGTTCCCTTTTCAAACTAATGAAATCGCGTCTTCTGCCCTGATACCGGGTGTAGCTCTTGCCAGCGTCTTCAAAAACCGCCCATTGACATAATCCGACAGCAAAATTCAGCCCCCTAATAACGACTGCAGCTGCCTCAACGATACTTCGACTTCACCAATGCCTCCGAACCCCCAATCCAATTGCTTCCAGCTGTCCAATGGTAAAGGCACTCATTGCGAGTGAATCAATCTCAATTCCAAGAAAGGTCGTAGCCGGCCTCCTCTTCTTATCTACCACGCTAACGCACCCCAAATGGCAAACAACTTCGGATAATGGGGACAACAATACCTGTCATTTTTTAACTCCTGCAGGCCTACACACAGAAATCTCAACCAATAAGTATGACCCCTATCCAGTCCTGCCCATTCCACGAAAAAACTAACGCCTTGAAATAAGTCACATGCAGATAGAGCAGCCCATTGGAAGACACCTACAACACCAAAAACTCCCTTCGTAAACAACACCCACAATGCATGGAATAGGATGCACTGGTACACAAGGCAACGCCGCTCAATGGTCCGCTTGGCCATGGGCCCCCAAGCCCCCGCCGCAGCCCTAACAACACCACCGCCAGTGTCAAAGAAAGTATATGAAACTAAGGTCAAACAAGTTATAATCATTGACCGATCCCCCCTTCTGGACGACAATGATGAATCAGAAGGCCCCAACGCACCCTATATGGACCCACACACAGTATTAGCACTGAACCACTTATAACCCCACAACTCCAAGGGATAGGCTCCCACAAACACACTCGTATGTCCACAAACCCCACAAATACACTGTATACCAAATCCCCAATAATATCACCTCACTTACTGTGATTTGTCTCTCTTTCTTCTTGTGTGGGAACACGGCGCCGTGACGTCACTACATCTGCTCTCCTGCTTCCGGGCTGCTGCTGGTGGTCTCTGTTTTAGTGGGCAAATGCTGCCCGCCATCTGGTCCCACAACACTAACTCTTCTTTATATGTCCAATCAAGGTGTACATAGAGGAATAGTATACAGTATCCAAACGGACAGGAGACAGGAAGATCTGGGTGGCTCCGACAAAAGATCGTGGCTAAGCCCTGGTCTTCCCATGACACTGATGACGCATACTCTGTCCGTGACCACTATTTAGGATCGATGCTCTGTGTATATTTTCTTATGCACCAACTAACAAGTATATCGCCTGTAACTTCGTGAATGAAGGGGACCAACACGCTGATAAGGGCATCTTGATAGAGTGATAAAGCATAAATAGCTATTGCATCTATGTTAAATGGTAGGGATTTACTATATAAATAACTGCCCCCTATATACAAGAGTATTAACTACTTATCATAACCTCCCCCCCTGTACAAACTTAACCAGGTAAACTTCATAAAGCCTAACTATAATAAACCGCCCCTTGTACAAGATATACTCCAAATACCGCCCCCTAAGTCCGATTACACATAGATACGCCCTATAACAATTATCTATATAAACCGAACCCCCCCCATGACAAGAGTATAAACTACTATAAATACCACCCCGCATGTACAAGAGCACACTGAACTCTCACATAATACCGCCCCCTATGTCACAGAGTTTCACTACTATATACCGCCCCCCTATGTACAAGAGTTATAAACTACTATAACATGCCCTATGTACAAGAATATAACTACGATAATGTACTTTTATGTAAAAAAAAAAAAAAGTAGAACGTTATTGTAGCCCTAAGAAGGGCTGTTGGGTTCTTGGAGAATCACTCCTGCCTAACAGTAAGCTAATAGAACACCCTAACGCTTTCCCTGACCAGCAGCAGCTCTCTCCCTAGCGGCATCCAGACACAGAATGATCCGAGCAGCGCGGGCAGCGGCTAGTCTATCCCAGGGTCACCTGATCTGGCCAGCCAACCACTGCTATCGACGTGTAAGGGTACCACGTCATGCTGGGTGGAGTGCAGAGTCTCCTGGCTTGTGATTGGCTCTGTTTCTGGCCGCCAAAAAGCAAAACGGCGGGAGCTGCCATTTTCTCGAGCGGGCGAAGTATTCGTCCGAGCAACGAGCAGTTTCGAGTACGCTAATGCTCGAACGAGCATCAAGCTCGGACGAGCATGTTCGCTCATCTCTAATAAATATATCAGGGGGGACTGGAGAGACTTACGGTATGTAACTTGTGAAATATTAATAAAAGTTAGAAATCCTGCCTTGCACTAGCTAACAGAATTAATTCCGGCACTATAGAGTGTATGAGTTATGTTAATCAGAATGTTTTATTAAATAAAAATAAAATGATCCAATGTATAACATGACTGACACTTAATATGCAATCGTTTACTGCAAACTGTTAGTGATACTCTAGTGCAGTGATGGCAAACCTTTTAGAGCCTGAGTGCCCAAACTTCAACCAAAAGCCACTTATTTATTGCAAAGTGCCAGCGCAGCAATGAAAGCAGTAACTTATTTCTCCTTGTTCTTTGACAACTTTCATTCATTCAGCCTCCTAAAGACACCAATGCAGTTGAAAGGAGGAGGGAAAATTCGCCTATCATTGTAGGACGATTCTGTAGTAAGATTCTTTGAGTCCTGTCTGGTGAACTTCATGCTGGGGTGAGGGCCTGGGTGCCCACAAAAAGGGCTCCGAGTTCCGCCTCTGGCACCAGTGCCATAGGTTCGCCACCACTGCTCTAGTGCATATGGCAATATCCCTGCAAACCTTGAAACTACATTAGCTAGTAGCAGCCACCAGCGCATTCACCCACCAGATACATCAGGAGGTCTAAGCCCCCGTTGGTGCCGGAGGGACATGATTATGTTATGACTAAGCTCACCCATTAACCCCTTAACGACCAGGCCCGTTTTGGTTTTTGCATTTTCACTCCCCACCATAAAAAAACTTTTCCGTAACTTTTTTATTTTCCCATGTAAGGAGCTGTGTGAGGGCTTATTTTTTGCATAAAAATTGCACTTTGTAGTGACTATATTTAATATTCTATGCTGTGTGCTGGGAAGCAGGAAAAAAATTCCAAATATAGTAAAATTGGTGTAAAAATGCATTTGCGCCATTTTCGTGTGGGCTTGGATTTTACTTCTTTCTCTGAGTGCCCCAAATGATATGTCTAGTTTATTCTTTCGGTTGGTTCGATCATGGGGATACCAAATTTATATAGGTTTTAGAATTCACAAAATTAAAACCTCCTGTACAAAAAAATTCTTCATTCTGGCATCGTCTGGAGCTGTGTATGCTGTCATTTTTCGTGACGTTTTCAGTATACAGAGCGTCTTTTATGCAGGAAATTTAGGAGATGCTGTAGAAAGTTACCTGCATAAGAGGTGCTCTGTATGCTAATCAGCATTGTTAGCTGCTAATTACTAATCACCTACTACTACTGTGTAACTTATGTTGCAATTTATTTTGGTATTATACAAACAGACTTAGTGCACACCTGTGTTCTCCTAAAATGGAAACTGTTACAGAAACCCAGAAAGCTGTTGTGAACGGAGACTTAAGTGTGCAAAAAGGGAACATAAGAAACAATAAAAAATTAGATTATAGTCAAATAGGTCCATAGTATTTATTTCAGGAAGATTTTTCTGCATATCAAGACAGAGTAAGTCTACCTGCACAAAAGCAAATCAGAGGGCATTCATTATTAGCTTTCCGGGAACTCCCCTTGCTTCTCCTGCTGCAACTTATTTATGAAGTGTCTGCGGCACAATATTGGTGCTTTTAAAATTTGGTGCCTTTGAAATTTTTTTTTTTCTTTGGCACACAATTTGGGCTGACACTTTTTCTGAACTTCTAGTTTTCCAACACATTTTTTTGAAACAATTTTGGGTGCACACTTTGGGTGCTGAAAAAGCTGGTCTATGGGGTTTCATTTTATTATCGTGTATCTTGAAAGAGTTCTAAACCCTTTTTGGTCCTGCGCCACAACCTAACATTTCAGTGAAAATTAATGCATGATTTGTGCACCAAATTTGATAAATGCCCCACGTCAGGTTGCAGACAACAGACCCGTGGTCTGTTGTATGTGCCCTGTGTGTAATGAACATGTGATGTTGACTACCCAGGTCCTTTATCTTCCACTAAATTGCAATATGAATATATGCTACATGCATCAATAGCACTGTTTGTGCAGAAGTCACCGTTTGGGACTTGTAAATGGTGAACTAAAAGGTAGGTTTTGTAGTTAAGTTGCAAAGTGTTATAATGTCAGTATCACATGACAATGTTCCATCCATGTGTTGGTCACATTTCCCAGACTGAATAGGGCCGTGTAAACTGAACTTACTACATGTGCAGGAGCTCTGGAAAAGCAGGAATGCTCCTGTATTGATATCACATAAAGCAGTAATTGGTACAGTAGAATTCCAGCTGGCTGGGCATTCAGTAAGTTTGGTTAACAAAGCTGTGAACTGGTCCCGGAAATAATGTGAACATACTGCAGATGGGAAAAGAATCAAGTGCGGACTGCACTACAGAAAGCTAGTGTGTGGTCCATGCTTTATCATCAGAAATGAAAAAAGTTTCAAGTCCCACAGCATTCTAGAAATAACACTCATCTCAGCATTTCTAAAGACTCTCTAAATATGTCATTGCCAATTTCCTTACCTAGAAACATTCATGTCAGTTTGGGGCCGCTGAGTCTTTTCCACAGCCAATTTAGTGAAGATCCCTATGAGCACCATCAATGCTGCCACACCGCAAATGATGTAGACGATCATGTTAGTCTTGTCTTTGCTGGGGTCGTCCCCAGAATCATCGCCTCGGGCAGGGGGCTTCCCAGTGTTTGCCCAGTTTGGAGTGTCATAGTTCGAGCACATACTTTGGTCCAATCTTCCGTGCTTGAACTGACAGCAGAAACGGTATCCGCAGGTCCCGCAGCAGTACAAATAGCTGCTGGCGTTGCAGTTAAATGGTGGATCCCACTGACCCATCACATCATAATAGCCCCTGCACCTATCAGCCTCGGCTGGTGACTCTGTAGGCAGGGGAGGTTTAGGGGCTCCTGGCACAGGCTCCTCAGACAAACCTGCTTTTGTGTTCGGGGTCCTTGCACGCACCCAGCAAGGATGTAGAAAGACGAGGCAGCAGATGCTGAGCAGCATCGGGCACTCCATCATCTGATCCACTCTTGCCCGTTTGTTGGGTGGGTATTGGCAGGAACAGCTTAGCAGTGCGAGCCTTGTCTAGCAGGAGCAGGGTGACTTACTAGGAAACTAAGGTTTAGAAAGTTGTATCTTCTATCCAACTTCCTCCGAGGCCAATAACTCCTGCTTCATTCGAGGATAGTTGCTGCATCTTCTTATTTACCTCGATGAGGCTTTGATCCCCATCTGTCTCCAGGTCGTCATTTTTCGGCTTGGTTACCTTTTTTTTGGAAATTCTGGGGTTCTGGTAACAAGCTCTGCCTGCGCAGCGATGGAGAGGATGGATGGTGAACTGTCCTCATCCAGCAGCCATGCGCACGGATAGATCGTGCACACTGCTCCCTGATCTCTGGCTATCAGCCAGTAATTCGCCTGGTAGGTGGTGAAGGGAAGGACAAAGCAGATAAGGCTGTAAGTTTATGCGACATCACAACAGCAACATTCATTATGTAACAGTGGTGTTTAACTCTTCAGAACGTTGAAACTTTTTCTTTTTTTTGGCACAGTCAGTTCTTTTTGGTGGTGTTTGTTAACTGTTTCTGGAGAGGATAAAAGAAAACAATTTGCAATATTGTGGCATTTTATTTAACATATTTTCGCTGTTTATACATAAATAAATAATGTACGATTTGGATGATACCTAAGATATGATTGCCTTATTTTGCATTGAAAACTATAGTTCTTATAATATTTTTATCATTTTACGATCAATACTTTTGTCCACTTGTGAGATGAGGAGACAGATCTTACGAGAATGTGAATCCTACTGGATTTTAGGCTGAATTCAAGATTCCCAACCGGCATGAATTTTAGAAATAACTTAGTTATGCGTTATTTATAGAGATAATAGCACACAATCTAGTGTTTGCGCCAGTTTTCTGTCTGACTTTGCACCTAAAAGAACATGAGTGCCTGCGCCAGTTTTGTGTCGCAGCTGCACTGTATCCAACAAGACAAAAAATATGTGCACCTAAAGGGGCATGTTAGGGCTTATTCAGAGTTTGTGCCACATTTATTACTGATGTGTGCCACAATTCTACAGAATGCATTAAAAAAAAATGGTTCACACTTCCAGAGCAGTGCAGGGTACACCAGATTCATAAAGAACATGAGCCAGTTGTGAAGAATCTGGCACACTCCACAGGCAAACTGCAGTTTGCACTAGTTTTGATAAATGTGGGCCAGTGAGATGGCATTGAGTCTGTGGTATATATATATATATATATATCTTATAAGTTTCCGTCATTACATATAGCGCAGCATCTGTCTGCCGACCCTAAACTTAGAAGGTCCAGGGTCGGGTCTAGGGGCAACCAAAATTGTGTACACCTGGACTGATAGAGAGTAGCTGGAATTATATCAGTGAAATGTTGCATATTTTTTTAAAATAACATTGAATTAGAGTGTTATTTTGTTATCTTGAGTACATTCAAGAAACTTGTCTTCATGGGAATAACCCCTAATAAAAGAAGATAGTGAGTACATGTTTGTTTTTTTTAAAGCCTCCCCAACCCAACTCCTAATTTTTTTTTAAATATACACAGGATAACAAAATTACACATTCACTGTTATTAACAAAAATAAAGCATTTCATAGAATTCCAGTCTGTCTCAGGTTCTGATCGGTAATCTTCTTACTTTAGGGTCGGGGAGGACATATTGTTCTCCTGTCTCACGCTGCACTGAGCTGCTCTCTGCCTCTAGTCTCCACCCTTGCATTCCAAGATGAGCTCACACAGACTTCCTGCCGGCGCGTGAGGTGAGTAAAGCTACAGACAGATAAGGGTCTTTATCCAGACAGCATGTTGTGGTTGAGATGTAGTAGAGCTAAGAATGTGCATATATGCATCTCATGGATCTCATCATCTCTGATCTGACTCATCTCTTTCCATTTGTCAGATACTAGTACAACTTTGAGAAGCTAAATGAAAGTGTATATAAGGTAAACATGGACCCTGAAAATCTAACAAAATTTTCAGCACACTGTATCTCACAGCACTACAGGGATCATAATGTGTATTCTTATAGAGTCCACGCCCACACTCTGGAATTTTACACTGACCAGCCTATGGAGTGATAGGAGCTAAAATGGCAATAAAACGTAATAAAAATTGTAAAGTAAGGTGTGAAAAATTATCTTTATGTTAACATCACTAGGGGTTTAAAATTTGAGAATTTTCTTTTATGGGCAAACTCCTTTAAGGGGAAGATACTGCGTTGACTATAATTCAATAGGAAACACAGTAAATAATATAATCAATTTGATGGCACTGTTTTTGTTAAAATTTATTGGGGGATTTATACATATGTTCATGAATGCAAAAGGAGGTTGCTTCTTGATTTGACAGATTTCAATGACTATAGGTCCTTTTAGCTATCTACGGTTCATTACCTTTATTACTGTATAAACTTGAGTATAAGCTCACCCGAGTCTAAGCCAAGGTACCTAATTTTAACGCAAAAAACTGGGAGAACCAATTGAATCGAGTGTATGCCTAGGGTGGGACGTGCAATGGTCACAACCTCCACCCAGTTAGTATAGCAAGTTAGTATATGCCCCCCAGTATATAGCCAGCCTCCCCCCAGTACATAGCCAGGTCTTCCCCCTAGTATATAGTCAGCAACCCATGTTGCCTAGTATATATCCAGTGCCTGCCCCCTAGTATATAGCCAGCGCCCCCTTAGAATATAGCCAGCAGCTCCCTGCCCCCTTAGTATATAGCCAGCCTCCTTCCCCCTAGTATGTAGCTTGCAATTCCTTGCCCCCTAGTATATAGCCAGCTGCCCCTTAGTATATACCCAGTACCTGCCCCTTAGTATAGAGTCAGTGCCTGCCCCCTTAGTATATAGCCAGTCCTGCCCTGTTAGTATATAGCCAGTGCCTGCATCCCTTATATATAGCCAGTGGCCACCTATGCCCAACCTATAAAAAAAAACCCCCTCTGTACTCACCTTTCCGACGCCCCCCACAGTCTTTTATCTACTAGAACTTCGGCACCATCTCTGGGTCCATTCACTGCCATCGCATATACCATGACGTCAGCCAGTTGCCAACATCATAGTAGTCTGCCTACTGTTCTTGCATTACAACAGACATTTGCAGAAACAAGGGGGCAATGACTCCCCTATGGCAGTTGTATGTACAGTAGTTATACATATTTTTATACAAAGTTTATGCAGAAAACTATAACAAATTATGGCACTGTGGGTATCATACCAGTCGCAGCATACCTATAGTAAAGACTGTGGTTAGGTCATCATATGTAATATATGTCCATATCAATATCTGTCATATGTATATTTTCTCATAGCATATATATATATATATCTATCTATCTATATCATCCCCTTTTACTGTTTTAATTATTTATTATTATTTTTTATATTGAAGTCTGAGAGCCACTGCCGCTGTCAATCTGCTTCTGGTTTAAGAGCTGATGTAAATGGGATGAGGGACATTTGCTCACCTTTTGAGCACAAGCCGGGTGTTGCAGGACAGAGAAGAGAGAATTGCTTCAGCTGTGCCTCTCCCTCTGAAGTTGAGGCAGTGAGCAAGAGGGAGGGGCTCCCATCTAACATGTCTGCCAGGATCCCTCAGCAAAATATGTAGAAGCTTGTGCTTCCTGTCAAGGGACCCCCAAGACTGCCTAATCTGGGGGATGCATTATTTTAGGTAGTGTGGTTTTATTTAGGTGTTTTTGAATTTTAGGAAGGGATTAGGGATACAGGCGCTATTGTTTCCCCCTACCTTTTTCTCATTTTTGCTACAGTGGTATGACCCATCTTACCTGCTTGACCAGTCGTATGGTTCTTTCCTTCTAGAGCAGTGGTTCTTTCATTCTAGAACCTTTCTAATGCTGTAACCCGGCAATACATTTGCTCATGTTGCAGTGACCCCAAACCATCTACAAGAATATAACCAGGGGCGGACTGGCCATATGACCCACCGTGATTTTTTTCCGGTGGGCCGATCAGTCTGGGGCCGGTTGGAAAAAACAAACAAACCATGTACTCACCTAAAGTTCCCCTGAAGCTCCGCTACTTTATCCACTCCATCCAGCGGTGACAGCTCCGTGTGTGCCGGCATCGCACAGACTGTGATGTCGGCAAGCGGCTGACGTCACAGTCTGTGAGCCGCCAGCACTCACCAAACGGAGTGGATAAAGTAGCGGAGCTTCCGGAGAACGATGGAAAGGTGAATTCATGGTTTGTTTGGTTTTTTTTCGACCAGCTGGCTGGCTGTATACAAGGGACAGGCTGGCTGTATACAAGGGTCTGGCTGTATACAAGGGTCTGGCTGGCTGTATACAAGGGACCGGCTGGCTGTATAAAAGGGGCTGGCTGGCTGTATACAAGGGGCTGGCTGTATACAAGGGGCAGGCTGCAATAGAAGGGTGCAGGGCACCAAGGAGTTAAGATACCCCATGTGGGGTTCGTTACAGGGAGAGATTTTAAATTACCATCATGATCGTTTCTGACAGAAAACTACCCATAAATAAAATATGTGCCCCCGTATAGTACCTAAGATAGGACTTTGCATCGTAAAACCACATTTGACCTATTGCTATGCAATTCAGGAGGATATGGATATGAAACATGTCAATTTACTAGCGCAGCTGCACAAGGCACAAATTCTCACGCATGCACGAGATTTGGTATATTATAGAGTTTTTTTTCTGTGGAATCCAGGAGCCCTGGAACTATATAAAAAAATTGCCATCATCTCCTAGAGGTAACGAGCATGCCTAACCCCTTCCCGCTCTTCGGCGGATATATCCGCGCACTGAGCACAGTGACTTAGCGGTGCTGATGCTGGCTCCACTCTGAATCGAAGCCGAACCGACACCTCAGTATAACACCTGCGGTCAGAGTGGACTGGTGTTTAATCTGTTAAATGCCGCCGTCAGTGCGACTGTGGCATTTAACATACCTTCCGGGGGTCTTTCCCCCACGATCGACGCCCCCCCCCCCCTGCCCGCGTGTACGGTCTTCGGGGAGTGCGGACCGTTGCTATGGCAGCCCTGGGGTCAGATCAGATTCCGAAGTTGCCCATTTAGTAATAGGCCCCAACACTCGGTAACAACTGGGCTGAGCTGGGAGGGGGATAGCTGCTAAGCAAAAGGCCTTCCTCCCATACAATAACTAAATAAAACACAGACAATGGGGGTCATTTACTAAGGGCCCGATTCGCGGTTTCCCAATGTGTTACCCGAATATTTCCGATTTGCGCCGATTGTACCTGAATTGCCCCAGGATTTTGGCGCACGCGATCGGATTGTGGCGCATCGGTGCCGGCATGCGCGCGACGGAAATCGGGGGGGTTTGGCCGAGCAAAAACCCGACAGATTCGGAAAAACCACCGCATTTAAAGAAAAAATTGTGTCGCGAAAATTTCACTCACCTTCATCCAGGATAGGCCGGTGTATTTCGAGGCATTCCAGCGGACTTCAGCGGAGGAGCTATCATCATAAATCCCGGCCGAACCCGAATCCAGCGCAGAGACCGCGCCGCTGGATCGCGAATGGGCCGGGTAAGTAAATCTGCCCCGAAGTTGTGTTGGAAAAGTGCTGGCCACAGCTTTATTCAAATCTTGTAACAATCTGTAAAACAAACTTTATTTAAACATAATAACATATATGACATTTTTATTCATCAAACATATCAATATTATTGCATTAAGTGGTCGAGTACTTGACAACAAAGCTGTTGTTAACCCCTTAAGGACCAGGCCCTTTTTTGTTTTTGTGTTTTTATTTTTCACTCCCCACCTTCAAAAATCTATAACTTTTTTATTTTTCCATGTACAGAGCTATGTGATGTCTTATTTTCTGCGTAACAAATTGCACTTCATAGTGATGCTATTAAATATTCCATGCTATGTACTGGGAAGCGGGAAAAAAATTCTAAATGCAGTGAAAATGATGAAAAAACACATTTGCGCCATTTCTAGTGGGTTTGGTTTTTACCGCTTTCACTGTGCACCGCAAATGACAGATCTACTTCATTCATTGGGTCAATACGATCACAGGGATACCAAATTTGTATAGGTTTTATAATGTTTTCATACATTTACAAAAATTAAAACCTCCTGTACAGAAAAAAATTCTTCATTTTACAGTGTTCTTGCGCTAATAACTTTTTCATACTTTAGTGTACAGAGCTGTAGGTGGCGTCATTTTTTTCCAACTTCTGATGACATTTTCAACGCTTTTATTTTTAGGACTGTGCGACCTTTTGATCACTTTTTATAGAATTTTTTCTATTTTTCAAAATGGCAAAAAAAATGCAATTTGCGACTTCGGGCGCTATTTTCCACTACAGGGTAAAACGCAGTGAAAAACGGTTATTATATTTTGATAGATCGGGCATTTTCGGACGCGGCGATACCAAATGTGTTTAGGATTTTTACGGTTTATTTATATTTATATCAGTTCTAGGGAAAGGGGGGTGATTTGAATTTTTATGTTTTTTTAATATAATTTTTTTTAAACTTTTTTTTTATTTATTTTTTTTACTATTTTTCAGACTCCCTAGGGTACTTTAACCTATAGTATGGCAGTATATGGGGATTTTGCATACCATCTATTACAATGTGCAGATCGCACATTGTAATAGATAGCCTCGATCATGACAGTCTCGGATCTTTGTGTGATCCGAGGCTGTCATGACAACGGATCGCCGCTCCCCGGTGACGTCACGGGGAGTGACGATCGGAGCCAAGATGGCGGCGCCCACGCGCCAGCTTTGGTGTTAGCGACGGGCGTTTGCTTCATTATGAAGCAAATGCCCGGTGAGTATGAAGAAGGCTCAGCCCGTGAGCCCTCTTCATACTCCCCCATGCGCAGCAAGACGTAAGGGTACGTCTTATTGCGCTATGGGGTTAATAAGCAACACCTAAGTCCGGCATCATTACCAACCAACCATAGTTGTAAATACCGCTCAAAATCACGCTCAGCGTGCAAAACCACAACTACCATATCCACAAGCCACTAACCTCCTGGCAAGTGACGAGAGCAGAATGTGGTTACCAACCAACCATATAACCAAACCAACTGCTGAGGTTCACCCACTCAAGCAGTCTATGAAGAACTTTTATTAGTAAAGCCGGACATGACCAAAATCATCACCACCAATTTACCTTCTTACCAGATAACTGTTGCCAAGTACCCGCCAACGCATGACGGCTTGACCCTTCAAGACGCCATGCCCCGCCACACACGATAGCTGAAACTGCCCACTTCAGACAAGCTGTAATTAAAAACATCCAATCCCAAATCAGTCAGATGCACACCATCCTTACCTGTATAGCTGCGATCAGCCACAAACAGCCCATGTCTCATCACAAGCCCTCCATTCAATCTCACAAACTTACCCATGTATTTGTTAATCTATATGCGGGCCCGATTCAACGCCGCTACCAATACTGCATTCCTCCACCGCTTTCTTGGATATTCAGCGGATATTCCGCCATCAACCACAACACATCTCTCTTCATGTCCTTAACCAACTCTCTCATGGGAAAAGAGCCCAAATCATTCCCGCCAGCATGTATAATCAACACATTCAGCTTACCCCATCTCTCAAAACCACTTTGCAAGCGAGAATGCACCGCTCCCCACCATAGACCCCTGTAACCCAACCAACGAACACTTACCATTTCGTCTGCAAGCACTAACGACCTACCACCCGGGCGCAGTTGCACTCTCTTTTCCGCTCAATAAATGAAAGAGTGCCCGAAAATCCAGATGACACCTTTCTTAACACCTATCAAACAAAACAAGACTATCACCATAACATCCTGACCTGCGCCGCGCTAAACTAGTGCTTCACCACTCCAATCGATGCATGCGCGAACGAAAACATCTGGACTCCCATCGTCCAATCCGCTTGATATCCTCCTTCGGCAAGCCCCACCTAGCCGTCTCCGTCGCAGCGCCAATGCGGAATGAATGAGAGCGGTATTCCTTCCCATCCAAGCCCAATCTCCCTTTCTAAAAACTGCAATAAACTGAAAGGTGGACAATGCTGTGCCATACGCATGTAAAAACAAAGAGGCTCCCTCTACCCGTATTGACATAAAATCCTCAAAACATGACACTGGGCAACAAATACAACCCTGCACCGGACCCAAACGCACCACAAACCCTCGATCTAATCTGTCCGTCTTGGACCCCATCAAGACTATCGTAATTACTCCATCCACACATTGTACCCGATTTACTAAAATACCTCCCACTTGGTGCCGACTCCTACTGACCAACTTGCTGATCCGAAACGCTCCAAAAAACGCCTAGGAATATGCCAGTGAAAATAAACGGCATTCATGCTCCAAAACACAAATCCCCGGTAGCTGCTCCAAAATTTCCTGCAACAATCTAAAAAACACCGGCTGTCTTGAGCCCGGCCCCTCAGAGAACCCTCACTGCTTGCCAAACCACCACAACTTAAACAGGAACGAGACCGCTTCTAATTATCGCTGCACCCTTGTCCCAGATACCTGCATGTAAAACAACCGGCTCAAAAAACAAAAAAGCACAGACGTCCGGCAAGTCTGCAAACCAGCCAAATGCCATTCATCCTCCAGTAAAAACCACTCACGCCATACGTTCCGATATGCCCCCCAAGTCCCCGTGGCCACAGACTTCTGAATCCATGATAAAAATCTCACCGCACCATCTCCCACAACCGATCTGGACAACGCTTCGGCTCGACCTCCGCTCCCGGCATCTAGTCCCGGAATCTGTTCAACTGCAATCGAGACAGGGCATCCGCCACCTCATTATTCACCCCGGGGACATGTACCACACGAAACAGGACATTCAAACGGAAACGCAACAGGACCAAATGCCGCAAGAACGTAATCACAGGTGGCGAGGAAGACGTCTGTCTGTTAATCACCTCCACCACCGACATATTGTCACAATGGAAAACCACGCAACGATCTGCCAATCTGTCCCCCCACAATTCCATGGCAACCACAATGGGGAACAATTCTAAAAGACAAAGGTTAACCGTCAGAGCAAGCTCCCGCCACCAAACCGGCCACTCACCTACACTCCATTCACCCTGGAAATAGGCTCCATAACCCACTGAAGCTCCACGTTGGAGACCTGAGCCGCCATCCACAAAGTCCTCCCATTGTACGTCACTAGAAAATCATCCCACACCCTCAAATCATCTTTGTGTTCCCTTTTCAAACTAATGAAATGCTTTCTGCCTCCTGATACCGGCTGTAGCCTGGGCCAGGCGTCTTCAAAAAACCCGCCCCATTGGCATAATCCGACAAGCAAAATTCAGCCTCCCTAATAACGACTGCAGCTGCCTCAACGATACCTTCGACTTCACCAATGCCTCCTGAACCCCCAATCTCAATTCTTCCAGCTTGTCCAATGGTAAAGGGCACTCCATTGCGAGTGAATCAATCTCAATTCCCAAGAAAGTGTCGTAGCCGGCCCCTCTGTCTTATCTACCGCTAACGGCACCCCAAAATTGGCAAACAACTTCGATAATGTGGACAACAATACCTGGCATTTAAAGCTCCCTGCAGGGCCTACACAAAGAAAGTCGTCCAAATAATGTATGACTCCCTTATCTCCAGCCTGCCCATTCCAAAAAAAAACTAAACGCCTTGAAATAAGCACATGAGATAGAGCAGCCCATTGGAAGACACCTATCCACAAAAAACTCCCCTTCGAAACAACACCCCAACAAATGCATGGAACTAGGATGCACTGGTAACAAGCGAAACGCCGCCTCAATGTCCGCCTTGGCCATGAGGGCCCCCCGCCCCGCAGCCCTTACCAAGCCCACCGCCGTGTCAAAAGAAGTATATGAAACTGAAGTCAAAGACTAATCAATCATTGACCGACCCCCCCTTCGGGTACGACAAATGATGAATCAGGAATAGCCCCAACCACACTAATAGACCCACACACAGTAGTAGCACTGAACTCACTTATAGACCCCACAACTCAGGGATAGGCCTCCCCCACACACACAGTAATGCTCCCAAAACCCCACAAATACACTGTATACCAAAATCCCCAATAATACTCACCTCACTTCACTTGTGATTGTCCTCTTCTTCTCTGTGTGGAGAACAAGGCGCCGTGACGTCACTACATCTGGTCTCCTGCTCCGGGCTGCTGCTGTGGGCTCTGTAGTGGAGCAGAATGCTGCCGCCACCCTGGTCCACAACACTAATCTTCTTTATATGTATCCAGAGGATGTAAATAGAGATGAAAGTATACAGATCCAACGGACAGGAGACAGGAAGATCTGGGGCTCCGGACAAAAGATCAGTGGCCTACGCCCTGGATCTTTTGACCTAGCGACGCCTCTGGTCTGTGCACACTATTAGGATGCTGGCATTTGTATATTTTCTCTATAGCACCAACTAACAATATCTCCTGATAATCTTAGTTTAATGAATGGGGGAAACACATAGAAGGGCATTTGATAGAGGTAGATAAAGCAATAAATAATGAGCTATTGCATCTTATTTTAAATGGTAGGTGATATTACTACTATAATACTGCCCCCTATATACAAGAGTATAACTACTATAATACCGCCCCCTATGTACAAAAATATAACTACTTTAATACCGCCCCTATGTACAAGGATATAACTACTATAATACCGCCCCCTATGTACAAGAATATAACTACTATAATACCGCCCCCTATGTACAAGAGTATAACTACTATAATACCGCCCCCCATGTACAAGAGTATAAACTACTATAATACCGCCCCACATGTACAAGAGTATAACTACTATAATACCGCCCCCTATGTACAAGAGTATAACTACTATAATACCGCCCCCTATGTACAAGAGTATAACTACTATAATATCGCCCCTATGTACAAGAATATAACTACTATAATGATCTTTTATTTAAAAACTTGCATCAAAATATTACAATAAATTCACAATAAAATTACAGAATGCAAGTAGAAATTAATGTTACATGAATAATATAACAGACATCACATAGTTGCTGACATATGGATGTTCCTCCAGTACATATTACTGGGGTTGATTGTCATGTCTTTCCCATAGACGCTCCTCAGACTCTCTATGATGTTACGTGTTACTGTATTCACCCTGCTGGATTGAAGACAGATGGTTCAGACACTACGAAGGATTATTAATGATTTAATTTAAGGGGAGAACTAGGGTCCGACTAAAAATAGAGTTTTTTTGTAAAGATAAAGATAGGGGTGGGGTCTCTTTCCCATCCCCTTTTCACTATTTTATTGCATCACAGGTACAATTTATAGGGGAAAGTAGAAATTCAGTAGTTTTTAAGGAACTATTGGATAGGTTTAATAATATAGGGGATAACATATTTGCACTACTGCAATCTGGGATATTGATGAAAGAGAAGGGGCAGAAACCCCCAATTATGAAATTGATTCACAATACATGGAAATGGTTTAGATCCTTTTTAGGAATTCAGGGTTCTACTACCTTTTCACCTCTGTGGCATAACGAGCACACTATAGAATTATGTAAGATAGAAGAATTACAATTTTGGAAAATAGGGGGTGTAAGATATATATCTGATATATTTCACGAGGGTTCACTTGTGTCCTTCGACAAATTCAAACAGAACTATCACTTAAAAGACAATAACTATTTCAACTGTATGCGAGTGAGACATGCAGTTAGAGCAGAAATCGTTAAGGAATATTTCAGAGTGGAGAACTCTAGTTTAATGTCCTTTATATTTACTTTGGTTAATGCTCCAAAAAATCTATCAAGAATATATAGAGGAATAATGATGGTAGAGGTAGAGAAGAAGTTGAAACACCCTAGCCAAAATAAATGGGCGAAGGTCTGTGGTACACTAGACGAAGAGCACTGGAGTTATATTTATAGAAATGTAAAATATACCTCTAAGAGTTGGAACCACAGATTAACTCAATTAAACATACAGGCAGTCCCCAGGTTACGTACAGATATGGGTCGGAGTTTGTCTTAAGTTGAATTTGTATGTAAGTCGAAACTGATATATTTAATAATTATAGATCCAGACAAAAAAAATTTTGGCCCCAGTGACAATTGGAGTTTAAACATTTTTTGTGCTGTAATGGGAACAAGGATTATCAATAAAAGCTCAATACAGACAATTTACAGCTGATCATTGCAGTTGGGATATAGTAAAGCATTCAAAAAAGCTTCACCGGGGGTCAGAGGGGTTTTCTGTCTGTAACTATGGGTTGTCTGTAAGTCGGGTGGTCTAAGTAGGGGACCGCGTCGAACTCTACAGAAATTTATTACTCCCAGACATACTGTATAAGGCCCAAAACTCAGAGATAACTCGAGAGTGCAATAGGTGGTGTAGAGGAGGGAAGCTAGAATATCGCACCATATTTTATGGGAACTGCCCTTAAAATAAGACAACTTGGATGGAAATATATGAGTACATCATGGGAGAGATTGTATATTACTTAGTCTTTGATGCCTCAGTGGCTATTTTGGGACTTATCCCAGTTTCAGGGAATCTAAGTTAGAAAATTCTTTTAGTACACAAATTACTTTTAATGGGAGACTGTTAATGATCAGAAACGGAAAGTGGGAAATACCCCCAAAATAAAAGAATGGCACATATTAGTTGAAAGAAGAATGATGAACTACGAAACTAACTCCTTTGGGATGTAAGTTGGAAGGGAACCTAAGGGGTGAGGAAAGAATGACGGATTAGGCTGGCGTGGAAAGGAGAAAAAACACGATAAATATGATCGTTTGAGTAAAATTTATTTTTTTCTTCTTTTTTGTTGTTCTCTCCACCGGTGCAGGGGTGGGGGGAAGGGTGTTTTTTTTTAGAATTTTTTTGAATTACTGTACGAATTCTGCATATGCTAAAATGTGGAAAAAATCTAATAGCAATGCTTGTTTATCCTTTTTTATCTTTATGATACATGAAACACAAAAGTTTGTATTGTATCTGCAGATTTGTATGTTGGAAAGATATGAAATAAAAATTAAAGTACATTGATACATTGGTGAAGCTTACGCTGTTTTCGATGATTACAATTTTTTCTGTAAATCGGCTAGGGACTGCAAGTAGCTCTAAAAAAAACAAGCTACATAAGACTTTGGTGGTTCGATTTTATAGAGGTAAAAATAAATTCACTCGCGGCACCGGCGTGGCTTGATTAAAATTCATCCATCTTTATTTTCTTCCAATTAAAATATAGGAATGACAACCCAATGGCAACACACAGTTATTACATATTGGGATTAACTACGCGTTTCAGGTGCTACACGCACCCTAGTCATGGCACAAATGAAGATACAAAACCTCCAGGTAAATAGCTGAGTACATAGGTGACGTAATCAGCCGGTGTTTCCGGTATCCACGCTGTACTCAGTAACTCTAAAATTTAAAATTCTATAAAATGAATGAGTGTACTCATTTATAATTAAAAGATCCCTAAGGTTAAATTACATATCTAGGAGATATATACAGATGTATGATTTGTAAGTTATAGCTTAGATATATATACGAGAAACGGGGTTTAAGGAAACTCAATAAGCCAACGATTACAAATATAAATAAAACAAACCCGTCCACGATAATATTATAATTATATTATTATGAGGTCACGAAAGAAAAGCATTTAAATAGTTGGTATATCTCAATGGTGGAAGGTATACACCAAAGGCACGGAGACACCTCTACGCTGCCCATGCTGCGCGCGGGCTCCAACTGGAGACCACACGTCTTCAAAACCAGCAGCAGCACTTCAACTAGACTTGGTAAGTATAATAATACCTGCATCTCGTCGTGCAGGGGGTACATTAATGTAGGGAAAATTATAACCAATGTCTGGGTGTATATAGACATAATGTACATCTCAATGGGTGACTATTGAAATATTGGAAAGATAAATAAATAGTAACAATTTCATAATTAATGTAAAAAGGGTTGCAAAATAATGAATGTATAGGGGGAAGCAAATTTATGTATATTGTAAATAACAAGCAGGGAAACTCTACACAATGTGTCACTGCACATGGGGAGATTGCAGCACTAACGGTTTTCAGTGCCATGCACAATAAGTAGTTATTACATGCCTGTTTTAAAGGGGAGCTGTATTGTCCGGCAATGGAATATTCGACTTCGATGTTGATACTGCCCCATTGTATAGCAATGCACACATAATGCCACACCTAGTAGTGTGAACAGGAACTCGTGTTTATAATTTATATCATTTAAACACATTATAGAAAGAAATCTACCGATTCTAATGGGAAGATGAGAAACTGGCTAACATATTACAACAGGGATGAAAAGTAGTATCGAGAAGATCACCACACTAGGTAACCGTATATCACCTAGTATGCTACGGGACCCTTCAACAACCAGAACAGATACATGGCTAACATAAAGGGCTTTATAAATGTGGAACAACCCTGCATAAACTGCGGTTACGCTAAAAAAACACAAAAACCTTTACAATACGGATGGGACCTCGATATTTACATTAAGAAAACATCTCAACTGCAACAGCAGGTAAATAATATAGTTATTAAATGTAGCACATGTAAGTAATGTATATCGGTTGCACTATAAGAAATTTAAAGAAGGTTTACCGAACATCTTAGAGATATTAAAATAATAAGAGAGAAAAATTTATAAAATTTTAGACATTCCTGGAAATTCATCAAGGAAACACAATAAGTTTGGAGACATATGCTATCGAACATGTTCAGGGACCCAAAGAGAAAAGAGGAGGGGTGACAGGCAAAAAGTACTAAAGAGATAGAGAGGCCTTCGGATCCTCCATTTGGATACAAGAACACCAAGGTGGATTTATAATTTATAAACACAGCGAGTTCCTGTTTCAATATAGGTGTGCATTATGTGTGATTCGGACTGTTTACCAATGTGTATGCAGTGTGCACATTGTGTACGAGTTCTGTTCCCCTGCATATAGTTGTGTATTTACAAAATACATAAAATTGGCTTCCCTCTATAACATTCATTATTTGCACCCTTTTACATTAATTATGAAATTGTTACTATTTATTTATCTTTCCAATATTTCATGTCAACCAGTGGAGATGTACATTATGTCTATATACACACGCAAGACATCGGTTATAATTTCCCTACATTAAGTACCCTGCACGACGAGATGCAGGGTATTATTATACTACCAAGTTCATAGTTGATGTGCTGCTGCGTTGTTTGTGAATGACGGTGGCTCCAGTTGGGAGCCCGCGCGCGCGCATGGGCAGCGTAGAGGTGTCTCCGTTGCCTTTGGTGTATACCTCCACCATTGATGTGATATACCAACTATTTAATATGCTTTTCTTTCGGCTTAACATCTTCGTATAACTTCTCATAAATAAGATATTCTAATATTATGGAACGGGTTGTTTTTTATTTATTGTAATCGTTGGCTATGAGTCCTAAACCCCAGTTTCTCAGTATATATACTAGCATAACTTACAAATCCATACATCTGTAATGTCTCCTAGATATGAATTACCTGGGATCTTTGATTAGAAATGAGTACACTCAATTCATTTTATAGAATGTTAATTTGAGAGTTAATGAGTCACGAGCGTGGTGATATCCGGAAACACGCTGATTACGTCACTATGTATCAGCATATTACTGGAGGTTTTGTATCTTCATTGTGCCATGACTAAGGGTGGGTTGTAGCACCTGAAACGCGTAGGCTTAAAATCCCGCAATATGTGTAATAACTGGTGTTGCCATTGGGTTTGTCATGTCCTATATTTAATTGGAAGAAAAATAAAGATGGAATGAAATTTAATCAAGCCACGCCGGTGCCAGAGTGAAGTTGTTTTACACTCTGCAATACTACGTCAAGGTCCGGACGCAATCCATGAGCACGAGTCGAGCTAAGGTGAGCCGCTATTTACCTATCTTTCTCTGTTCGTATTTTATGTCGACACCACCGAATTGTTTCCATGGGAAAACCCCTAAGACAGAGAGGTCCATTGACCAAATGAATATAATCAAAAAACAAGGAGAAATTACTTACTCTTCTATCCAATGCTGCATGTGACGTATCCTCTGGACTGTTTAGATCCAGCATTATCATGCTCCTCTTTAGCACATGTCCTCCCTGTGGAGTTTACCATACATACACTCACCGGCCACTTTATTAGGTACACCATGCTAGTAAGGGTTGGCCCCCTTTGCCTTCAGAACTGCCTCAATTCTTCGTGGCATAGATTCAACAAGGTGATTGGAAGCATTCCTCAGAGATTTTGGTCCATATTGACATGATGGCATCACACAGTTGTCGCAGATTTGTCAGCTGCACATCCATGATGCGAATCTTCCCGGTTCACCACATCCCAAAGATGCTCTATTGGATTGAGATCTTGGTGACTGTGGAGGGCCATTTGAGTACAGTGAACTCATTGTCATGTTCAAGAAAACCAGTCTGAGATGATTCAGCTTTATGACATGGCGCATTATCCTGCTGAAAGTAGCCATCAGATGTTGGGTACATTGTGGTCTAAAGGGAGGACTGTGGTCAGCAAACAATACTCAGGTAGGCTGTGGCGTTTGCAACATGCTCAATTAGTACCAAGGGGCCCAAAGAGTGCCAAGAAAATATTCCCCACACCATGACACCACCACCACCAGCCTGAACCTTTGATACAAGGCAGGATGGATCCATGCTTTCATGTTGTTGACGCCAAATTCTGCCCCTACCATCCGAAAGGTCGCAGCAGAAATCTAGACTCATCAGACAGGAAACGTTTTTCCAATCTTCTCTGTCCAATTCGATTAGCTTGTGCAAATTGTAGCCTCAGTTCCTGTTCTTAGCTGAAAGGAGTGGCACCCGGTGGTGGTCTCTGCTGTGTAGCCCATCTGCCTCAAAGGTCGACGTACTGTGCGTTTCAGAGATGCTCTTCTGCTACCTGGTTGTAATGGGTGGCGATTTGAGTCACTGTTGCCGTTTCTTCAGCTCGAACCAGTTGCCCATTCTCCTCTGACCTCTGGCATCAACAAGGCATTTCCGCCCACAGAGAATGCCGCTCACTGGATGTTTTTTCTTTTTTCGGACCATTCTCTGTAAACCCTAGAGATGGTTGTGCGTGAAAATCCGTGAATCAGTGTATTCGTGGTTGTGCGTGAAAATCCCAGTAGATCAGCAGTTTCTTCTGGCACCAACAACCATGCCACATTCAAAGGCACTCAAATCACCTTTCACTGATGCTCGATTTGAACTGCAGGAGATTGTCTTGACCATGTCTACATGCCTAAATGCACTGAGTTGCCGCCATGTGATTGGCTGATTAGAAATTAAGTTTAACGAGCAGTTGGACATGTGTACCTAATAAAGTGGCCGGTGAGTGTATACCTTATGTTTTCATTGTTCTTACATCTTGGTCCCCTAAATGCTACTCCTAACACTCTCCCTAAATCTAATATACACCATAAAGCTGTGTGTGTATGTATGTACGCTAAAGGAATCTGTTCTGTTGCGTTTTCAGTCACCAAATTTTGCATAGCTGCTCTCTGTGATTCAGGGAACGTCACAGACCAGGTTTTGATTCAAAATTTTCAACCAATGCTTTCCAGTCTTTGTGTTATTTGCTTCATTCATTACTATGTTTCAGTACCAGTCTTGCTACTATTTGCATCATACAGTTCTACTTTACAGTACCAGTCTATAATGCTATTTGCATTATACAGTTCTATGTTACAGTACCAGTCTTCATTGTATTTGGATTATATAATGCTACCTTACATTACTAGTCTTTTACAGTACCAGTCTAAGTATTATTCGCATCATAAGTACTAAAATACAGAACAAGTTTTAGTACTTTTTGTATCATACAGTTCTATGATAAAGTACCATTCTTAGTATTAATTGCATAATACTAAGTTAAAGTAACAGTCTTGAAAGTACTTTCATTTATAGCATTATTAAGTACTAGTCATTAAATTAACGCAAAACACCGGCGGCTCGTTCCCGATCACAGGCGTTACCATAGAAACGCTGATGCGATCGGGCCGTGGCCCGCCCCGTGGGTGCAGCTCTGCAAATGCAGACAAAATGGAATGTCTGCCATCACCCTGATGTCACAGCCCAGACCCGGCACTAACACCCGGGATCAGAAAAACTCCGATCCCGGGTGTTTAACCCCTTACAAGCCGCGGTCAAGTTGACAGCTGGCATGTAAGCCTGTGATTCCACCGGGTGGATCGATGAGCCCCGGGGTTCCGACGAGTGACCCGAGGCTGCCGGCTTCTGTCCACGCCGGGTTGCGCCTCCTGGCAGGACCCGGCTGTATGTAACTGAGCATGCTCAATGTGTTACGAGAAAACTGTCTCAAAAATCACCTGGATATGTTAAAGCGTTCTGAAGTTATAACCAATTATCGTGCGACATGTCAGATTTGAAAAATTGAGTCTGGTCATTGAGCTGAAAACTAGTGTGGGTGACAAGGGGTTAATCACATACTCCTTGAGGACCTGTCCAGCTGCTGTATAGAGGAGAAACTGAAGGACCTGTGATGATGTAATCATCACATGACTCTCTGGCTTCTCCTCTATGCAGCCTCCCCAGCACAGAGCTGCTCTTCTCACAGTAAGGAGAAACTATAACTGGGAGCAGCAAGGGGGGAAAAGACTTGAACTTAGGGCAGCAAGGGAAGAGGGGGACTATAACTGGGGGAAGGAGGGGGGACTAGAACTGGGGGCAAGACGGGGGCTAGAACCGGGAGCAGGAGTGGAAAACTAGAACTGTGGACAGCGGGGGGGGGGGGGGGCAGGTGAAACTAGGGGATGCAGGGGGGTGGACTAGGACTTGGGGCAGGAGGGGGGAACTCGAACTTGGGGCAGGAAGGGGGTAAAACTAGGGGATGCAGGAGGGGGGGACTAGAATGGGGGCAGGAGGGGGGCACTAGAAACTGGGGCAGGGGGGGGGGACTAGAACTGGGGTAGGATGGGGGACTAGATTTGGGGGCAGGAGGGAGGGAATAGAACTGGGGGCAGAAGGGGGAGACTAGAACTGGGCACAGGAGGGGGGACTAGAACTGAGGGCAGGAGGGTGGACACTAGAACTGTGGACATGAGGAGGAACTAGAACTGGGGACATGAGGGGGAACTAGAACTGGGGACATGAGGGGGAACTAGAACTGGGGACATGAGGGGGTATAGAACTAGGAGATGCAGGAAAAAGGGGCTAGAACAGAGGACATGAGGGGGGACTAGAACTTGGGGCAGGAGAGGGTATAGAACTAGGAAATGCAGGAGGGGGGCTAGAACTGGGGGATGGAGGGGGGGGGACTAGACTGGGGGAGGAGGGGGACTTGAAGGGGGCTGCAAGAGTGGGGGGGGGGACTAGAAGTGGGGGTGGTAGCAGTGGGGGGACTAGAACTGGGGGCAGGAGGAGGAGGGTGATCATGGAGGAAGTGTTAATGGGCGGCTGTGAGTCAAGTGAAGTTTTGTGTTTCTGGACTGAGCTCAAGTGTTCAAAGAAGGATGTGTTTAAACTGGGAGATGCATATAAGCAAATTAACAGACAATATCAAGAATGAGACGACCCAAAAGAGAAGTTGATTAAAATGTGAATGCTGGATAACCTACACATGAATTGACTTTATTAAAAGAGAGATGAATCCAGATACAAAGCCTGTACCTAAAGTAGAAAGTTGGGCAATGGAGAAGCAGAGAGCAGCCACAGCTCAGACTGTACAGAGGGAAGGACATTATTGGAGAAAAGGACATTGATTAGAACACTGTGAAACATTAAGGATCAGTGTAGGGTGAAGGAGTCCCTAAAGGAGTCACACTGGAGGCTACACTGTAAGGATCACTCTGCTGAGCCACCATGTGTTACATAGGCATCTGCCTCATAAACTGTTCCTATGAAGTGCTCCTTATGTGGACACTGGGACATGTGAAGGAGGGAATGTACAGGACGGTTGTCTGTAACCTGTGCCCAGTCTGGGCACACGTTCTGTTGAGTATCCACAGGCTCAACACAATAATGAGTCTTCAGAGACCAGTGAGGAGGCAAAGGCTGAACCAAGAACCAGTGACACCAGTGCAGGTCCCAGCCAAGAGTCTAGTGATCCTGCAGGAGAGATGATATCATCTATTATTACTGCACCCACAAATCTCACAGCCATGAGGAGACTCCTTGTGCCAACGGAAAGTGTCCAAAACTCCAGCTGTAAGGGTAGAGTACCATTAGTCGAGGTGTCACTACAAGTACCAGCAATCACAGAAATGGCATCCAGTGTTTAAAGCAAAGTGTCCAGAACCTTGCAACAGGAGACTGATGTCTCATCTGTAGAGGCTGCACACAGGTACCAGCAGTCCACTGGAAAGTCAGCTCCTACCACAACTAAAACACAACAGCAATTATCCATAAGGGATCCAAGAGCAGCTGCCACCACCATCTACTGAGATGCTGATCCTTGGGCAGGAAACCCGTGTGGATGAGGAAGGCTTCCAGACTGTGAAGAGGAAGAATACTGTTTCCATCCCTCTAGGAAAGTCACCACACTGGATAAACCAGTAGAGGCGCCAGTGCTGGCCATAACATCCGGGGTGTTTATAGTGCACTGGAAGAGGAAGAAGAGACCGCAGCGATAGATCACCTATCCACTCATCTCTGATAAAGAATGTCCTTTGGTCTAAGAAAGGAATGATGGTGTGGGAATTCTCTCTTCACTGAGATAAACATTCAGGTGGAGTGACCCAGGAGATCTTCCCCAGCGCTGCCTAATGCTGAACTTTACCATGGACACTGTACTTTTGAGTTGAATGTATATGCTCAGATAGGAAGGATAGAAGGGAGTGTTTCAGAGTACCAAGCCATATTGTTTACATATCTAGAGTGTTTGTTTATGATGTGTCATGTAGCTTAGATCGCTCAGTAGTTCACAAGAGCTTGAGAGATATAATGAGACAGTCCTTAATAACATAGTCAGCAGACCCATTTAGCGGACCTCTGTAGGACGGCTGGCAGGAACCTTGTAGACGGATGGAGGACTCTGTAGGACGGCTGGCAGGACCTCTGTAGGACGGTGGTGGCAGGACTCTTGTAGGACGGCTGGCAGGACCTCTGTAGGACGGCTGGCAGGACCTCTGTAGGACGGCTGGCAGGACCTCTGTAGGACGGCTGGCAGGACCTCTGTAGGACGGCTGGCAGGACCTCTGTAGGACGGCTGGCAGGACAGGCTCTGTAGGACGGCTGGCAGGACCTCTGAAGGACGGCTGGCAGGACCTCTGAAGACCACTAGGATACTGGACCGCCACAGGATTGCAGGACCACCACAGGAATGCAGGACCGCTACAGGATCACGGGAATCACCACAGAAACACGAGAATCACCACAGAAACACGAGAATCACCACAGGAACACGGGAATCACCCAGGAAACGGAACACACAGGAACACGGGAATCACCACAGGAAACGGGAATCACCACAGGAACTGGGAATCACCACAGGAAACACGGAGATCACCACAGGAACACGGGAATCACCACAGGAAACCCGGAAGGCTTATGGAAACGCTCAGGAAGGCTTTCACTCCAGAAGAATAACTGAAGATCTGGCAGGGGATGCTGGGAGTCGCCACAGGCTATATATGAGCCAGGAATGCCAGAGCCAATAAGGAGGACGCTGGCCCTTTTAGCTGGAGGGGAGAAGTCTGCACGCGCCCCTCTAGTGGCAGGAGCACAAGACTGCATGGAAGAAGCATGCGGCCTACACGTGGGAGCAAGAGTGCAGGCGAGCCAGGAGAGGGGGTAAGTGAGGAGTGGGGGAGTGGGGACCGCGGCAGCACAGCAGGGTACACCCTCAATCCGTACCGAGGATCTCGGGGTGTAAACATGACACTGTGTGTGCCGCTGCTGCCTGGTAATCAGTAAGGAAGTCCTGATCGTGAATTTCCTGTGGCGGTCCTGTATTCCTGTGGCGGTCCTGTATTCCTGTGGCAGTCCTGCAATCCTGTGGCGGTCCTGCAATCCTGTGGCGGTCCTGCAATCTTGTGGCGGTCCGGTAATCCTGTGGCAATCCGGTTATCCTGTGGCGGTCCAGTATCCTAGTGGTCTTCAGAGGTCCTGCCAGCCGTCCTTCAGAGGTCCTGCCAGCCGTCCTTCAGAGGTCCTGCCAGCCGTCCTACAGAGGTCCTGCCAGCCGTCCTACAGAGGTCCTGCCAGCCGTCCTTCAGAGGTCCTGCCAACCGTCCTTCAGAGGTCCTGCCAGCCGTCCTTCAGAGGTCCTGTCATCGTGAGGTACTGCCATCCCGAGGTCCTGCCATCCCGAGGTCCTGCCTTCCCGTGGTCCTGCCTTGGCTGCAACAGCGGGCCTAGTCGCACACGTGGAGCGACCTGGTGGCTCCCCGCCGCAGCAAGTCCATCCCGCTTTGCGGCGGGCTCTGGCGAAGACCAGGAGTCCACTTAGACTCCGCTCCCGGGTTGTGACTGGCATCATTATCTCCCAGGGTGGTCCAGGGAGTCCACAGACTTTAGTCCCAGGGGATTATTTCCCATAGACTGTGACAGGGGGGCAGAACTTTTTCATCTTACCAATTGGCTGCAATTAAATAATAAATGAAACATTTAAAGGGGTCTGAATACTTTCTGTAGTTAGTCTACTGATTTTGTCCCTAAGGTGGTCCTGGTGTCTTCTACCAGCTTGATGTCTTCTTGTCTCCAGCCTACCTTTGATTGAGTGCCTTTAAGAAGTCTGTGTTGTCTCCAACTAGCCTATTATTATGGTACCTCCAAACAGCTTTAGAGACAGTGGGGCTTATTTACTAAGGGTCCTGTGGCCGCATTTCCGTTGGGATTACCGACTTTTCGGAAATTAAGCCGCTGGGACAGGGATTTAGAAGGGCATTGTGTCACACGTGATCGGAATTTGGCACAATCGCACCGGCTTTCATGCGACACAAATCGGGGGGCGGGTCGTCGGACGATCCGACTGATTCGGACAAACCCTGGGATTTAACTTTAAAATTGTGTCGCAAACCCAATCACTTACATACACCGGGAAGAAGATGGTAAACTCCGGCAGACCTGATTGGGGAAGCGACACATGCAGGAAATCGGGAGCACAATGTAAGTGAATCGCGGCAGCTGTGCAGGATCGTAAGTAAATGTGCCCCAGTGTCTTCAACTAGTTTGAGGTCCCAATGCATCCATCCATCCATACATGTCTTTCTCCAGCTTGATGTTCTAGAGCCTTCATCCAGCTTGTGGTCCAGTGTCTTCAACTAGATTGAGTTCCATTTGCATCCAACCATCTTGGTGTCTGATTGAGCCTGTGGTCTTGTTGCTTACTAGTAACCTGTGGCTTCATAGTGCCAGGGTGCTAAGGGAAACAGTTAATATATGGCCACATATTACTAGGTCCTCCATACACCATGAAGCACTAAGTATACATTGTGTAGGCATCACAACATCCACTCTTTTACTATACGGATCTAATGTCTGGAGACATTCCAGAATATGGAGGCGTTTAAGCCCCTTGCCCCCCCAGAGGTCCTGCCAGCCGTCCTACAGAGGTCCTGCCAGCCGTCCTACAGAGGTCCTGCCAGCCGTCCTACAGAGGTCCTCTAAATGGGTCTGCTGGACTATGTTATTAAGGAATGTCTCATTATATCTCAAGCTCTTGTGACTACTGGAGCGATCTAAGCTACAGGACACATCATAAACACTCTAGATGTAAAGCAATATGGCTTGGTACTCTGAAACAACTCCCTTCTATCCTTCCTAGTCTGAGGAGCATATACATTCAAAACTCTAAAAAGTACAGTGTCCATGGTAAAGTTCAGCATTAGGCAGCGGCTGGGGAAGATCTCCTGGAGTCACTCCACCTGAATGTTTATCTCAGTGAAGAGAATTCCCACACCATCATTCCTTTCTAGACCAAAGGACCAGTTCTTTATCAGAGATGAGTGGATAGGTGATCTATCGCTGCGGTCTCTTCTTCCTCTTCCAGTGTACTATAACACCCGGATGTTATGGCCAGCACTGGCGCCTCTACTGGTTTATCCAGTGTGGTGACTTTCCTAGAGGGATGGGAAACAGTATTCTTCCTCTTCACAGTCTGGAAGCCTTCCTCATCCACACGGGTTCCTGCCCCAGGATCAGCAGTCTCAGTAGAGGTGGTGGGCAGCTGCTTGGATCCCTTATGGATAAATTGCTGTTGTGTTTTAGTTGTGGTAGGAGCTGACTTTCCAGTGACTGCTGGTACCTGTGGTGCAGCCTCTACAGATGAGACATCAGTCTCTGTTGCAAAGGTTCTGGACACTTTGCTTTAAACACTGGATGCCATTTCTGTGATTGCTGGTACTTGTAGTGACACCTGGACTAATGGTACTCTACCCTTTACAGCTGGAGTTTTGGACACTTTCCGATTGGCACAAGGAGTCTCCTCAGTGGCTGGTGAGATTTGTGGTGCAGTAATAATAGATGATACATCAGTCTCTCCTGCAGGATCACTAGACTCTTGGCTGGGACCTGCACTGGTGTCACTGGTTCTTGGTTCAGCCTTTGCCTCCTCACTGGTCTCTGAAGACTCATTATTGTGTTGAGCCTGTGGATACTCACAGAACGTGTGCCCAAACTGGGCACAGGTTACAGACAACCTGTCCTGTACATTCCTCCTTCACATGTCCCAGTTGTCCACATAAGGAGCACTTCATACGGGAACAGTTTGAGGCAGATGCCTAGTAACACCATGGTGGCGCAGCAGAGTGATCCTTACAGTGTAGCCTCCAGTGTGACTCCTTTAGGGACTCCTTCACCCTACACTGATCCTTAATGTTGTACACAGTGTTCTAATCAATGTCCTTTTCTCCAATAATGTCCTTCCTCTGTACAGTCTGAGCTGTGGCTGCTCTCTGCTTCTCCATTGCCCAACTTTCTACTTTAGGTACAGGCTTTGTATCTGGATTCAGTCTCTCTTTTAATAAAGTCAATTCATGTGTAAGGTTATCCAAGCATTCACATTTTATCAACTTCTCTTTTGGGTCAGTCTCATTCTTGATATTGTCTGTTAATTTGCTTATATGCATCTCCAGTTTAAACACATCCTTCTTAGAAACACTTGAGCTCAGTCCAGAAACAGCAAAAACTTCACTTGACTCACCAGCCGCCATTACACATTTTTCACCGGCCCCAGCAGTCCAGGACCGGCCCGAGACCGGCCCTGAACCAATCGGCCCACCGGGATTTCTCCCGGTGGGTCTTATGGCCAGTCCGCCCCTGCCTGGGCATTACTTGTTAGGTAAGTCTCCTGTAAGAAGAAGATGTCACATCTCTCCTCAGCCAGATGTTGGTAGATGACCTGCCCCCGGCCACTGTTCCTTACACTGTTCACATTAATAGAGCTGATCCTCAGCCACATAACTCAGGTCAATTGGTGGTTTCAGCATTTTCATCCACCCACTGCTGTGACCATTAGTTCCCTATCTTGTGGTGGGAGATGAGTGGAGGGGTTTGATCCATTGCTGCAGTCTTTTCTTCCTCTCCCAGTGCACTATAATGCCCGGATGTTATGGCCAGCACTGGCCCCTCAACTGGTTTATCCTGTGTGGTGACTTTCCTAGAGGGATAGGCAACGGTATTCTTCCTCTTCACAGTTTGGAAGCCTGGTTCCTGCCTCAGGATCAGCGGTCTCAGTAGAGATGGTGGGCAGCTGCTTGGATCATTCGCAGAGAGAGGACTTGGATGTTTTAGTTGTGGTAGTAACTGACTTTTCAGTGACTGCTGGTACATTTGGTACCTGTGATGCCTTTACAGATGAGACTCTGTTGCAAAGCTTCTGGGCACTTTGCTTTTAGCACTACATATAATTTCTGTGATTGCTGGTACTTGTAGTGCTGCCTCCACCAATGGTACTTTACTCTTTACAGCAGGAGTTTTGCCCTTTTCTGATTGGCAGGATGAGTCTCTTCAGTGGCTGGTGAGACTTGTGGTGCCATAATTATAGATGATACATCAGTCCTGCACTGCTCAGGACCTGCACTGGTGTCACTGGTTCTTGGTTCAGCCTGGTTCTATGGCACAGATCCGCCAGAGCCACCACCTCAGACTGGAATAAGATGGTGGCCTTTATCACCTCTGGTTTGGACAGTGGGATCACCTGCAGATGTTGCCAGATCTCATTTTTTTGGTGTCGTTATAGATGCCCCAGAACAAGTCCAGATAGTACTGAAGTTTGAAGCTAATATCAAATATCCTGCTGGAGGGAACATGGATCAGGGCATAGATCTCAGATGCATCAAACCTCATAAAGTCCTTCAGTAGATCTCTTCCAATGTAAAGTCTGGAGGGGATGTCCTGTTCTGGGCCGGTGTATCTAATCCTCACAGCGTTCTTCCTCTGTGGGTTAGGAAGCCTGGCGACATTGGAGAAGAGTCTCCTTTGCTGGGGCTTCTCAGCTGATGGTTCAGTGCTGAGTCTCTCCTCAGGTGATTGCTCTGCAGATGCAACTGGTGCAGGTCCTGACTGCTTCAGCCTGCTCCCTATTCACTGACGCTGTTCACAGCTGAGGGTTCTGTACAGTGTCTGTTTCTGACTGCTGTGCCACCTGCTCTCCTCTCACTGAAGCTGTGCAAAGCTGAGGGTTTGGTACAGTGTTCGCTGCAGTCTGTGAAGATGGCTTCTATGATAATGGTGTTTCACTCACAGCACTGAGCGAGGTCTCGCTAACAAAGTCTGTACAGGGGACACTCACAGGGTCACACATAGGAGAGCCATTCCCCCCAGCCATAGTGCACACAGAGTCTGCTTGAGTTAACCCTGTATTACCAGAATCACATGCGGTGTCCATCTTTAGCGCCTCCTTCACCCTACGTGAAACACGTACAGGGTTTCCCTGCTCCACAATGTTGTACACAGTGTCATAATGAATGTCCTTCTCTCCAATAATGTCCTTCCTCTGTACAAAGAGTTCTGGTTGCTCTCTGCTTCTCCATTGCCCAACTTTCTACTTTTAGGTACAGGCTTTGTATCTGGATTCAGTCTCTCTTTTAATAAAGTCAATTCACGTGTAAGGTTACCCAAGCGTTCACATTTTATCAACTTCACTTTTGGGTCAGTCTCATTCTTAATATCATCTCTTAATCTGCTTAAATGCATCTCCATTTTAAATACATCCTTCTTAGAAACACTTGAGCTCAGTCCAGAAACACCAACAACTTCACTTGACTCACCACTCAACATTACATCTCCTCCATGATCTCCATGCTGCAGGCCGCACTCCAAGCTCTGGGCTTTCCCTGGATCCTCAGCCCAGCTACCCTCTCCTCCTAATGGGTCAGAGGCCATGCCTCCACCCTGCAGGGAGATCACACACACACGTCTATCCTCTCCTATGTTCAAGAATATAACTACTATAACACTTCCCCAATGCACAAGAATATAACTACAATAATACTGCCCCTTATGTGCAAGAATATAACTACTATAATACTGCCCCCTATGTAGAAGAATATAACTACTATAATACTGCACCCTATGTAGAAGAATATAACTACTATAATACTGCCCCATATGTACAGGAATATAACTCCTATAATGCTGCCCCCTATGTACAAGAATATAACTACTATAATACGAGTACCCGAGCATTTTAGTGCTCGCTCATCTCTAGTCACACCCCCTAATTTGTGTCGTGTGGAAGCCGGCGCAGCTCGCGAGCGACACAATCTCAGCACAGATCCCTGTTAAAGAAAACCCTGAATAAGGTGCAAAGTTCGACTAAAGTGCAGCAGGTCCTTGTGATGTGAGAAGACAAGCACTGAACAATATTCCACCGCAGCTTCCTCTTCAGACCAACAGACATCAACGGTTTTCCCAAATAAGTTTTTAAACAAAAGCCCCACACCCAAATGTCACCCCCACTTCATCTGCAATCTGGTTATCACCTGGTAGGGGGGTGGTGGGAATTTATTACACTATTACAGCAGAGCCATACTGGAGCTGTGGGCTCACTGAGGCTTCTGGAGGAGAACATTACATGACTAGAAACTTCCAGAGGTCAATGGCTACACACATGACTGTATATGAATCATTATAAGCAAATACACATGTAACACACTACAAAACACCAGATAGTGATACTTTCACACCCAGAGACCAGGAATTGGTCCTGTTGCTGTGTTTCTGTATGATGCGTGGTTCTAGTACTTTACTTATGTACTGAACTCCATACTGATGCTGTATTTATGTACTTAGCATTGTTCTGGTGAAGTATATATGTAAATCGTGATTATAATAATTCATGACAGGCACAATAATAAAATTTTAAATAAACTGTACCTTTTGATTATAGGGTCAATACTATATATGTTAGGATAAATGCAGTGGGAGCAATGTCTACGGTTAACTTATTTGGCTAGTGCAGCATACACTGTGATCCATACATAAATGCATGCCGCTGATATTTTTAATTTGGTGTGGGGGGCTGTTTATGCTAAATATCGGTATGCACTGGATATATTTTATTCTGGAACTTAGAAGGATTTTTTGAGAATCGTCCTTTACAGCAAATTACCTAGAAACTACCCTGGCTTTTTTTTTTACCGCAGAGAGAATAACCAGGTCTGAACAAGAGCACCTATAACCTCAGTGAGAGGAAGGGTTTATAGTTTTCCAATGGCTTATTTAAACCCAGAGAGAATAACTGGGTCTGAACACCCAGAGCACCTTGAACCTCAGGAAGGGTTTGTGTTTTTCCCATTTCTTCTTTAACCGCATAGAGAATAATTAGGTTTGATTGCCCAGAGCGCCTTTAACCACTGTGACATTATTTTTTTTTCTGATTTTATGTTTATTTTTTTTCTGTTATATTATTATTTTAAGTATTTTTCCTTGCCCATTGTGGGTAGGGCATCCGCTCTATTGTTTCCACCTTTTTCAGGCCTATAGCGCTAATTACCCCCATTTTACAGCAGTTCTGGTTGTTAAAATCTGGGTCCCCATCAACTTCAATGGGGTTCATGTTTGAGTCAAAGTTAGGCCTGAAGTCCAAACTTACAGTATGAAGCCTCCCAATTTACAACAAAAATCCCACCCAACTATCCAAAATGGTGTAATCTACTCCCTAGATTGATACTTTAGATATGGGCCCCCCAAAATGTTTACTTTACACAGTGCCCCCTATTTCTTCATTTGAAATACAGTGTCCCAAACGTTCTCTGTCCCGAAATTGTAGCTATTAACAACTATTAACCCCTTAACACTCTGCGCTGTAGCTCTACGGCGCAGGGGTCGAGGGGTTGTTTAAAGAGGGCTCACGGGCTGAGCCCTGTTCATACATGGGTGGGGTTTGTTGCATATTGCAGCAAACCCCCACGGCTAATAACTGCGGTCGGTGCTTGCCAGGGTTAAGGTCTCCAAAAGAGAGCGAAGAGAAGAAAGAGATCAAGGCCAAGTTTGCAAGAGATGGAAAAATACAACATCCGGGAGTGTAATGCCCTAAGCAACTTTCACAGAGAACAAACATTAATTAACAATAAAGGAAGTCCCTGCCATGTCCCGAAGGTAAATCAGAGAAGAGAATTAAGGTCACGACCCGGATACAGTGATTCTGCAGCCGGTCAATTACACAAAAACACCAACCACAGCAGAGATACAATACAGAACTGCCCCATATACTAGTAGTCAGTAATGATACATAGAAGAGAATAAGAACTGTATAATAACCATCCTGCTAGTCTATCGGCTCAACCTGCAGTGATTTACAGAAGCGACGTACACAATGGGATTCATACAAGAGGATTTAGAATCCAGTTTGTTAGTAGAGATGATTGGGTTGGTTGAAATTTGAGTTTTACAGTGTGGTATAAGTATGAAACATAGTCATAATTTATTAAGTAAAGCCAGTCTTTACATTTCTAATGAGAGACAGTCTTTGAAACTCTTGTCCACTCACCCATTATACTACTAGTACAGATGAAGGGGGAGATTTATCAAAGCCTCTACGGCAGTTTTCTGGCATTGAAGCAGTGGATTAATAGCAAATTCTTGCACAGTGCAAGAATTTGCAATTAAGAACATGAAAACGCCACCTCCACGCCATCACCATGCCCGGCTGGTGGGGGGCGGGGAGGTCAGAGAGCTTTCCTGCATTATTTTGAAAAAACACAAAACTTACATTTGTTGATTTTTACGTGAAAATACAACAGGTCGGTGGATGTAGCATAGTTTTGCCCGCAGGCCACCTGGGTAATTCCACACTTACAGGGATCAAAGGAGCAAGCGATTGGCTTTGGTTCCTTCCAAAAAGTCACAATAAGGGCGCATTCACACTGCCGTTGACGACCGTACCGTAGTGCAGCAGGCACACGGTGGCGCCAGAGAGAGGAGGAGGGGGTGAGCGCTGTTCACCCCCACCCCTCTCCAAAGAGGAACATGGCGCATGGCACCATGAGAAGATCTTTTCACGGGGTAGGGAGCAGTACGGTGCCGCACATGTATTGGGGAGTGCTAAGTATTGGAAGTGTCAAGTATTTAAGGAACAACGGACCAATAGTAGATAGCTCTTAGTAATTACCACCTGGATCGCCACGCTAACATTGGACATAGCGCCGCGTATCACACCGCCCGCACGAGATGTCAATCGCGGTCCGGCGGCGCAGTGCAAATGCGCGAGAATGGTGAGTTATCGCGAGAGCCGCCGCGACTCCTACAGCGGCGGTCCCGGCAGGGATGGCTTGTGCGCACGCGTGGAGAAGAAATGATGGAACAAAGGGACCGGTAAGTATAGAAGGAAACATCTAGTATATATTGCACATAAGCCCTAAATATAAATACTGACTCATAAGAGATATGTATAAAAATAGATAATATGTACAAAAATGGTGCATAGTTACAAATATATCAAATTTACATAATACAAATAACCATGGGTGTGAACAAGAAATGGGGACATCGGCTTCAAGGAGAAATTGCGAGATGAACCTTAGTCCAAATGTAAACATGGTGAAACAGAGTAGATAATATTCAAAATTATATTAAAATAGCAACACATAGTACATCAATAGTATATATGATATATATACTATTGATGTACTATGTGTTACTATTTTAATATAAAGGTCAGAGGTCAGAGGTCAGAGGAGAATGGGCAGACTGGTTCGAGCTGATAGAACGGCAACAGTGACTCAAATCGCCACCCGTTACAACCAAGGTAGGCAGAATGTGCAGCTGACAAATCTGCGACAACTGTGTGATGCCATCATGTCAATATGGACCAAAATCTCTGAGGAATGCTTCCATCACCTTGTTGAATCTATGCCACGAAGAATTGAGGCAGTTCTGAAGGCAAAAGGGGGTCCAACCCGTTACTAGCATGGTGTACCTAATAAAGTGGCCGGTGAGTGTATGTATGGTAAACTCCACAGGGAGGACATGTGGCTAAAGAGGAGACATGATAATGCTGGATCTAAACAGTCAGAGGATACGTCACATGCAGGCATTGGATAGAAGAGGTAAGGAATTTCTCCTGTGTTTTTGATTATAATATTCATTTGGTCAATGGACCTCTCTGTCTTAGGGGTTTTCCCAGTGGAAACAATTCGGTGGTGTCGACATAAAATACGAACAGAGAAAGATAGGTAAATAGCGGCTCACCTTAGCTCGGCATCGTGCTCATGGAGTGCGTCCGGACCTTGACGTAGTATTGCAGAGGTTCGTGCTCATGGAGTGCGTCCGGACCTTGACGTAGTATTGCAGAGGTAAAAACAAATTCACTCTGGCACCGGCGTGGCTTGATTAAAATTTCATTCCATCTTTATTTTTCTGGTCCTGCCAGCCGCCCTACAGGGGTCAGCCGACCTCAAGTCCTCGCGCTACAGAGCTGACAGCGCCCTACAGAAGGTCCTGCCAGGGCCTACAGGGTCCTAGCCGCCACCGTCCTACAGAGGTCCTGCCAGCCGTCTAAGATTGGTACTGCCAGCCGTCTACAGAGGGTCTAACGGAGGTTGCGGACTACTATTATTAAGGAATGTCTCATTATATCTCAAGCTATGTGACTACTGGGTGATCTAAGCATACATGACAATCATAAACACTCTAGATGTACAGCAAATGGCTTGTGTATCTGAAAAACTCCCTTCTATCCCATCAGTCTGAGCGAGCATCTTACATTACAAAACTCTAAAAAAGTACGTGTCATGGTTAAAGTTCAGCATTAGACACGCGGCCTGTGGAAAGATCTCGGAGGTCACTCCCCTGAATGTTTATCTCAGGAAGAGCACATCCCACCATCATTCCTTTCTAGACCAAAGGACCAGTTCTTGTATCAGACGATGAGTGGTGGATAGGGATGTAGTCGCCTGCGGCTTTCTTCTCTTCCAGTGAACATACACACGGATGTTATGGCCGAGCAATGGCGCCTTAATGGTTTATCCAGTTGTGGTGACTTTCCTAGAGGAGGATGGGAGAAACAGTATTCTTCCTCTTCACAGTACTGGAAGCTTCTCACATCCACACGGGTTCATCTCCCAGGGATCAGCAGTTAAGATAGATGGGGGGTGGGCAGCTGCTTGGATCATTATGGATAAATGCTGTTGTGTTTTAGTTTGTGGTAGGAGCTGACTTTCCAGTGGACTGCTGCGGGTACCGTGGTGCAGCCTCTACAGATGAGACATAGTACTCGTTGCAAAGGTTACTGGACAACTTTGCTTTAAACATGGAGGTGACCTTTCTGTGATGGCTGGGTATGCTACTTAGTGCACACACTCGACTAATGGTACTCTACCCTTTACACGGGAGTGAGTTTGGACACTTCACGATTGGCAAAAGGAGTCTCTCAGGGGCTGGTGTGAGATGTGGTGAAGTATAGATAGATGATACATCAGTCTCCTGCAGGATACTAGACTCTTGAGCTGGGACTGCACTGTGTCAACTGGTTCTTGGGTTCACACTTGCTCCTTCACTGCGGTCTCTGAAGACTCACTATTGTGTTGAGCCGGGATGATACTCCACCGATGTGTGCCCAGACTGCGGCACAGGTTACAGACACACCTGTCTGTAATCATCCTTCAACATGTCCCAAGTTGTCCACATAGGAGCATTCATAGGGGGAACAGTTTATGAGGCAGATTGCGCCTAGTAACACCATGGTGGCGCGCAGAGTGATTCTTACAGTGTTAGCATCCGTGTGACTCTTTAGGGACTCCTTCACCCACACTGATCTCTTAATGTTGTGACCAGTGTTATAATCAATGTCTCTTTTCTCCGCAATAAGTCCTCCTCTGACAGTTGAGCTGTGGTGCCTCTCGCTTCTCATGCCCAACTTTCTACATTTAGGTACAGGATTTGGTATTCTGGAATTAAGTCTCTCTTTTTAATAAGTCAATTCATGTGTAGGTTTTAACCAACACACAATTTTATCAACTTCTCTTTTGGGTCAGTCTCATTCTTGATATTGTCTGTTAATTTGCTTAATGCATCTCCAGTTTAAAACACATCCTTTTGAAACACTTGAGACTAGTCAGAAACAGCAAAACTTACTTGACTCAACCAGCCGCCATTACACGTCCTCCATGATCACCCTCCCTCCTGCCCCCAGTTCTAGTACCCCCCACTGCTACCCCCAATTCTATCCCCCCCGCCCTTCTGCAGCCCCAGTTCTAGTCCCCCCTCCTTCCCCCGTTCTAGCCCCCCTCCTGCATCTCCTAGTTCTATACCCTCTCCATGACCCCAAGTTCTAGTCCCCCCTATGTTTTCGTTCTAGCCCCTTTTTTCGCATCTCCTTGTTTAGTTCCCCCATGCCCAGTTCTTTCCCCCTCATGTCCCCAGTTAGTCCCCTCATGTCCCCAGTTTAGTTCCACCTCATGTCCCCAGTTCTAGTTCCTCCTAGTCCACAGTTTCTAGGTGTCCACCCTCCTGCCCCAGTTCATAGTCCCCCCTACCGTGCCAAGGTTAAGTCATCCCCACTTCTGCCCCCAGGTCTATCCCTCCCTCGCCCTCCAAATCTAGTCCCCCCACTGCCCCCCCTTAGTTCCCCCTTGTCCCCTTCCTTCCCAGTTCAGTGCCCCCCTCCTGCCCCCAATCTAGTCCCCCCCTCCTGCTATCCCCTAGTTTTTACCCCATTCCTTGACCCCAAGTTCGAGTTCCCCCCTCCTCCCGCCCCAAGTCCTAGTCCACCCCCCTGACAATCCCCTAGTTCTACCTGCCCCCCCCCCCCCGATGTCACAGTTTTAGTGTTCCACCTACTGCATCGGTTTTAAGCCCCCGTCTTGCCCCCAGTTATAGTCCCACCTCTTCCCTGTGTGCCCTAAGTTAAGTTTTCCCCCCTTGCTGCTCCCAGTGATTATAGTTTCATCCTCAGTGTGAGAAAGAGCAAGCTCTGTGCTGGGGGAGGCTGCAGAGGAGGAGAAGCCAAAGAGAGGCTATGGATGATAGCCATTCATCAACAGGGCTTCGTTTACTCCTCTATACAGCCAAGCTGGGAAGGTCCTCAAGAGTATGTGATTACCCCTGTTCAACCCACCTAGTTTTCAGCTCAATGACCAGACTCAATTTTCAAATCTGAATTGTCTCACGATAATGGGTTATAAATCTCAGAACAAGCTTTACATATCCAGGTGATTTTGAGACGTTGTCTAGTAAAACATGTGAGCATGCTCGTTCATACAGCCGGGGTCCTGCCGGAGGCGCAACCCGGCGTGCCGGACAGAAGCCGGCAGACCTCGAGGGTCCTCGTCGGAACCCGGGGCTGACCACGTGGAAAGGCTTACATGCAGGGGGTCAAGCTTGACCAGGCTTGTAAGGGGTATTAAAAACACCGGGATCAGAGTTTTCTGATCCGGGTGTTAGTGACCGGGTCTGGGCTTGTGACACGGGTGATGAGCAGAATTCCCATTTTGTCTGCAATTGCAGAGTGCACCCCACGGGGCGGGCACGGCACGATCGGCATCAGCGTTTCTATGGTAACGCCTGTGCATCGGGGAACGAGCCGCCGGTGTTTTGCGTTAATTTAATGACAGTACTTAATAATGCATAAATGAAAAGAAAGTACTTTCAGACTGTTTGTACTTAATTAGTATTATGCAATTAATACAAGAATGGTACTTTATCATAAACTGTATGATACAAAAAGTACTAAAAACTTGTTCTGTATTTAGTACGATAGATGCGACATAATAATTAGACTGGTACGTAAAAGACTAGTAATGTAAGGTTCGCATTATATTAATCCAAATACAATGAAGATGCATGGTACTGTAACATAGAAGTGTATAATGCAAATAGCACCACGACTGGTGGTACTGTAAAAGTAGAACTGTATGATGCAAATAGTAGCAAGACTGGTACTGAAAAATGTAATGAATAATGAAGCAAATAACACAAAGACTGGAAAGACATTGGTTGAAAAATTTTAATCAAAACACCTGGTCTTGTGACGTCCTCGAATCACAGAGAGCCACGCTATGCAAAATTTGGTGACTGAAAACGCACACAGAACAGATTCCTTTAGCAGACATACATACACACACAGCTTTAGCGTGTTATATTGATTTAGGGAGATAGGAGATAGTTGAGTAGCATTAGGGGACCAAGATGTAAGAACAATGGGGGAAAAATTAAGGTATACACTCACCCGGCCACTTATAGGTCACAGCTTCAACTGCCTCGTTAACAACTTAATTTTATCAGCCAATACCATGGCGCAACTCAGTGCATTAGGATTAAGACATGCGTCAAGACACAATCTCCTGCAGTTCACAATCGAGCATCAGTGAAAGGTGATTTGAGTTGCCTTTGAACTGCTTTGGCATGGTTGGGTTGCCAGAAGAAACGATGATCATCTGGGATTTTCACGCAAACACCGGAAATACACTGATTTCACGGATTTTCACGCAAACCATCTATGGGTTTACAGAAATGGTCCGAAAAAAAAAGAAAAAAAATCAGTGAGCGGCAGTTCTGTGGGCGGGAGGAAATGCCCTGTGTGATGCCGAGGTCAGAGGAGAATGGGCAGACTGGTTCGAGCTGATAGTAACGGCAACAGTGACTTCAAATCGCCACCCATTACAACCAAGGGTAGGCAGAGAAGAGCATCTCTGAACGCACAGTACGTAGAACTTTGAGGCAGATGGGCTTACGCAGAAGAAGACCACACCGGGGTGCACTCCTTCAAGTAAGAACAGGGAAAACTGAGGCTACAATTTCGACCAAGCTATCGAAATTGGACGGAGTAGAAGATTGGAAAACGTTTCCCTGGTCTGATTGACGTCTAGATTTTGCCCCCCTGCGACATTCGGATGTTGGTAGGGCAGACGGAATTGGCGCAACAACATGAAAGCATGGATCCATCTGCTTGTATAACCGGTTTCAGGCGGGTGGTGGTGGTGTAGTTGTGTACATGGCTGTGGGCGAATATTCTTCTTGGCACTCTTGCGGCCCCTTGGTTATATTTGTAAACTTTGTTAGCAACTGGTTGCAACGCCCAAGCCCTACACAGTTAGGTATTGTTTGTGACCACGTCATCCCTTATGAACCACAATAGTCCACCCAACATCTGATGGCTACTTTCAGCAGTATAATGCGCAATGTCATAAAGATGGAATCATTCAGACTGGTTTCTTGAACAGACAATGAGTTCCTGATCAACTGGGCCTCCACGTCACCAGAGATCTCAATCATGAGAGAATCTTTGGAGATGTGGTGGATACGGGAGATTCGCCATCATGATGTGCAGCTGACAAAATCTGCCGAACAACTGTTGTGATGCCATCATGTCAATATGGACCAAAATTATGGGAAGGCCTTCCATCACTTGTTGAATCGATGCCACGAAGAATTGAGCAGTTCAGTTATTCTGAAGGCAAAAGGCGGGTCCCAACCTGTTACTAGCAGTGGTATGTACCTAATAAAGTGGCCGGTGTGATGGTGTAGGTATGGTAAATCCACAGGGAGGGACACGTGGCTCAAAGGAGGGAGACATGGATAATGCTGGATATAAACAGTAGAGGATGACGTCACATGCAGCATTGGATAGAAAGAGGGTAAGGAATTTCTCCTGTGTTTGATTTAATATTCATTTGGTCAATGGACACTCTCTGTCTTAGGGTTTTCCCGTGGAAACAATCGGTGGTGTGTCGACATGTAGAAAATACCGAACAGAGAAAAGATAGGTATTAAATAGCGGCGCAGCTTAGCTCGACGTCGTGCACTCTGGAGATGCGTCCGGACCTTGACGTAGTAGTGCAGATGGGTCGGAAAAACAATTCACTTGGCACCGGCGTGGCTTGATTAAAATTTCATTCCATCTTTATTTTTCTTCCAATTAAAATATAGGACATGACAACCCAATGGCAACACCGGTTATTACATATTGCGGGATTTAAGCCTACGCGTTTCAGGTGCTACACCCACCCTTAGTCATGGCACAAATGAAGATACAAAACCTCCAGGTAAATATGCTGAGTACATAGTGACGTAATCAGCGTGTTTCCGGTATCCACGCTCGTACTCAGTTAACTCTAAAATTAACATTCTATAAAATGAATTGAGTGTACTCATTTCTAATCAAAAGATCCCTTAGGTTAAATTCATATCTAGGAGACATATACAGATGTATGATTTTGTAAGTTATAGCTTAGATATATATACTGAGAAACTGGGGTTTAAGGAACTCAATAAGCCAACGATTACAAATAAATAAATAAAACAAACCCGTCCACGATAATATTATAATATCTTATTATGAGGTCACGAAAGAAAAGCATATTAAATAGTTGGTATATCATCAATGGTGGAGGTATACACCAAAGGCAACGGAGACACCTCTACGCTGCCCATGCGCGCGCGGGCTCCAACTGGAGACCACACGTCATTCACAAACAGCAGCAGCACATCAACTATGACTTGGTAAGTATAATAATACCTGCATCTCGTCGTGCAGGGTACATTAATGTAGGGAAATTATAACCGATGTCTTGCGTGTGTATATAGACATAATGTACATCTCAACTGGTTGACTATGAAATATTGGAAAGATAAATAAATAGTAACAATTTCATAATTAATGTAAAAGGGTGCAAAATAATGAATGTATAGAGGGAAGCACAATTTATGTATTATTGTAAATACACAACATATATGCAGGGGACACAACTCGTACACAATGTGCACACTGCATACACATTGTATACGCAATGCACACATAATGCACACCTAGTAGTGAAACAG